>CM062204.1:585000-685000 GCA_031216445.1 Lateolabrax maculatus | reverse complement strand
AAGCTTAATGAACAGCAGTGAGTGTTTGGCAGGATTTTTGTCCAGGGCTTCATTTTTCTGGTGGAGGTTGTTGGGGAAGACTGCAGGCAAGACTCAGGGCTGAGGAAAGTCCTGCTGCCCCTTGGTTTTTGTTTTTTGAAATTAAGAGTTAGAGTTAAGATTCTGCATCGTTGTTTTCATGCACTGGTCAATTTTTTTTGATTTTGCGCAATTTTCCTTCCATAACATTTCTTCTTTCAGAGTAGTGGTAAGAAAACGTCCAAAATGCACATTATAGTGTTTATTTTACCACAGTTTGTCTATTTGTGTCTGTAGATTTCTCCTTAGGGTATGGAATGTGAGTATATAATAACTATACAGTACATTAGGTATAGCATATAAAAAGGTATAGGTTGGTAATGATTTGATTAGATTTTGTGTCTGTGGAATTTTACAACCCGCATCTTTAAAGGCTGTTTTATCTAAATGAGATTTTTCTTAAACTCTGAGCCAGAAATCTCCACTTCAGTAGCTCTGACATCCACCAAACTTCTCACTTCTATTCCTCTTTACTCTGAAAGTTTTTACACAGGGGTTTGTTCATAAAACATTCATAGTCTGATTTATATAACATTTAATTCCTAAAAAAAATGGAATTTTTTTTCTATGGCTGTAGACAGTATTTTCTGATTTATGGATTACCAGTGTACAGATTTCTGTTCTGGAAATGTATGCAAATGAGTGCATATTTAATTAGATAATGCCTAATTTTAACATAAGACTTCAGAAAACTTGGAAAGGTTCATGGTGTTAGTTAAAAGTAGTTCACCTGTAGTGTCTTAAAGTTGCTAGAATTGATCAATAAAAGATCAGAGCAGTCATATATAAATGCACAAACCTGTGCGCTGTCACATGTTCACACTTTGTATAGGTTTTAGTTTGTTAGTCGTACAATCACTGCTGCTCCTACTGAAGGGGAAATTTATTCTTCAACTTCTGATCCACTGGAGGCCGTCTGACTACTGCTGTCCTTTTGAAAACTCAGTGTGCTCGTGTGTCAGATCTTAAATGAGTAAAAGAAGGTCGCCTCACCGTTTGCCCAGCAGTTTGAGGGCCATGAGGGAGAAGATGAGAACGCTGAACATGAAGAGCAGGAAGACGTAGAAGATCTGAGGCAGAGCGTTCCGGATGCTCCTGAACGCTCTGCGGAGCTGAACACAAACAAACACAGAGATCATGAGGCGTCTGAAGTGGCTCGTCCTCCCACAGGACCTGAACGCTCCGTCCTCAGCCACACAGACACCCACTAATGATGCGTTCAGGCGCCATCAGCTCAGAGAGTCAAACATTTACACGTTTAGCAGCAGGAAGTTTAAACAGCAACTGAACACACTCATGATTGTGAGATTACAGGACAGCAGCAGTCAGTGGTAGAATACCAATACACGTGACCTGTGAGACACCTGAACAAGTGTCTGTTCACGTGACCATGTTTTCGCTTTAAGAGGGAAAATATTGATGTGGAAATTGTCAGAATTATTATATTGGATTTGGAGTCAAATTTTCAGGTATGAACGTCTTCAGAATAAATTAATTTTACTTTCTTTTAACATTTTCTTAATTAATGGTTTGTGTCAAAAGAAAGATAATATTAGAGAATGAATTCAGTAAGTCAGCACAGAATCACAACTGTTTCTATTTCTTTTCCTACCATTGATCTGAGTCTTACCAGCTAAGCATGTAAACTTAATAATGATTTGGGGGAGGCTAGAGGAAACATCACAGGGTCATTAAGGAATGAGACAGTCCTGATAATCTGACCATCGGTGATCCATCTAATGACAAAAACAACTATGAAAATACCCTCATGAGAAGTTCATTTCTACGACAACATGAATGACAAAAAGACTGCTGACTGCAGGTCCAGACAGGTGAAACAGATGGACCATTACCTGCCGTCCCTCTGTGACGTTGACCAATAGCAGCGGGCGCAGGACTCTGGACCAGCGGACAGCGTAACAGTTTGCAGTTTTCAGCGCTCCATAGATGATCATATCAACCAGAGTGAGCTGGACGATACACAGAGGAACATGTCAAACACACACAGTTTATTTCATTGTGTTTAAAGAATATACTACAAAATATAATATAGTGTCAGTGTGAATCTCACCTCCAAGTTAGTAAGTAAATCAGTTTATGTTTCAGTAAAATTCTCAAAGCTGCTTGAAGGAAAAGTGTGCCGCAGATGTGTTTGATAGTATCCTGGAGGAGGCAATGGTTCGCTTGACATGTGGAAAGATCCTGATGTTGTTTTTAACCGGAGAGGACTTCACTTTTTATAAAAATGCAAGGAGCTTGTTGCCTAAGCTTGAGGAGATTTAAGCACCTCGCAGTTACTTCTAAAGCTGCTGTGATCGCAGTGTGATAGCTCCGTTCAAGATGCAGACACTGAGCTCACCGGTTACTCCATCTACTGGCGTGATCACAACAGAAAAGGAGGTGGGGTATGCCTTTTTAAGAACTGTAAATCTGATGTTGGGAATTATAGGCCAGTATCCATTTCAACAATCGTGTCAAAGATTTTGAAAGTCTTGTGTTTGAGCAGGTTGAGGAATGTTTAGTCAGACAAAATGTATTGTATGAGCTTCAGAGCAACATACTCTATTAAAACCTGACTTATTCATCTGTCATTTGTTAGACAAAACTTTGATGAAGGAAAGTATGTTGGCATGATCTTGCTTGATTTGCAAAAAGCCTTTGACACTGTGAATCATACCATACTGTTGTCAAACCTACAATGCTTTGGATTTAGACATATTGCTCTAAAATGGTTTAATTCTTACCTTACAGCAAGAACTCAAGTCTGTGAGGTTGAAAGAGTTATATCAGAACCTCAGAGTATTACATGTGGGGTGCCGCAGGGTTCTATGCTAGGGCCTCTTTTATTTTTTATGTATATAAATGATATGCTTATGATTCTGCGTTACTGGTATCTGGGAATGATGTCAATGAAATTGAAAACACTTTTAGTAATGAATTAGAAAGTGTAAGAGAGTGGCTTTCAATACATTTGAGTAAAACCAGGTCAATCCTGTTTGGAACTAAAAAGAAGCGGCCAAGAATAAATACATTGAAAGTCTATTGTAATGGAGCTGAAATTGTATCTCAGACAAGTGCATCATATTAAGGAATAATATTGGAGCAGTCTTTCTCCTGTCAATCTATTGCTGCTAAAATATTTATAAAATGTGCCAGCAAACTCAAGTTCCTGTCTCGCAGAACAAGATTTTTTGACTTTTCTGTTTTCTGTGGCATTATTGATACAATGTAATTTTGATTAAGCATGTTTTGCTTGGTTACAGTGGTTTGACGGCTAAACTTAGGAATAAACTGCACGTGATGCAAAATGTTATTATTCTGTATTTATTAAACGCTTCCCCTCAAACTCACGTTGGCAGTGAAGAATTTAAAAGGGTAGGGCTGCCGCCATAGCTCAGAGTAGAACAACAGAAGCTGCATCATATGTACAACATTATTAATGGGTATGCTCCTCACTACTTCTGCTCTCAGATATCAATGGTCCATACTCAGAAATCCTGAAAACCAACAACACATTAGCACATGTCGTTGGTTTTCAGGATTGTGTTTAGTTTTAATGTCCAATGTATTTTGCTTTTTTGTGTTTTCTTTGTCTGGGACCATGTTGGAAATAAGTGTTTTCACTTTAACATGCTATCTTTTGGATTTTTGTTTTTTCTGTCTGATGATTCATGAATAAAATTATATCAAATCAAAGATCATATGGCGGTTCAGTGGTACATTTTACAGAGTCAGACATCCACTTCTCATGTTCAAAATGTCAACAATCAGAATTTTTTGTCACAACTTTTCACTTTTATTTGCTTTAGTCAGACACTGCAATGGGAAGTCAAAAGACAAACGTGGGAATGGAAAGGAAATTTTTAAAGCAACTAAAGAGGAAGAAAGGTCAATATCATGGAACAAAACAACAGATAGCAGGTTCACAGGAGCACAGACCCTCTAATCTTAGAGAAGGAACATCCCGGACGAGTTTGGGCTTTACACCAAATAAAAAGCATAAACAGGAATGTCAGACTTCATCTTCCTCTTATATCTGATCTACTGACATTTTTATGTGAATGTCTCTCTTACAAAAGTACATCAAATAAAACGTATTATTCCCTGAATGATCAACACTAACAGCGTCCAGAAGACAAATCCTGACAAACAGTGGCACTTCAGTTGACAGGAAACTAAAGTGTCAGTGTTTGTTAGTGAAGAGTTCAGCAGGAAGATCTCCTATCATTTCATGTGTCCTGTAATTGGTCGCCTCAGTCACTGAGTCACCAGGAAGTCGTTCTGCTGTAAAGGTGCTGACGAGGCAACATCTCCGGCTAAAGGTTGTTTCACAACAACAAGCAGAAAGTCCTCTCAGCACATTCTGACTCTGCAGCTCTCAGACAGGAACTTAGATCAGCTTTCGCACCAAATACAAGGAACTGTTTGGGGTCCAAACTGCACGACTCACCAACCGTCACCAGGACAAAACCTCGCCCCTGAGTCGAAACACTTCAACCTCCCAGAGCTCACAAATTCAAAGAACTGAACCCAAACTGTCTGAAAACCACTGAGCCTAAACAGATAAAGAAATACCCTGGACCTGTTTTTTTAGGGTCTAATGGTTCTGACAGATGTGAGTTTAGAAAAACGCTGTTAAACAGTTAAACTGACAGCGAGGCATTCACGTTACTGACACATTTACTGAGTTCAGTTTTCCCTCGTAACTCGGCAGCCCCTCCCACCAGACTGATGATGTCGATTAAGCCCCTCCTACCATGACGATGACGATGATGCAGATGTTTTTTGGATCTTTCCAGAACTTGTCACGAGGGATCACTTTGGCGTAGTGAACGAGTCGAATGGTGAAGACGAGCAGACAGAGCAGCTCCACCAGCATGGTGGCCTGAAAACACAATATAACACACACACTGTTGATGCATTTCATCTTAACAGACGGGTCTCTGCTACCGGTCTCTGGTACTGGTTTAGACTGGTTTCACCCCTTCCTGTTTAATGAGGCAGTTTGTGTTGTAGTAGGTGACTTTTTGAATTAAACATCAGAGATCAGACAGTGACTAGGGTTTGGTGCTGTTCACATTTGAACCGATACCAGAACCAGTTCCCAGCGGTACCTTTTTCCTGTACTTTACTCTCTTTATGGGTTTCAGACGCTATTAAAAATGCTAAGCTAATGTCAACCAAGACAGTAAAAAAATAAAAGCCCAGTTATCCTCCAGCTCAGCTCCTTTCTCACCCAGAGGCTCTCAGGGACCGAAATCTGGCACCGATTGATTTAATGTGAATCGGTACTTGGTAGCAGTGACGGCCTTTTATTTTCTATTCACATACTGGTTTCTGATTGGTCCTGTGCTGTGTTTGTTTTGACTTGTGTACATATTGGTCAAAATTGAGAAAAAGCTGTTTTAATTGTTTATTTGTTTCTGCTGTGATGGCAGTACGTTTCAATTAGCATCTAGCATTGTTAGCCGTCTTCACACACTATATCACAACAGCACAAAAATTATTCCATCTTAAGAATTGATGTAGATTTGCACATAAAAAAAATGATTAAGCATGAAATTAAGACAGTGTTTGTGTGTCGGACAGCGGTGGCCATCTTACCCACATAGGCAGAGGGAGGACGGCCGGCTCCTCGAAGATGGCAAGAGACAAATCGACCAGGATAAAGAAGTAGAGGAGCACCTGAGGGAGCCAATGGTTGTAGAGCAGATACAGTCTACAACAGAGACGTAAATCTTTAAAAACTTCTCACAAATACACAGTTTCATGTTTCAAACAGCTGCTCGCTGTAGTTTTTATCAAACAAACCGGAGCATATAGGTAGGGACTATTTTCAGCGACGGATGAATCCACATGTGGTGCTGTAGTGAGTGTTTGTGGCAGCAGGACGGTGTGTGTGTGTGTGTGTGTGTGTGTGGGACTGAGTCAGTGTGTGTTCATGGTGATGAAGGAAGATGTTACCAGAGCAACAGAGGCTCACTGATGAGTTTTTATGAGTTTCTGGACAACAAAGGAGGAAGAAGAATATCAGGCTGTGATACGGACACAACACTTGTTGAGTCTGAACATGAGATTAGTTGACGAGAAGCTTTGGGTCCTAAAGGTGCAGGTCTCACCTCACTGCCTGAGGCGACGTGTCAAAGTAGATGTTCCTGTTGTACTGAGCGTCGGACACGTAGATGGCAGCCAGGTCAAAATCCTGAAACACACAGACTGTCAGACAAAGGACGAAGTTGGTTTTATTTTACAAACTCAGTTTCCAAACACACCAAATGTGTCTGGATGCATGCTGGGAAAACTGTTGCTCACTACACACAAGACGTCTAACTACAGCCTCCATAGAAACATGACAAACTAATTAAGGTCTTTCAATCAAGCCCTTCAGGAATGTTTCTAGAGTCCATTCGGTTTCATGAATCCATCACACATGTTTTCAGTCTCTCTGACTTGAGTTTATATATATATATAAAATATATGAAACATTAGAAACACTCAGTATAGAAGAGTCCAGACCTGAGTAATAAACATAATCCAAAGTGAACATTGTTATCTGTGTAAACATTTTATGGCAGAACAGCTGCATTACAGATTCCACAGGTGTACCTAATGAAGTGGCCACTGACTGTAGATCTGTAGATCTCCCTTCTTCCCTCATTGTTTTAAGACTTCACTTTGGACTTGAGAAGCTGCGATGAGCACTTTTCATAAAGGTATTAGTAATAGAGAATAAAGAGATGAAGCGATGAAGGTCAGCCGGATGAGGAGGTTTACAGTCTGACTGAGCACAATAAAGGGATTTAAAGGCAAACAAACGGGGATCATTGACTGTCAGTTAGTTTCCAGTGTGGCGGACGGGACTGCGGTCTGAGAGGAGCCCAGCCGCCCCGCAGGACCCGCAGGACCCGCAGGTCCCGCAGCGGGACGCATCAGCTGCAGCCGGCCTCACCTCTTTGCTCTTTGCAGCATCGCCTCCGTTAGGAATTCCTCTTCCTTTTCCTGCAGACTCATCGGGAATGTTGTCGCTCTTCTCCGCCTCGGACATGTCAAACCTCCGACTCAACTCTCTCACAGAGTCACTTTAAAGCGTCGGGGAGCTGCTGAGGGTTTCGGCTCTCTGCGGGACGAAAAGTGCAAACTTCTCCTTTTTTTTTTTTCTTTTTTTTTTTGCTGTTGTTGTGAACGTCCATCTGCGAGGATCCACATCACATGCGCAGTCCGACCTCCATCAGGCTGCAGTCCGGCTCAGGACTGGTCCCAGCGGCTGTTCCTCCTGCTATAATAAAGCACGATGCCTTCACGGACCGCCGGGAAGATGGAGGATAGTGACGTGGTAGCAGACCCGAGACCCCAAAAAGTGAAGTCAGTGATGTGAATGAGGTCTGAGGAGGCGACACCAGGAGAGGAAAGGAGCGTCATTTGATTTATTTCTGCTTCTTTATCCCCTCAGAGGATAGTTTTAAAATGTTTCATGTTTGACAAAGAAAAAGTAATTTAACTGTGAATGGAGATCTGCTGTAATACAAACTAAAAACACAAGTAAAAAACATTAAAAGAAACAAAATAACTAAATAGTAGATGAGAAAATTAATTTAAAGTTATAAGAACTGAAGAGTATAGATTGGAGGTTTGGGAGCATTAAGCTACTATACTATATATATATTCTTATTTTATTCAGTCTACTCCTTTCATTATTTATATTTTGTCGTTTTAAATTCTATTTTCAGTTGTTGCTCCGTGACTGCACGCAGCTGGTTTGTTGGTCAGTGAAGGCAGCACGGGGCGTCATGTGACTCCGGGCGGCAGACACGTTCAAGGACAAGAACTCAGAGTGGGAATAAAGAGTGACGTTCACCTGCACTGAGCCAAGCGTGAACTGATGACGTCACCACGGACACTGTAAAAAAAACATTAAAGTGTTTCCGATAAAAA
Source organism: Lateolabrax maculatus (assembly GCA_031216445.1). Taxonomy (NCBI): domain Eukaryota; kingdom Metazoa; phylum Chordata; class Actinopteri; order Acropomatiformes; family Lateolabracidae; genus Lateolabrax; species Lateolabrax maculatus. Next base: position 676,990 of record CM062204.1, on the reverse strand, counting down.
CTTCAGTTTCTCTGCTAAAACTGTCGATCTGGTGATATCATTTTCTGTTACATTTATTATTTCAGTTTCTTTATAAAACACAGAATGATTAAGGCTCTAACAGTAAATATATTCTTATTTATGAGAATAAAAAACTCTTCCACAAACATCAGATTCCTAAAACACAAAATTAAAGATTTGTAGGATTTTCATGAAAAACAGAACCATCAGTTTTTGGTGTAATTGTTGGATTTTCATGTGTACAAAATCAAATTAACGTCCATCACAACACACTGCTGATAGACCGGATCACACTGTGCTTCATACACACTCATTATCTTATTCTGTCACTTTTATTTAGGCTGGAATTTCCCTTTAACACATTCATACACTGTGAACACACAGCAGATAAATGATCACTTTATATTTCTGTACAATGTTTATTTCTCTTCAGTCTTGTGAACAGGTGAATCTACATCCTGGTTCCAAACCTTCAGCTGAATGACTTCTTACATTATTATAGTATGTAGTTATTATAACATCAACTATCATTCAAATATGAGTCATTTTAAAAGCCTTTTTTACACAATCACATAAAACGTTCATCTCATTAAAAAGAAATTGTCTTTATTCAGAATTGTCAGATTGAAGTGAAACTTGTAAATAATTTGTCTTCATGAGGCTTCAGTTGCTCCACAGTGTTTTTAATCCATCTATCAGTTGTGATTAAAAGCTTAATGAGCCTGACAGAAAGATAATATTCATGTATTTATGGATTCAAACATTTTCCTGCAGCAAAGTGACTTGAAACACAAGTTTGAATGTGAAAGCACATGTGAAGTCTTCAATGTTTCTCTCCATTGTGAATTGTGCTGAATATTTCTGTCAGTGTTTGTGTGGATGTGCTGCCTCCTGCTGTTCACTCTGCAGTCTGACACTCTGATCTTCTGCTCTGCAGCTTCACTTCACTCTGAAACCTTCAAACGCCATCAATCATTTCCTTTTACTGGCTGATGTTCTGTCTTTATTTACACATATTCACAAGAGCTTATTGGACGGCACAACTTCCACCAAACAGACGTCACAAAGTGTCATCAGGTCACCTGCACAAGAGGATCTTTGATGTAGAATAAAGACAAACTTCTTATAACTTATCGCCTCATAATCGTCCAATTTAGACTTTTTCTTCAGCATCAGAGTAATCCGTTTCCATGGTTACAGTGCAAACAGGAAGTGCTAGCAGCTGATGCAGCGCAACATTTCATGGTGCAGATTCACCAACATTAGCCTGGAACAAGACAAATCTGTAAGCTTATGTTTTATTTGCTCTGGCAGATACGTCTAGATTTTCCACTAAGTCCCCTGATTTTCACACTAGCACTCAAACCATTAGCGGCAGCCATACATAAAGACCCCAACTTCCCTGGTATCCAGAGAGGTGACTTCACACATATATTAATGATGTATGCGGACGATATATCAGTCTTTATAAAATAACCTGAATTGGCTCTCCCATCTCTATTCACAAGGATTGTTATGTTTTCTAAATTATCAGGATATTAGGTTAATTGGGCAAAACTAGAGGCACTTCCTCTTACAGCCTACTGCCCAAAAACTTTGTTTAAACCTGGTGATTTTATATGGCCTGTCATCTCGGTCTCACATTCCCCCCACAGTTTCCAGATCTTGTACTAATTAGTTTTGAACCTCAAGAATGACATGGACTACGTTTAGATGCATTTAATATTCCATTATTATTCAGAATATGACAATATTCAGAATTAAATACGGGTCATGTAAACAGCATATTCAGTTAGGATATTTTCCGATTTAGGCCTTATTCCGAATATAGCATTTCCGATTAAGACATCTGATATATGCCGGTATTATTCTGGTTGTAGGAGCATTCTTTGGACATGTATACATGCATTGCAATTGTATTTTTTTCATCGTATTAAATCCTCCTCATACTAGATAATGGTTGTGATTGGCTCGGCCAGATACCTGAAACTACGAAATCAGATTGAATGGGAGAGGGGCCAGACATGTCTGCCCAAGCAAATTCAACATGAGCTTGCAGAGTCGTCTGATTCCCAGGCTAGAGAAAAACACCTACTATTAAACACTCTGAAAGACTTTGATATAACAGGTTTTAAAGTCGTCGCCATAAGACATACGTCACAGGGGTGTTTTATGTTAGTCTGAGTATGAACGGCTGCATGTTAACGGGAATATTATATAAATAGCCATGTAAGCAGCTTAGCAGTAATATTGTCTTTTTCAGAATAAAGGCAAACACCATACCATTGCGAGGTCCTTGTGTAGACCGCTTCACACTATTCACTTTGTCATAACCAAGCTGACAGCAGATGAGCAAACTCACCGAATTTTAGATAATTTGCAGTTCTAATTGATATATTTAATGTTGGTGAAACCACAAGCTGCGTATAGGGCACTCAACTGTGGAAACTGTGGTTTGACAGTGGAAGTAAGGTACTGGGTGATCCTAATGAGGGGGACAATATAAAGTCTTTCAATAATCTAAAGGAGTCTTTTGCTCTACCTCAACATCAGTTTTGGCATTATTTACAACTTAGATATCTACTTGTTCAAACATATGGACCCCCCTCCACACCACCCCCCACTGCAAACATCCTTGCGCAAATACTTCAGGTATTTGGGCTATTACATAAAGCATTTTACTATTACTCAGTGCTTCTATGCTGCTTAGATAATTCAGCCTCTGCCTTTAAAGTGGAGTGGGAGTCTGATCTGGGCACATCATTCACAGAAGGAGAGTGGAACCTAACATTAAGACATTTTAAAAAACTGTCCAAAGATAAAACTAAAGTTAAAACTAGTGTTTACTGGACACCATCAAAATTATACAAGGTTAAACTAAGGGATAGCCCTGAATGCTGGAAATGCCACGGGGGAGAGGGCACTCTGGTGCACGTGCTATGCAACTGCCCTAACATACGAGACTTGTGTGTGGGAATTAGTGCCTATATTGAATGAATTCAGAGATCCAAAATCCCCTTCTCTCCTAGTTTATTTGAATAAAGGGTGATAATTCTCTTCTTAGAAATCAAAGTCCCTCAGAGGCAGAGTGGATTCAAACAGCCCACATTTTACAGAACAAACGATTAACCGATTAATAAAGAAAATAACTCATTAGTAAAATCTTGATGTAAATTACTAAAATTAAACACATTTCAACATCCAATGATCAGTGACAACAAAATGATTCTGTCTGGTTAAATATATCACTGCTTTATTTTATTTTCCATTTATAAAAACTGTAAAACCATGTTTGTACAAAGTAAAATGATTTGCTGACTTAATTTATTTTTTCAGAGAAAAAAAATGACATTTTAGATTATTCATATGCGTGTGTGTGCAACCTGCTTTTATTTATATATGTGATTATTTATATGAGAAAAACTTAAAACCTAAACCTAAAATCTGAACGTTGGCCTGAAAAACCTGAATGAAAACATATTTAAAGGTTTTAAAACCATGGACGTGCAGTGCACTCACCAAAGGAAAAACATTCAGACCTTTTATCTGAATTTGAGTTAGTTTGACTCACAAAAAGATTGTGAGTGTTTGTCAGCAGTGTTTCTCTACACAGGAGGAGACTCTCCCTCCTACAGTGAACACAGAGACACTGAGGAACCAGATGACCAGAACCCAAACCCAGGATAAAGAGGTTCAGTGAATGTTGTGTTGAAGGTGTGGAGGTGGATCAGTGTGTCAGAGGAGACTCTGTAGAAGGACAGAGTGCCAGCAGGACAGTCCACATACACTGCTACTCTGTTAGAGGAGGAGGAGGAGGAGGAGGAGGAGGAGGAGAGGCCTGTTCTTCTCTTATTGTGCCAGGCAGAGTAACCATCAACAGAGCAGAGAAGGCTCCAGGACTGATTATTCAATCCAAACCTGCAGTCAGCACTGTTTCCTCTCCTTCTGATTCCTCTGTAACTCACTGATATATCGACCCATCCTCTCCACTCGACCTCCCAGTAACAGCGACCAGTCAGACCATTTCTACACAGCAGCTGACAGAAGTCAAACCTGTCTGGATGATCAGGATATGGTTTGTTTTCTGTCACTACTGCCAATTTCCTGTTGTTGTCAGACAGTTTGAGCCTTCTGTTCACTGTGTTTGTGTCCACTGTGAGTTCACAGGCATCTGATGGAGAGAACAAGACACAATACAGCAGCAGTTTATCATCTTTATTTGTTGCTTTATTAACAGACTGACTGTTAATTAGATCAAAGCTTCACAATGACTCATCTTTGTGGATCTTCTTTCACACTGAGAGTTGAATGCAGATACACAAGCTGTTGATTTAAACTACTTTAACATGTGCTGCCTTGTTTTCATGAATCAAAGTGAACACACACTTACACTTCCTCACACCAGGTTTCAGCCACTGCTGTCCACCATGTTCCACCCTGGAGGAAGAAACAAAGTCAGAATGAACCTTCAGAAGCTTCCTCATCAATGATCTTCAGAAACCTTCACTCAGATCCACCATTAAGACAAAACAGCTGCATTTAGAAAACACATTTCATACACAGACTCAATTCAACTTTACATCAAATATTCAGAAGAAAACAATCAAAGAATAAAAAGGAAACATCCAAAACATCAAGACAAGAAAATACTAAAAGATAAAAAGCTCCAAATATAATTGATAGTGTGGATGTAAAAACTCTTCAAGTCAGTGGTCAACAGAAATGTTTTTATCTTGGATCCAAAAGTATTAAGTGTAACAGGCTGTTAGGAGCAGTTAACTTAATGTTTGTCATCCTTCTACTTCATGCAGGTGGTAGACAAGCCGAACCCCTATCAGCTTTAATTGTTTTTTTGTACCTCAAATTTTAGATCTCTTTAAAGACCTTTTTAAAGTGACCTAGAGAGAGATTTTAGATGAAAAATGAAGCTAAACAGCAAAGAAGTGAAGGTTTCTAGATATTTTTTGCATGTGCTGATATTTGCTGTTCCTCCGACTGTGGTTGAATCAGCCGAAGTCACTGACAAAGTCAATTTGGGACTGAAGAGTCTAACAAACTACTGGATTGAGTGATGGCAAGTTGAAGGAACAACAACAACACACACAAGACACAAGGTGATTCTGTAACAATGGATACATTAAGAGATGCTTGGACAGCATAAAACCTTCTATGAGAATATGCTACAAAGACAAGAAGCCTCCTACAGTGCTGTGACTCAACTGATCCTGGACTCCACGAGAAAAACAACAGATTATCAGCTGTCTGAAATTCAAGAACTAAAGATCAGTCTGAAATATTCTCAATCAGACATACATGACATCAAGAATAATTTGGTCAAGTACTCTGAAGAGGAGATTAACCTGCAAGAACAGGTTCATGAACTGAAATCCAAGCTGCTTTGAAATGACTTTGAGAGCTTGGATGTTCTGGGTTGAAGGCCTGATGATGCAGATGAGGCCTGGACTGAGACTGAGACTAAAGTCGGTGAATTATTCTCCTCAATGTTCAATCTGGATTCAGCAACATAGAACTTCAACGTTCATGCAGAAATGGGAGATTCAGGGTTGATGATGCAAAGCTCCTGTTTAAGCTCCTGCGAAAGGCTGGATTATGGACCGAGCAAGTGCAGCCAGTGCCCCGGGGCCTCGGACTACCAGGGGGCCTCCAAGTTTGAGTTTCTAAAGGAAGTTGAATGTCACGACCCTCAGTGTGCACAGTGCAAGCTGACCACTAGGCCCCTGTGTGCTTATAACTCACCACTAGTCAAGTCAAGTCAAGTCAATTTTATTTGTATAGCGCCAAATCATAACAAAAGTTATCTCAAGAAGCTTTTACATAGAGTAGGTCTAGACCATACTCTTTAAAATATTATTTACAGACCCAACAGTTCCCACCATGAGCAGCACTTGGCAACAGTGGCGAGGAAAAACTCCCTTTAACAGGTAGAAACCTCGAGCAGAACCAGGCTCTGGGTGGGCGGCCATCTGCATCGACCAAGTTGGGTTGAAAGGGGAGGAGAGAGGGGGAGAGGGGAGACAGAGCAGGAGGAGAGACAACAAATCAGACTAATAATAATAACAACTGCAGCAGTGAGTGTGGAGCAGGAACATGGGGGCAGTAGACGGCCTGCAGTCACAGATCCAGAATCTACAGCTCCAGGGGCGGAAATACCTGCAGAAAGTGAGAAGGCAAAAAAGCACAGAAAGCACAAGGACTACCAGGAGAAGTGGAGTTGGTAACCTGTATTAGTGGGATAGGAATGCGTACAGATAGAGAGGGAGAGGAGGAGAGAGAAGCTCAGTGCGTCATAGGAAGTCCCCCGGCAGTCTAAGCCTATAACAGCATAACTAAGGGATGGTTCAGGACTCACCTGAGCCAGCCCTAACTATAGGCTTTATCAAAAAGGAACGTTTTTAGCATACTCTTAAACGAAGAGAGGGTGTCTGCCTCCCGAACCCAAATTGGGAGCTGATTCCACAGAAAAGGAGCTTGATAACTAAAGGCTCTGGCTCCCATTCTACTTTTAGAGACTGTAGGTACCACAAGTAACCCTGCATTCTGTGAGTGTAGTGCTCTAGTGGGGTAATACGGTACTATCAGCTCTTTAAGATATGATGGTGCCTGACCAATAAGAGCTTTGTAAGTGAGGAGGACAACTTTAAATTCTATTTTAGATTTCACAGGGAGCCAGTGCAGAGAAGCTAATATTGGAGAAATATGTTCCCTTTTGCTAGTTTCTGTCAGTACACGTGCAGCCACAGTCTGGATCAGCTGGAGAGTCTTTAGAGACTTATCGGGGCAGCCCGATAATAAGGAATTACAATAATCCAACCTAGAAGTAACAAATGCATGAACTAGTTTTTCTGCATCTTTTTGAGACAGGATATGCCTGATTTTTACAATGTTATGTAAGTGGAAGAAGGCAGTCCTTGAAGTCTGTTTTATATGGGTATTAAAAGACATGTCCTGATCAAAGATTACTCCTAGACTCCTTACAGCGGAGGCAGGGCAATGCCATCTAGAGTAACTATATCTATACATAGTGCGTCTCGCAGGTGTTTAGGACCCAGAACAATAACTTCAGATTTGTCTGAGTTTAACAGCAGGAAATTGCAGGTCATCCAGTCTTTTATGTCCTTAATACATGCCTGAAGCTTGGCTAACTTACCGGTTTCATCTGGCTTTATCGATAAGTATAACTGAGTATCATCTGCATAGCAGTGAAAGTTTATGCAGTGTTTCCTGATAATATTGCCTAAAGGAAGCATATACAAGGTGAATAAAAGTGGTCTGAGCACTGAACCTTGTGGAACTCCATGACTAACTTCCGTGTGCATGGAGGATTCATCATTTACATGTACAAACTGAAATCTATCTGATAAATACGACTGAAACCGGCTTAGTGCGGGTCCTTTGACGCCAATCAAATGCTCCAGTCTCTGTAATAGGATACAATGGTCAGTGGTATCGAAAGCAGCACTAAGATCTAACAGAACAAGTACAGAGACAAATCCTTTATCTGACGCGATCAAAAGGTCGTTTGTCACTTTCACCAGTGCTGTCTCTGTGCTGTGAAATTCCCTAAATCCTGACTGAAAATCCTCAAATAAACTATTGCTGTTTAGAAAGTCACATAACTGATTAACGACCACTTTCTCAAGGATTTTGGAGAGAAAGGGAAGGTTAGATATAGGTCTATAATTGGCTAAAACCCCTGGATCAAGTGAAGGCTTTTTAAGAAGGTTTAATTACAGCTACTTTGAAGGACTGCGGTACATAGCCTGTTAATAAAGACAGATTGATCATGTCTAGTAAAGAAGTGCTAACTAAGGGTAAAACTTCTTTAAGCAGCCTGGTTGGGATGGGGTCTAAGAGGCAGGTTGTTGGTTTAGACGAAGAAATCATTGAAGTTAGTTGGTAAAGGTCAATTGGAGAAAAACAATAAATAATAAATCTGGTTCTACAGCTGCTTCTGAGGTTCCTGAGGTTCCTGTACTCGAAGATGTATCTGAACTAGCTGAGAGCACAACATGATGAATTTTTTCTCTAATAGTTAGAATTTTATCATCGAAGAAGCTCATGAAGTTATTACTACTGAGCGCTCTGGGAATACATGGCTCAACAGAGCTCTGACTCTGTGTCAGCCTGGCTACAGTGCTGAAGAGAAACCTAGGGTTGTTCTTATGTTCCTCTATTAGTGAGGAGTGATAGGCTCCTCTGGCATTACGGAGGGCCTTCCTGTATGTTCTAAGACTATCTTGCCAAACTAAATGAGTTTCCTCCAGTTTGGTGGAACGCCATTTCCTTTCCAATTTTCGCGATGTTTCTTTTAATTTGCGGGTTAAGGAGTTATACCATGGAGCTAACCTCTTTTGTTTTATTATTTTCTTTTTGAAAGGGGCAATACAATCAAGAGTCGTTCGCAGCGAGCCTGCAGCACTATCAACCACATGATCAATTTGGGAGGGACTAAAGTTAGCATAGGAGTCCTCCGTTACATTGAGACATGGCATTACAATGTGAGGGCCCCCAGACACCTTGGTGTTTAAAACTAAGGCTGACCACTACTGCCCCCAAGACGCCTCTGTGCTTACAATGTGAGGGCCCCAAGACCCCTTGGTGTTTAAAATGTAATCTAACCACTAGGGCACTAGTTTACAGGGCCCTCACACTGTAAGCGCTTAGGGGCCCAGGGGCCCTGTGTGTGTGTCTGGTATGTAGGAGAGGCCAACTCCATCAGTTACTGTCTTCACTGTTATCAGCAGTGCTTCTGGTACAGACTATAAACAGTCATCAGCTTGTCAGTGTCACATAGAAACAATGTGTGAGCTCTTCTTGTCTGTTCATACCTGAGAGTGTCCAGTCTCCAGTGTGGATCCTCCAGTCCATCAGACAGCAGCTTCACTCCAGAGTCTCCTGGATGATTGTAGCACAGGTCCAGCTCTCTCAGATGGGAGGGGTTGGATCTTAGAGCTGAGGCCAGAGAAGTACAGCCATCCTCTGTGATCAGACAGCCTGACAGACTGGAGACATACACATACACAGAATGATACTTACTTTATTTTCATCTATTCTTTTTTTGTCAGTGTGAATTCCATCATTAAAATCAGCAAAATGTTACATTTGTTGACTTTTTTCAGTCCTCTGCTTTGAAATTTACAGTTACTGTAAAGAAGATTTGTTCTATCCTTAAGACATAACCCTTCTATTATTTCTACTTAAGTTTTACATTGCTGGAATATCAATTCCTTAGTTTTATTTCTTTGCCTTATCATTTGCTAAATCCTGCCTACAGTGTATTTCTATTATTTAAATAGCCTGTCAATCAATCCTTCGTAGCATACGTATGTTTTATCTATTTTTCAGTCGCTCGGGAGAGTTTCAGTGTGAAACGAAACCGCAAGAGCATTACTAGAAAAATCTACTACTGGTTAGAGTACTGTTATTGTAGTCGAGTTAAAACTTAGCATAGTTTGGACAATGAGAGCCTGTGTGCATCCATTGAGAAGTAAGTCCTTTGTTTCATATATGAGTCTATAGTTGCAGCATGTAGGATGTGTAGTTTGTGTTAGTTAGCGGGGTTAGCTCTGCATTTACTGAATGTGGGAGCTGAAGTATAGGTATATGGCAATGATAAGCAAAACAGCAATAGTAAATAGGCAGGTGTACTAAAGTAGCAGAGAGAAAGATAGAAAAATGTTTAAGAAAATCAACAAAAAAAACCTGGCATGTTTGCTCCAAATTACAGTGTAACATCTAATTCCGTCAATTCCATGTGCACAAAAATAGCCTATCAAATGTCTGTTTGAGATAAGGCAACTTATGTGTCCTTTGCAAATAACCACATTGGAACTAACATTTGTAGGTATGTGGCACTTCCTCCGTCCCAGACACAAAGTGGTGCTGAACTTGAGAGGAATCTGGTTTGTAAGTCTCTATCAGTGCAGACTCAGGGTTTGGGGGCTTTATAACCCACTCCTACTTAAGGTTAGTTTGGAATGACACTTAATGTGGCAGTTCCTCCACACAAATGCGCAAATGAGATGAGAGTGGATTGGGCTGGATTGGAATTTTGTCCAACGTATGATATTTCCAAGGAAACGTAGCAGTCAGACTTCACATTTTACAGTCAAACTGAAATAAATCTATGATCTTTTATATTTCACCAAAGCTAATGTTATTTTTAACAAAAACTGAACATTTTACTTATTTACGTTTCTACTGTAAGTTTGAGACCAACATTATATTCCTCTGATTTAGCCAAAACTGAGGATACCTTATAAGGCACAGGGGACCCTTGCATTCTCCATTAATCTGCCTGTATAGCATGGAGCTCTTCAGTCATATATGAATATTGATAAATATTCATTGTGTCTATTACTATTTGAATAAATTGGGAGATTTCTGTTATTTTTAACATGACTATAAGGAAATAAACAATGTTTTGAAGTAAAATTTGCTGTAAACAGTAAACATGGCCAAAACATGGACACTGGCTAAGTATAAATTTATAAATTGTATCACAAATGTTGTGTGTTTTAAATTTACAGTTACAGTTGTAGTGAAAGCATAGGAGAAGCTGCATCATGCATTATCCACGGGATCTTGGTTTTAATCGTGATATTGCCTTTGAAATTTAGGCGAGAATGCAAACCTTTATTGCATCTCCATGTACTCCATGCTTCTATCTATGTACCTATCAAAGGAGAAATATCAATAAAAGCCTTATGGCTGAGGAACTATTCCAGATTCATTGTGGGTATGTTATTTTAGGCGTTTTTCCCAGGGCTATGGTTTAACAAGCTGAATCCTGACCTGAGAATCTCCAGTGTACAATGTGGACTCTCCAGTCCTGCAGATAGCAGCTTCACTCCTGAATCCTGCAGGTTGTTGTTACTCAGGTCCAGCTCTCTCAGACTAGAGGACTGGGAGCTGAGAACAGATGTGAACACCTGACAGCCTTTCTCCGTGAGCGTGGTTTGATTTAACCTGATTAAAAACAAAATCAAACACCTTTATGTTTTACTTTAACATCTCAGATATGTTAAGTGTCAGTGAACAGAGTTCAGTATATTTATCAAGTGAATTTGTGGAATATTCTTATGATTCAAAGTACAGACATATGATCATCAACAGCAGAGTAGAAACCAAAGGAATACATGTCTGTCATATGTTTGTTTTATCAACAGAGGAAATACAGTATTACACAAAAGCATCACAGTGTGATCTGACCTCAGAGTCTTCAGTGTACTGTATGGATTCTTAAGTCCTGCAGATAGCAGCTTCACTCCTAAATCCTGCAGGTTGTTGTTACTCAGGTCCAGCTCTCTCAGATTAGAGGACTGGGAGCTGATAACTGATGAGAAGTCCTGACAGCTTTTGTCTGTGAGCCGGGTTTGATTTAACCTAATTTTAAACAAAATGAAAGACTTTTTCCTTTATGTTTTACTTTAACATCCCAAATATAAAAGTGCATAAATATGATCATCAATTACACACTAGAAACCAAAACAATTCATGTCTGTTCAATAGACTTTGTCACCAAAAATGTATGTCTGCTTATCAACAGGGAAATACAGTGTCAGTCAAAAGCATCACAGTGTGATCTGACCTGAGAGTCTCCAGTGTACAGTGCGGACTCTCCAATCCAGCAGAGAGCAGCTTCACTCCTGAATCCTGCAGGTCATTGTTACTCAGGTCCAGCTCTCTCAGACTACAGGACTGGGAACGCAGAACTGATGAGAACTCCAGACAGGATTTCTCTGTCAGCCTGGTTTGATTTAACCTGATTAAAAACAAATTAAAACACCTTTTCCTTTATTGTTTACTTTAACATCACAGATATGTTTAGTGTCAATGAACAGAGTTCAGTAGATTTAACAAATCAATTTGTGGAATATTCTTATGATTCAAAGTGCAGATAAATGATCATCAACAACTCTGTAAAAACCAAAGTAGTACAGGTCTGTCTGACCTTTTCAGAAAAAATGTATGTTTGTTTTATCAACAGGGAAATACAGTGTTACACAAAATCATCACAGTGTGATCTGACCTGAGAATCTCCAGTGTAGAGTGGGGACTTGCCAGTCCAGCAGAGAGTAACTTCACTCCTGAATCCTGCAGGTCGTTGTTACTCAGGTCCAGCTCTCTTAGATTAGAGGACTGGGAGCTGAGAACTGATGAAAACACCCGACAGCATCTTTCTGTGAGCCTGGTTTGATTTAACCTGATAATAATCAATAAAAAGAAAATTATTTTTGTAATCACGGTATAGTAACAGAATAGTAATCCAAACATGGTTTAAAGAGTAACTTAATGGTAAATTAATGAGCAAGTTAGCATATGTTCCACAGCAGAATAAACACCAGGAGATTGTCCCTGTCTGGGTCACAGAGGGACTGGGCAACACACACTCTTTATTCCACTGTGGAACATATGCTAACCTGCTAGCTACTTCTTGTCTCATTTGAGGTCTGATAAACATTAAATTCATCAAATTCAGTTCCCTATTCTGCTATTTTCCAAGCTACACATAATGCAGCCTTTATGCAAACTGTTAACTTATAGACCTTCAGAATGAGTGTCATGAACTATACTCCACATAGCCAGAATAAACAGATAAACAGATTTCTTCGCAGATTATTGGTTTTATGGGTAACTGTCAGGGTATAGTGACATATAGTTTCAGCAAATATGACAAAAAGTTATTTTTGTAAAAGTTACCCACTGCACATTTAAGCACACTTTATCATGTAATATTTTTTACAAAAAATAAAGTGTTGTTTCAACAATGAAGAATATGTATGTTTCATGCAATACAAAAGTAAACCATTCAGTTTAGCATCCTGTCTTATTTTTTGCTGAGCATCAAAGCTCAGTATCGACCCTTTGTATATCAGCACTGCAATAAAAAGTTTACTGACCCTCCCAACCACATACTTTTATGATGCATTTCTCTGCTGTGTCAAACACAAAACATTGAGACTGGATAAACCAGAAAAAATGACAGTTGTGAATATGCGTAGTTTTCTCATGTGTGAGTGTTACTTAACATAATATGTAAATAAACTTAAGTTTCACGCTTCTTTTCTTCTGTCCATACTGTATATAGGTATCCCTCTTTCTCTGCTCCTTATGCTGTCAGTTGTTCTGACACATTCATCATGACAACTGTAAAGTCCCAAAAGCCCTGAGCTGACAAAAAAGTAATTTTACTTTTGAAGCAGAAAAGGTGTGTTTTCCTTGTTGTTACTTCTCTTGGATTGTTCACATTACTTTGCAGAATGATGTATATAGTGTTTGTTTTCATATTAATCTGCTAAAGAGGGGAAGTTTCTCTGTGTTCAAGTGTGATGTGGAAACATGAAGCTTCCAGTGCACATGCACCGGAAGTGGACTTTTCAGTGAAGTAGGAGACAGTTTGTGTCAAAGATATGTCTATATTGATTGATTCTGGATTTTTGAATGAGGGACAACAATGAGGAAAACCCACATCAGACAGAAAATGTTATACTTAGCAGATTATTTTTTTATATGTCTTAAAACATGTCTGGAAAGGATCTTTTAAAGTAGATTCAGTCAGGTCTAACCCTCAACCCCACCCACCCCACCGATCAGCGAGACCACTCTTTGCACGCTTTACGCTCCCCACATCCAAATAGGTTACAAACCCCCTACCATAGCATTTAATGTTTGAAGTACAACACAGTGTTACACAAAATCATTATAGTGTGATCTGACCTGAGAGTCTCCAGTATACAGTGTGGACTCTCCAGTCCAGCAGAGAGCAGCTTCAGTCCTGAATCCTGCAGGTCACTGTTACTCAGGTCCAGCTCTCTCAGACTAGAGGACTGGGAGCTGAGGACTGAGGACAGAGCTTCACAGCTTCTCTCTGACAGATTACAGCCACTCAGCCTGAAGAAGAATTAGTGATAAAGACAAACACTGATACTGTTTCTGTCATCAACAATGTAAAACACATCACATTACTATGGTTGCACTTATTGAGTTGATAAGTCAAACAATCATTAACTAGGATCTCAAGTGATGAGAACCTTTATTTGGATGATTAGTGCTTTTTGTTGACTATATTACTGGAAATGAACAGCAATTCATTAACATTTATAAAAATACAATCTTATCTTTTTTAGTCTTGACATTTTTATGTGGAGGTACAATCATACTGTAGAAAAGAAAAAGAAAAACTGTAGAAATTAATCAACTAACCATTCGACTAGATCTTATCACTTCACAAAGACTTTAACTAATTGAAGTAGTAGCTGCCGTGCTCTTTCCCCTCTACTCTTCTCCCTGTATACCAACATCTGCACCTCCAGTCATCAGTCTGTCATTCTCATGAAGTTCGCTAACAACACCACCTTCATTGGGCTCATCTCTGGTGGGGATGAGTCGCATACAGGGGGGATTGACCATGTGGTGACCTGGTGCGTACAGGACAACTTGGAGCTTAACGTTCTCAAGATAGTGGAGATGGCCCACCCATCCCCATCACACCTGAGTGTGATCAGTTCCTTCACTAAGAAAGCTGAACAGAGGATGTACTGTGGCAGCTGAAGAAGTTAAACCTGCCAAAGACAATGGTGCACTTCTACGCCGCCATCAGTGACTCCATCCTCACCTCCTCCATCACCATCTGGTACACTGCTGCTACTGCCAAGGACAAGGGCAGACTGCAGCGTATCATTTGCTCCTCAGAGGAGGTGATTGGCTGCAATCTACCATCTCTCCAGGACCTGTACACCTCCAGGACCCTGAGGCGTGCAGTGAAGATTGTGGCCGACCCCTCAAACCCTGGACACAAAGGGGTGGCCGTGGCTCAGTGGTAGAGCGAGGTCGTCCAATAACCTAAGGTTGGAGGTTCGATCCCCGCTCTCCCTCCCGAAGATTGGTGGACTGACAGCTGGTGGGGTGGCAGTCCACCTACCTGCCACGGCCGAGGTGCCCTTGAGCAAGGCACCATACCCCCAATTGCTCCCCGGGCGCTGTGAACTGCTGCCCACCGCTCCAGTGTGTGAATATGGCACCTGTCTCTTTGAGTGACCCTGTGCATGTGTGTGTTCGTACAGGTGCCACTGGATGGGTTAAATGCGGAGAAATAATTTCACAAGTTGTGATAAATAAAGTTAATGAAATAAAAAAAAAATAAAAAAACTGTTTGAGACTCTCCCCTCTGGCAGGAGGCTGCGGTCCATCAGGACCAAAACCTCACACCACAAGAACAGTTTCTTTCCGTCTGCAGCTTGTCTCATCAACAAGGCCCGGGACCCCCACTGACACATAACCTTATCCGCTCCCCCCACTACTTTATTTGTTTATTGTTATGCACCAATACACCACAGCAAATTCCCTGTATGTGAAAACTTATTTGGCAATTACAATTACAATACTAATACAATTAGTAACTGCAGTTATCTGTGCACCTACAGAGCTTTGTTGGAGGCTTTGACCACTGGCAGCAGCCTCAGAACAGCCTCCTCTGAAGCAGAGTATTTCTTCAGGTCAAATACTTCCATATCTTTTTCTGATGACAGTAAGATGAAGACCAGAGCTGACCACTGAGCAGGAGACAGTTTAACTGTGGAGAGACTTCCTGAACTCAGGTACTGTTGGATCTCCTCCACTAGAGAACAATCATTCAGTTCATTCAGACAGTGGAACAGATTGATGTTTCTCTCTGGAGACAGATTCTCACTGATCTTCTTCTTGATGTACTCGACTGTTTTCTGACTGGTCCCTGGCCTTTTCTTTTTCAGTAGGTCTCGTGGGAGAGTCTGATTGGTCTGCAGAGAAAGACCCAGGAGGAAGCGGAGGAACAAGTCAAGGTGTCCATTTGGACTTTGTAAGGCCTTGTCAATAGCAAACCTGTGGAGATCTGTCAGAGAAGTTTTGAAAACCATTCGCATACGTTCACCGAAAGTTTGCCCTAGCTTGGACATCACATTCTTGTTTCTGTTAATGAGTGCCTCCTCCACATAGAAAGCTGCCAAAAACTCCTGAACACTCAGATGGACAAAGCTAAACATCTTTTCTTCCACATTCTTCCTCCCACGTTCTTCTTTAAAGATCTCTGTGAACACTCCTGAACACACCGAGGCTCCACTGACATCAATGCCACTCTCTTTTAGATCTTTCTCGTAGAAGATCAGGTTGCCCTTTTCCAGCTGGTGGAAAGCTAGTTTTGCTAATGACTTAATGTACTGAATGCACTTTTCTGGGCCATATTTATCTTTTGTCTGATCAATCTGAAACCCCAAGAATTCTGCATACATCTCAGTCAGGGTCTTGGGCAGCTCTCCTCCCTCTCTGGTTTTCAACACATCCTCCAGAACTGTAGCAGTGATCCAGCAGAAGACTGGGATGTGGCACATGATGTGGAGGCTTCGTGATGTCTTGATGTGGGAGATGATTCTTCTGGCCTGCTCCTCATCTGTGAATCTCTTCCTGAAGTACTCCTCCTTCTGTGGGTCAGTGAACCCTCTGACCTCTGTCACCACGTCAACAAAGTCAGAATGGATCTGATTGGCTGCTGCAGGTCGTGTGGTTATCCAGAGGCGAGCAGAGGGAAGCAGTTTCCTCTTGATGAGGTTTGACAGCAGCACATCCACTGAGGTTGACTTTGTCATATCAAACTTGACTGCCTGACTTTTATTGGTAGAACAGTCCAGTTGAAGGCGGCTCTCATCCAGTCCGTCCAAAACAAACAGAAGTTTGAATTTACTTTTGTCATAGTCTGTGTTTCCTGATGACTGCAGAGTTGTGAAGATGTGGTTAAGAGCTTCTACCTTGATGTGTCTGGCCTCTGTGATACATTCATGAATCAGTTCTGCCAAACGAAAGTTTTCTCCCTTCCATAAATTCAGCTGGTGAAAGCTGAAGGGGAATATGAGATGCACATCTTGATTGGCTCTTCCTTTAGCAAAATCCCACACAACCTTACGGACAAGAAATGTTTTGCCAATTCCTGCAATTCCACTGGTCAGCACTGTTCTTATTGGTCTGTATTCTCCAGAGGGGGGTTTGAACATGTCACTTGGTTTAATTGGTTTCTCCATTTCTGATGGCTTCACCACCGCCTCAATCTGCCTGACCTCATGCTGTGTGTTGATGTGTACGTCACCCCCTGCTGTGATGTACAACTCTGTGTAGATATCATCCAGACGTTGCTCATCCTTCTTTAGTGCCCACCCCTCTTGTGCACACATAAATGTACCCTGGAGGTTTGATTGAAGCAGGTCTTGGTAATACGAGATGTGCCGTGGCTCTGGTACTGGAACAATCTCATCTGTGTGACATAAATAGAAAATAAACACTTTTTGTTTTGCTAAAGGTTTGTTTCTGAAGAGAAACTTCACTGCAATCAAACTAAATGTTTCAGTTACAAATGGAGCAAGTTGTCTGTGGAAAGTGTTCTTATATTCAGACATTTGTAACTGTGTTACAGCAAACTATCTTAATGTTCAGGTTTGAACAAATTCAAGATTCAAGATTATGTTTATTGTCTCACATTGTAGGAAATTGGGATTGGGCTTCCACCATTCTACATCCATAAAAAATATTCCACATACATAAAAGAAAAGGGTAAGAAAGCTACACGGAAAAAGAAACATATCTAAGAACATAATAATAAAACATACAGTAAAAAAATAAACTGATGTTAAATAGATAAAACCTATGGTAAAAATATACAATAAAATGTACAGAAAAATTTAAATACTCAATAAGTAACAATAAAAGCTTATTGATACCGTTTTCATGCTTATTTCATCTGCTGCCATTTTAAAATTATTTATTGAAGTGATAATAGAGTTTTTAAATCTATTAAATTGACAACTGGGTACTCTAAATGTTATCAGTCCTTCCTGATAGCAGTGCTGGTACTCAGTGGTACTCGGTCTTTCATTAGTAATTCCTCTTCCCCTCATTCACTTCCCCTCAGCCCCTGGTATTACGTCATAGCATACATTACAGAGAGGCCACTAGGAGAGCAGAGGGAAAGTGGAGCGGGGGTTGAAATGGAACGCACCTGCCCATGTACACTTTCAGCTCAAACTATCATGGATCGACCACCAGTTGTAGGCTTAGCGTTATACTACTACACTACTTAACGTTGTGTGAGCTCCATGTCTGCTTGCATCATCTCCTTCCTAACTTGCATAAATACCCTGGGTAGGTACACAGATTTTCCTGCCCCGACCTGCTGCTACTCTTGCTAAAAATACCACCAATGAATGCTTCAAGTTCACCTTTTGATAACAAAGATCATTTAAAATCAACCCAACTTTACAGTAAAAAAAACTGGATTTGTCGTGTTGTCGTGACTCACTATGTGAAAATCCGTAATAAGGAAACAACGCAAAATTCTATTTTGAAGACAAAATTAAATGTGTATGCTTTAGTTTGTTTATTGGATTGAAACCCAAAGTGGCAGATACGAGAAAACAAGTGAAATTCTCCTCCCTCTCCCTTGTTTATAGGTACAAAAACCAAAAATTGACAGCAATTCTTGCAAAAGCGAGACACGTTTTCTCTGTTATTTTACAGTTGTGTTACTTTCAAATTAGGACTTCCCTATTTCCCTCTTTGCTAGCAAGTTGAGAAAATTGAAAGAGTAAGCTCAGTTTATCGCAATTAAGACTATGGTCAGTGTTAATAGACCGTTAAGAACAGTGGAATGGAAATGAACGACATACTATCAAAAGTGTGTCACTGTGTGTTAACTCTACCTCAGTAGGGTCTATACCGGGCTGTGGGCATGGTATGAATGTTTGATTCAGTTAGCAGTTTCTGAGGCAGAAAGAAATACGCTTGTCACTGGGTTCGAACCAACAATATTGTGCTCCGTAGCGCTGAGCCTAACTGCTACAGTATTTCTGGTCAGAGGGGTGCTTAGAGCTACCCTGGGAACCAGACGAATCTGCAAGCTCAGGTTTTATTTGCTCTGGCAGATCCATCTGGCCCCTCTCCCATTCGAACTGATTTCCTTGGTGTTGGCAGTGCCGTTTTATCGGGCGAGCCAATCACAAGCGTTTATCTAGTATGAGGCGGGTTTAATACGATGACTGACAGAGAGGGGCAGCATTCAGGCATCTTTGTAAATATCCAATATGGCACTGTCGATACGGAGCGTTCCCCGGCCGGCTACAGCGGCAGTATTAAACGGACTGGATGATAAATTTTCTCTAAAAGAAGAACAACAACTTAAACTCTATGTTGATAAGAAATATGAAAGCGACACAGTGGAAAAATAATTGACAGAAAACGAGAAAACAGTTTTCATGTTTTCTCCTTTCTGCCACTGTCTATATTGGGTTTGTACCTATAAACAAGATGAGGAGAATTGAACTCGTAATTTAGTTTCTGTGTGTCGTTAAAAAACGAAAATACAAGGCGCTTTATTCCATTTGGTTATGTTGCTTTAATTCAACTGACTTGCACTTTATTTAGTCAAACTTAAAAACTACGCTTGGTCTTTCAGGGCTTCCATACAACCAGAGAATACAGCAGCTTTACCTTCACTGTGAGAGGAGGACGGTCCTCTGCTCTCTGAAGTCTCTCCAACATCACTGACATCCACTGGCACTGAGAGGGAGAGATTAGGTGTTATATTTTCAATTTGACTTATTATCCATCATTAATTTCATCAGTGCTTGTTAGTTGTTATCCTTTTCATGTGGTTTTTAAAATGTGTCTGTGTAATGTACTGTAGGTTATATCATCTCGTCTTGGATAACTGATTAGTTGGAGTGTGTAACTCCAATGAATCTTTATTTGTAGGTACAATTATTCTATTTACATGTGGTTCTAAAAATGTCACAACCTGGTCCTAGGTCCCTTTTTCTGGTCACGCTTTAGCCCCAGCACTCGATCCTGTCACTCCCTCATTCCTTGCCATCTACTCATTACCATTACCATGACTGCCCGACCGATCTACACACCTGTTCTTCAGCCCTGCCTACTCTGCCCACTCCTCACATGCAGCTCATTCCCTAATCATTTTTCCCTGTGACCTGTTCAATCACCTGCCTTCTCTGGATTTTGCCTTGTGTTACATTTTGGTTTCTCCATCTGCCTCCCTATCCTGTAAGTTTTTGTTATACTTTTTTATTAAACTAAACCTACTGAACCGTTCTTGTCAGCCTCCTCTTCCGTCTGCATTCTTGCTTATCAACCTGACAGAATGATCTGACCAAAATAGACCCGGCAGAGGAATTTTCTTTTGAGGATGAAGTATATGATCACACATTAACACAAGATGCAGAACCTATGTGAACCACAGCTCAGTTAAAAGTTACAACTTGTGAAAAACAAATCTGTGAAAGTCTCCAAGCTGAGCAGAAAACTGAGCCTGCCACTACTTAGGCAATAATGGCCTCACAGCGTGATCGGCTGTTAATCAAAAGTACAGGAACTCAAAATCATTCATTTGTAACTAAATAGGTGTTAATCTGAGAAGGGCCAACTACCTACCTACATATCCATACAGAAGAAATGTGATTTTAAAGTTGGCACAGGATGAATCTCTCTTTAATGTACTTTTGGCTGCTAGAAAGAAGTCCATCACATGGAAATGGTTGCAAGCAAAACCTCCAACAGGATGACTGAACTACAACTGTCATTGAAATAAACTATATAAATAAACTAAATATACCTTCACCTTAAGACTACGATATGATCAATACATAAAATACTGAAAAAAGAACGACATATATGTTCCTATAAGATGTAACCCATTACATATGTCACTGTGATACAGCAGCACATTGCATCCGCCAAAGAAAAAAAAACTACAAAATATGTCGTATCATGATGCATCTCATGCTGGTTTAGCTTTTCCTCGAAGAACAGACCAACTTTGAGCAAGTCAGATTTCTTTCAGCCCTAAAACTTATACCTTTTCTCATAATTACGAGATCCTCCAATTGTATTTCTTTGGTGAATCCAATGAGAATTCGTACTGAGAGACCCTGTTCCTTTACAAGTAATATTTTGTCAACCCACTTTTTTATCTGGAAATACAAATAAAAGTAAAAAGTCTGACTGACCTTGTGGTCCTGAGCTGGTGTCAGGCAGACTCTTCACCAGATCATTCCTGGGTATCTTCTCTAAAACCTTCTTGGTCACCTTCAGAGCTCCATGAAGTTTATAGGTGTTCACCATCAGATCCACTGTGTCTCGTCTTTCTGCCGTCTCCAGCTTGGAGGCTTTGATGGTTTGGTAGCCTTCCAGTATGTCAGGCTGCTGCAGATACCATTTGAAGGTCTTGAATTCACCATCTATTAAATCCTCCAGAGTGTTCAAAAGGTCCATCGTGGCCTCCTGCTAATTTTAGGCAGTGTTGTCAACCAGAAGAAAAACTTTAACACAAATGTATCAGAGCAGCAACAGCTGACATGTTGACGTGTTGCAGTAATTGTAAAGTCTCATTTCTGGTTAGTGGCGTTTCTGTGTCACTGGTATTGACTTTTGCTGCTCTATCTCAACCCTGTTCATTTTATTATATTCTTCATTACAATGGCTAATTACCTGCTATACATTTAAACTCACATTAGTTCTGTTCAAGCACTCAAATCTCTCTCCTTCTGTAAGCAATTTTTCCATTTGTCCACAGTTGTTTACACGCTATTCAGTTCTGCTAGTTACTTTGTCTTAGCTTAGCAGTTAGCAATGGTTTCTCTTGCTCGGTGTGTCAGATGTTCAGCTGTTCCTCTGCCTCCTTTAGTGATAATGGTACATATGTCGTGTTGGAAGCGCAGCTCTGCACCATGGAAACCCAGCCGTTAGCCGATGTAGTTAGCCGTCCCCCAGCAGCTGACAGAGTCAGAGCTCTGTTGAGCCATGTATTCCCATAGTTCTCAGTAGTAAAAACTTCATGAGCTTCTTCACTGATATTCTAATTATTAGAGACAAAATTCATCGGCGAGTGCCCTCAACCGGTACCGATTTATCTTCAAACACAGGAACCTCAGAAACAGCTGTAGAACCTGATATATATTTAGATTGTTTTTTCTCCTATCGACCTTCACTAACTAAAGTCAACTTCAACAATCTCTCTTCAAGTTTACAATACAAGTTCTGAAGACACATCAGCTACTTGTGTCATATCAAATACCCACAGTTGTCAGTTTTAAATTCAGCAGATTGCTTCACATCACATTACAAATGTATCTTTAGTACTGTATCAGTAAGTTATCTGCACAATGAGCTGAAGCAGAAGAAGAAAGAAAAGACTTTTACCTTACTTTGACCTTACTCTGCCGATAACATCAAGTCCAGTCACCTGCAGTCTGGCTGCTGCATGTAAGTCAACTTCAGAAATGAAGAAAGGGGAAATGCAGTCAGGATGTGTCTGTAATAAGTCCAACTTCAGCTTATTCAGGTTCCTCTTTTTCATGTGAGTTCCTGTAAGTATCCACTCTACATTGTGGATTATTATTATTAACACGGCCGCATGATATTTAGTTTTTGTGTTTAGTGGACTCTTATGTGACATTTTGGATGTGAAAGCACATGTGAAGTCTTCAATGTTTCTTTCCATTGTGAATTGTGCTGAATATTTCTGTCAGTGTTTGTGTGGATGTGCTGCCTCCTGCTGTTCACTCTGCAGTCTGACACTCTGATCTTCTGCTCTGCAGCTTCACTTCACTCTGAAACCTTCAAACGCCATCAATCATTTCCTTTTACTGGCTGATGTTCTGTCTTTATTTACACATATTCACAAGAACTTATTGGACGGCACAACTTCCACCAATCAGACGTCACAAAGTGTCATCAGGTCACCTGCACAAGAGGATCTTTGATGTAGAATAAAGAGAAACTACTTATAACTTATTGCCTCATAATCGTCCAGTTTGGACTTTTTCTTCAGCATCAGAGTAATCCGTTTCCATGGTTACAGTGCAAACAGGAAGTGCTAGCAGCTGATGCAGCGCGACTTTTCATGGTGCAGATTCACCAACATGTAAAGAAATATAGACTCAAAGTGAAACAGGGCTCAGGTGTGCCCACAGCTGACTCACTGTCTCCATGGCAACATTACACTTCCTGCTGACATCACCCAAAGCATGATGGGAACTGTTGTTCTAAAAACTCTACACGTGTTCGTCCCAACTGCAATAAAGAAAAAGAACAATAGGAAAAAATCCATTTTAATGTTGGACATTATAAAACTATGACTGAGGCTCAGGATGAACACGACACTCTCCTCTATACATTCATATACTGAGATTTACTACAGCAACTAGAGCTGAAAACACTGATTCATTCATCCATCCACAGAAAACTGGCAACAATTCATTTGATAATCAAATAATCCTATAAGCATTTTTCTAAGCAAGAATGTAATTTAATGGTTCCAGCTTCTGAAATGTGAATATTTTCTGGTTTTCATTCTCTTGTATGATAATAAACTGAATATCTTTGGGTTTTGGACTGTTGGTCGGACAAAACAAGACATTTCAAAGAAACACCAAAGGCTCTGGGAACTCGTGATGGACATTTTTCACATTTTACAAACCAAACGATTAAGTTAAACCTTCATGTAAATGACTAAAATGCAACACATTTCCACCTTCCAATGATCAAAGACTAATCAACAACATGATTCTGTCTGGTTAAATATATAACTGCTTTATTTTCTAATAACTTCCCATTTATAAAAACTGGAATCATATTTGTACAAAGTAAAAGGATTCGTTTGAATTGATCTTTGATTATTTATATGCATGTGTGTGTGGAAGCTGATTTTATTGTATATACATGATTATTTATATGAGAACAAATTCAGATATCAAAGTACAGAAAACCTAAAGACTAAAATCTGAACGTTGGCCTGAAAAACCTGAATGAAAACATATTTAAAGGTTTTAAAACCATGGACGTGCAGTGCACTCACCAAAGGAAAAACATTCAGACATTTTATCTGATTTTGAGTTAGTTTGACTCACAAAAAGATTGTGAGTGTTTGTCAGCAGTGTTTCTCTACACAGGAGGAGACTCTCCCTCCTACAGTGAACACAGAGACACTGAGGAACCAGGTGATAACCAGAACCTGAACCCAGGATAAAGAGGTTCAGTGAAAGTGGTGTTGAAGGTGTGGAGGTGGATCAGTGTGTCAGAGGAGACTCTGTAGAAGGACAGAGTGCCAGCAGGACAGTCCACATACACTGCTACTCTGTTAGAGGAGGAGGAGGAGGGGAGGCCGGTCCTATTCTCATTGTGCCAGACAGAGTAACGACCATCATCAGAGCACCTCAGACTCCAGGACTGATTATTCCATCCAAACACACAGTCAGAACTGTTTCCTCTCCTTCTGATTCCTCTGTAACTCACTGATATATAAACCTCTCCTCTCCACTCGACCTCCCAGTAACAGCGACCAGTCAGACCATTTCTACACAGCAGCTGAGGCCAGTAGTCAAACCTGTCTGGATGATCAGGATATGGCTGCTCCTCTCCCACATATGTCACCTTCCTGTTGTTGTCAGACAGTTTGAGCTTTCTGTTTACTGTGTTTGTGTCCAGTGTGAGTTCACAGGCATCTGATGGAGAGAACAAGACACAATACAGCAGCAGTTTATCATCTTTATTTGTTGCTTTATTAACAGACTGACTGTTAATTACATCAAAGCTTCACAATGACTCATCTTTGTGGATCTTCTTTCACACTGAGAGTTGAGTGCAGATACACAAGCTGTTGATTTAAACTACTTTAACATGTGCTGCCTTGTTTTCATGAATCAAAGTGAACACACACTTACACTTCCTCACACCAGGTTTCAGCCTCTGCTGTCCACCATGTTCCACCCTGGAGGAAGAAACAAAGTCAGAATGAACCTTCAGAAGCTTCCTCATCAATGATCTTCAGAAACCTTCACTCAGATCCACCATTAAGACAAAACAGCTGCATTTAGAAAACACATTTCATACACAGACTCAATTCAACATCAAATATTCAGAAGAAAACAATCAAATTGTCACGGCCCGGCCGTGACTGCTATGTTTTTGTTTTTGTTTTTCCTCGTGTCTCCCTGTGCTCCCTTGTTTTTCCCGCACACCTGTGTCTTGTCTAGCCCTCGTTTGCACTACCCTTGTGTCTCACTCCTTTTCCTGCTACCTGCCTTCCCACCCCAGCTGTGTCTCGTTTCCCATTAGTCCTTGTGCATATATGTTCCTTAGTTCCCTTTGTCCTCTGTCGCTTCCTTGTCTTACATGTTGTCATTGATTTCGTTAGTGGTCTTTGTGTCTGAGAAGCCTATTGTGTCTCCAGTTTTTCTTGAGTTGTCTTTGTTCCCTGCTCCTGTTTTCCTGGCCCCGTGGGAAGAGTTTTTTGTTTGATTTTCCCCGCTGGAAATAAAACGTCTTTACCTTCTGAGAGCTGGTCTGCATCTGGGTCCTTTCCGTGATTAAACGTTGACAGTAGGACCCGACCCAGCGGACCTGCTCGATGATGAACTCTATGATTTGGTATATACCCTGGTGTGCTACTACGGGGAGTGGAAGCAGGCTCCTACTGTAGAGCACAAGCGGGCTGCCCAGAGGTTGGCGAACGGGGAGGTTTCGGAGAAGCCATGGCTGAGGGACCTCCTGCCAGACTGGATAAAGGTATTTCTGGAGACACCAGTCTGCCAGCCTGCACCTCAGCCCGCTCCTCTGCCCACACTCCAGTCTGCCTCGCTGCCGCAACCAGCACCCATTAGGCTCGGGGTTCGGTGTCTGCAACCCCCCGGTCCAGAGCCGGTTCGTGTCGGAGACCCATTTCTGGGAACCCGCTTGGCCCGGGGAGGTCCTTGAAGACTACGGACTCACGGGCTTCGGGGACAGAAACACGGAACCCCTCCTGTTCCAGCGTCGGGGGCAGACGCACACCCGCTGCAGCTTCAGTAGCGCCTCCAGAGATCTCACCCCTGATCCCAGCGGCCGAAATCACCGAGCATCCAGAGGCCGAACTCGCCTGCCCGAAGTCTCCTGGACTCTTGCCCCCCTCCCCTCTCATTTAGTTTGGCAAGATAGTCTTAGAACATACAGGAAGGCCCTCCGTAATGCCAGAGGAGCCTATTACTCCTCACTAATAGAGGAACATAAGAACAACCGTAAGTTTCTTTTCAGCACTGTAGCCAGGCTGACACAGAGTCAGAGCTCTGTTGAGCCATGTATTCCCAGAGCTCTCAGTAGTAATAACTTCATGAGCTTCTTTGATGATAAAATTCTAACTATTAGAGAAAAAATTCATCATCTTGTGCCTTCAGCCAGTTCAGATACATCTTCAAGTACAGGAACCCCAGGAACCTCAGAAGCAGCTGTAGAACCAGATTTATATTTAGACTGTTTTTCTCCAATTGACCTTTACCAACTAACTTCAATGATTTCTTCGTCTAAACCAACAACCTGCCTCTTAGACCCCATCCCAACCAGGCTGCTTAAAGAAGTTTTACCCTTAGTTAGCACTTCTTTACTAGACATGATCAATCTGTCTTTATTAACAGGCTATGTACCGCAGTCCTTCAAAGTAGCTGTAATTAAACCTCCTTCTTAAAAAGCCTTTGCTTGATCCAGGGGTGTTAGCCAATTATAGACCTATATCTAACCTTCCCTTTCTCTCCAAAATCCTTGAGAAAGTGGTTGTTAATCAGTTATGTGACTTTCTAAACAGCAGACAAAGGATTTTTCTCTGTACTTGTTCTGTTAGATCTTAGTGCCATTTTCGATACCATTGTATCCTAATACAGAGATTATCAGCGATTAAATGATTGAATAAAAACTATTTTCCTACCAAAGAGCTGACATTTAATATAACGAGGTGACAGGAAAATATATCAAACATGAGAAGTTTCTAAGTTTCTAAACTGAAGAATGAACTTTGAAGCTAAAAACTTGAAGGGCTCAGGCATCTTTATCACTGAGGACTTCCCTGAAGTCGTCCGGCAGAGAAGGAAAGAACTACTCCAGCAATGAAGGCGCAGAGAGAGAGAGAGGTGACACTGCAGATTAGAGATACGACAAACTTATTGTCCATCCACCTACACAAAAGCCACCACAACAAAGGAAGGCCAACGCTCAGTTCGGCTCATTAGTCTCCACCATTAGACATTTATTATTAGGATTGCAAACCGATCACATATAACACTGAGCATATGAGATGTGTAACAGAGTAACACATCTCATCTGCTCCTATATTTCAGAGTCTCCAAACTTACAGATTCTTACATTTTATTTACTATCTTCCTAAATTTCTTACTTGCAGAGATCAATTTTCGATGAGATTTAGGGGTACCAAATTATGGAATGGCTCTTCCCACCTGGAAAAAACTGTTCCTCTATCAAATGTTACAAAAGATGCTTAAAAGACCATTTAACTGCTTTTTTGTAACTGGTTTTCTCCATATGGTGGTCATGTTTAAATTAAAGAAAATTTCTGCTTCTATTGTGATATTATTTTTATTGTTATATATCTTTTTGTAACTTAACTATTTTTATTAACTATCCTGCACTGTATATTTTATGTTATCTTTATCATTTTCTGTATTTTTTTGAATTGCACAAAATAAAAATAAACCTAAAGATGTCCTCAAAGTGCTCAGAAATTGGAAATTTGAACATCTAGAATTTCATGACAGCTGAGAAAACTGATAAAGATCATGCAATAAATCAAAATAGCGACTTAATGGACCTTGAGCTGAGACTGTATAGTCAACTGCTGTTTTCAATGTCAAGAATGAACTTTGAGCCTCTTGATGATTGTTGCATTCTGGTTTATAAACACTTCACTATATTTGTCACAAAGAATATGTGTCATAGGCACTGATAAATGATCAACACCTGATCCTGGTCTGATATTAGTTATGAGGTCAGTCTCAGTGGGGACAGGGACTCTCAGCATATCAGTGACTTTCTTCACTGTTATCAGCAGTGCTGCTGGTATTCTTGTCTGTTCATACCTGAGAGTGTCCAGTCTCCATCGTGGATCCTCCAGTCCAGCAGACAGCAGCTTCACTCCAGAGTCTCCTGGATGATTGAAGCTCAGGTCCAGCTCTCTCAGATGGGAGGGGTTGGATCTCAGAGCTGAGGCCAGAGAAGTACAGCCTTCCTCTGTGATCAGACAGCCTGACAGACTGGAGACATGTACATGCACATTATTTATTTCACTGGTAATATTTGCTAAACTTGATAAATGATACATTTTCCCATCAGTCTTTTGAAATTCATTGTTACTATACAGTCAAAGGACACCAGAATATGTCATCAATAAAGTATTTAAATGAAGAAGAAGAAGAACAACAACAACAAAATGGAGGGGCACAATCTGGAAATACTGGATTTAAAAGTAAGCTTCACCCAGGAAAAAATGTCTTTCATTGCGGCAGACAGCAGATATTTGTGAGATTTCAAAAATACATTTTTAGATGCAGCCAGCTGCACTAGTAAATATCTTGCTCTTTAGCTTATCTTAACCACATTACTGTGTCTGGTTTTTTAAATGTATTTTCAAAACATAATTAGGGGATAAGGTGTCAGTCTGCTGATTGTTGCTGAGCTCAAGACATCATCATCATTTCCATGAAATTTCCTGGAGAATAATGGAAGTGCAGTGTTATTAGAGATTAGGCTTGTTCGAGATGAGCCAGGGCAGCGCAGAATCGATCACCTGTGATCGCCACACAATGCGTGCCATTTAGATTTGTGTCCAACTGGATCCCAACTTGCTCTGATGCCATGCACTAATGGACAATGATAACCTCACGAGATCGAGGCGGCTGCAGTTTTTAGAGCCAGGCGCGGCAGATGCAATCCACCGACTGCAAAACCAAAGGCATGATGGAAAATGCCTGGCTGTCACCTGGTCAAACAGCTGATGAGCTCGTTGTTTTTACCACAGACACCACATGTGGTAGAATATCCTCATTTTCTGTGCAACAGAAATATTTAACGCTAGATTGGCTGCTGTTTGTCTCAGGTTTCATCTGCGAACAAATATCTGATGATGATGATGATGATAATGATAAGAGTAAGAATAATATTAAAGGTTATTTATAGCACTTAATACTCACTCAATACAAGCAGTTAGAAAGTGCTTTACAACACAGACATGAAAACAACAAAGTATAGCATACAAAGCCAGATACACATACATTTCCACATATAAATAATTAAATACAAATATAATCAATCAATAGAGATACTAAGAAAGCCTAATAACTTGATGATGTTTGTCAGCCATAGAAGTGGAATAGGTTTAGTCAGAGAATTTCACATGTTCAAACTATTGTGAAGCCACAGAAAACCTACTTGAAGAATAACACAACTGTTATCCTGTCTCTCACTGAGGGAACCATCTGTCTGCAGTCGTTACTGTTGCTGTTCCTCCCCTGTGGAGCCAGTATTTAGCTGTGAGAACGTTTGGACATTTGCTTCACTAGTTCGACTTATTACATTTAGGGTCATATGATGTTTAAATGACAGAGCCTTTAAATACATTTCCTATGTATGCTCTATTTAAACTGCAGGCAGCCTACAGATGATCTAACAGGATGTAAATATCCTGTATACTCTTTGAAGGCTGCTTGAAACTGTCTGACTTGACTGCAGCTTTTTTTCTCACCGCCCCTTGCTCCTGCCGCTTGATCTTGTCCACTTTCCAGGCAAGGCGCAGTTCATATCGAACAAACACATTACATTGTAGGTCAAACAACATTTCATTGGTTAAATAAAAGCTGAATCCTGACCTGAGAGTTTCCAGTGTGCAGTGTGGACTCTCCAGTCCAGCAGAGAGCAGCTTCACTCCTGAATCCTGCAGGTCGTTGTTACTCAGGTCCAGCTCTCTCAGACTAGAGGACTGGGAGCTGAGGACTGAGGACAGAGCTTCACAGCTTCTCTCTGACAGATGACAGCCGCTCACCCTAAAAAATATGTACAGTACATATGTGAAAACATTTCTCTCTGTATTTGATATGGTTTACACCCATATATTTTGGTGGGAACTGCTTTCATAGCAATGTCTGAAAAGAGAAGTGGTAGAATTGCTGAAGAAAAATGACAACAACATGTGATACTTATGTTTCACCCTTTACATGTTTTTTTAAAGCCTAACCTGAGAGTCTCCAGTGCACAGTGTGGACTTTCCAGTCCAGCAACAAGCACCTTTACTCCTGAATCCTGCAGGTCGTTGTTACTCAGGTCCAGCTCTCTCAGACTAGAGGACTGGGAGCTGAGGACTGAGGACAGAGCTTCACAGCTTCTCTCTGACAGATAACAGCCACTCACCCTAAAAAATATGTACAGTACATATGTGAAAACATTTCTCTCCATATTTGATATGATTTACATCTATATTTTGGTGGGAACTGCTTTCATAACAATGTCTGAAAAGAAAAGTGGTAAAATGACTGAAGGAAAATGACAACACCATGTGATGGTTATGGTTCACCCTTGACAGGTTTTTTAATCCTAACCTGAGAGTCTCCAGTCGGCAGTGTGGACTCTCCAATCCAGCAACGAGCACCTTTACTCCTAAATCCTGCAGGTCATTGTTACTCAGGTCCAGCTCTCTCAGACTAGAGGACTGGGAGCTGAGGACTGAGGACAGAGCTTCACAGCTTCTCTCTGACAGATTACAGCCACTCAGCCTGAGGGAGAGTTAATGATAAAGACAAACACTGATACTGTTTCTGTCATCTACAATGGAAATCACTTTCTGATTTTATGAGTTAAACAATGAGGATCTCAGGTAAGAAGAATATTTTTTGGATGAATAGTGTTTTTCATTGTGTATATTACTGTAAACTAACAGCAATTAATGTCATTTTCAAAAATTATAGTCAGACCTCCAGGATAACACTAAATTACAGCATTGTTTTAGCCTTAAATTAACTACAATATTACAAGTCGTTTTTTAAAGATCATGGCTGCATTTATATGTGGAGGTAGAATGAAACTGAAGCTGCAGTTATCTGTGCACCTACAGAGCTTTGTTGGAGGCTTTGACCACTGGCAGCAGCCTCAGAAGAGCCTCCTCTGAAGCAGAGTATTTCTTCAGATCAAACACGTCCAGATCTTTTTCTGATGACAGTAAGATGAAGACCAGAGCTGACCACTGAGCAGGAGACAGTTTATCTGTGGAGAGACTTTCTGAACTCAGGTACTGTTGGATCTCCTCCACTAGAGAACAATCATTCAGTTCATTCAGACAGTGGAACAGATTGATGTTTCTCTCTGGAGACAGATTCTCACTGATCTTCTTCTTGATGTATTCGACTGTTTCCTGATTAGTTTCTGAGCTGCTTTTCTTTTTCAGTAGGTCTCGTAGAGGAGTCTGATTGGTCTGCAGAGAAAGACCCAGGAGGAAGCGGAGGAACAAGTCCAGGTGTCCATTTGGACTCTGCAAGGCCTTGTCAATAGCAAACCTGTGGAGATCTGTCACAGGTGTTTTGAAAAGCATTTGCAGAAATTCACCCAGAATTTGCCCTTGGTCAGACATCACATTCTTGTTTCTGTTAATGAGTTTCCTCTCAACATAGAAAGCTGCCAAAAACTCCTGAACACTCAGATGGACAAAGCTAAACATCTTGTCTTCCACATTCCTCCTCCCACGTTCCTCTTTAAAGATCTCTGTGAACACTCCTGAACACACCGAGGCTCCACTGACATCAATGCCACTCTCTTTTAGATCTTTCTCGTAGAAGATCAGGTTGCCCTTTTCCAGCTGGTGGAAAGCTAGTTTTGCTAATGACTTAATGTACTGAATGCACTTTTCTGGGCCATATTTATCTTTTGTCTGATCAATCTGAAACCCCAAGAATTCTGCATACATCTCAGTCAGGGTCTTGGGCAGCTCTCCTCCCTCTCTGGTTTTCAACACATCCTCCAGAACTGTAGCAGTGATCCAGCAGAAGACTGGGATGTGGCACATGATGTGGAGGCTTCGTGATGTCTTGATGTGGGAGATGATTCTTCTGGCCTGCTCTTCATCTCTGAATCTCTTCCTGAAGTACTCCTCCTTCTGTGGGTCAGTGAACCCTCTGACCTCTGTCACCATGTCAATACACTCAGGAGGGATCTGATTGGCTGCTGCAGGTCGTGTGGTTATCCAGAGGCGAGCAGAGGGAAGCAGTTTCCTCTTGATGAGGTTTGACAGCAGCACATCCACTGAGGTGGACTGTGTCACATCAAACTTGACTGCCTGATCTTTACTGCAGTCCAGTTGAAGGCGGCTCTCATCCAGTCCGTCCAAAACAAACAAAAGTTTGAATTTGCTCTTTTCATAGTTGGTGTTTCCTGATGACTGCAGAGTTTTAAAGATGTGGTTAAGAGCTTCTTCCCTGACATGTCTGGTCTCCGTGATACATTCATGAATCAGTTCTGCCAAACATAACTTTTCTCCCTTCCATAAATTCAGCTGGCGGAAGGTGAAGGGGAATATGAGATGCACATCTTGATTTGTTCTTTTTTCAGCCCAGTCCAGCACAAACTTGCGCACAAGAAAAGTTTTGCCAATTCCTGCGATTCCACTGGTCAGCACTGTTCTTATGGCTCTTTCTTTTCCAGAAGGGGGTTTGAACATGTCACTTGGTTGAATAGTTTTTTCTGTTTCTGATGGCTTCCCCACCACCGCCTCAATCTGCC
The DNA here is from genome assembly GCA_031216445.1 of Lateolabrax maculatus. Lineage (NCBI taxonomy): Eukaryota > Metazoa > Chordata > Actinopteri > Acropomatiformes > Lateolabracidae > Lateolabrax > Lateolabrax maculatus. The sequence goes on along the minus strand of CM062204.1, from coordinate 644,356 downwards.
TGACCTCATGCTGTATGTTGATGTGTATGTCACCACCAGCTGTGATGTACAACTCTGTGTAGATATCATCCAGACGTTGCTCATCCTTCTTCTGTGTCCACCCCTCTTGTGCACACATAAATGTACCCTGGAGGTTTGATTGAAGCAAGTGTTGGTAATATGAGATGTGTCGTGGCTCTGGTACTGGAACAATCTCATCTGTGTGACATAAATAGAAAATAAAATCCATAGAATTAGGTTGCATGTCTACAGATGCCTCTTTTCCCACAAGCATCAGTAAACACTTTTTGTTTTGCTAAATGTTTGTTTATGAAGAGAAACTAAACTGCAGTCAAACACAACTTTGCAGCTGTTTCAGAGATTTGTGATTGTTTAACACAAAACTATTTTAAAGTTTAGGTTTGATAAAATCTTTCTTTTTTATACACTTTGTAACATTTAAAACTTCACGACAGTGAGTTGCCCAGTACAACAGTCAATGGCCCAGGATTAATACCAATAATACACATATAATAAAAATGTAATAGCTTTTTAATGGTCATAATGGTCCAAGAATGACAGATGTAGGAACAGTAAAGCCTTCAGTTATAGTACATTATTTTTTTTACGTTTATATTACATTTGTCAGTAATTCCCAGCTGTATATAATAATAATTCCTAGTAATAAAATTAATCTAATTAAATTAATTAATTTCAGTTAATTCAAATTTTTGCTAAAATCTTCACTTGTCTATTCTGAGCTGATGACCTCCCCAGCTGCTGTAGCTGCAGGTCTGACAGACTGAAACTCCACAAAGAAGGATTAAGCAGCCTCCTGCAGAAAAATCCACTGTCACAAAAATCCCACTTTAGTTTATAGATATCTAACGTCTCCTGACAGCTGGCAACCACATACAAAATAAATGCATAACTTATGCAACCGTCTACGGCAGGCATGAAAAAAAATACTCAAGATCTTTTGTAAGTGAAATTAATTGAGTAAAACAGAATTTAATGCATTTTAAGATGTTAAGACCTGCAGATCTGATGCTGCTTCGACTGAACCTCAGCAAGTTCTCCTGTCTTTGCTTTCACTCAGATAAAATGGAGTCATACTGTCTCAAACAGAAAGTAAAACTTACTTTCACTAAATTTTTAAACTTAAAAACTACACTTGGTCTTTCAGGGCTTCCATACAACCAGAGAATACAGCAGCTTTACCTTCACTGTGAGAGGAGGACGGTCCTCTGCTCTCTGAAGTCTCTCCAACATCACTGACATCCACTGGCACTGAGAGGGAGAGATTAGGTGTTATATTTTCAATTTGACTTATTATCTATCATTAATTTCATCAGTGCTTGTTAGTTGTTATCCTTTTCATGTGGTTTTTAAAATGTGTCTGTGTAATGTACTGTAGGTTATATCATTTCACACTAAACTTCACTAAACAGGAAGCTGATCCTATATGCAACATAGATCAGTTAAAAGTTACAACTTGTGAAAAACAAATCTGTGAAAGTCTCCAAGCTGAGCAGAAAACTGAGCCTGCCACTACTTAGGCAATAATGGCCTCACAGCGTGATCGGCTGTTATTTAAAAGTACAGGAACTCAAAATCATTCATTTGTAACTAAATAGGTGTTAATCTGAGAAGGGCCAACTACCTACCTACATATCCATACAGAAGAAATGTGATTTTAAAGTTGGCACAGGATGAATCTCTCTTTAATGTACTTTTGGCTGCTAGAAAGAAGTCCATCACATGGAAATGGTTGCAAGCAAAACCTCCAACAGGATGACTGAACTACAACTGTCATTGAAATAAACTATATAAATAAACTAAATATACCTTCACCTTAAGACTACGATATGATCAATACATAAAATACTGAAAAAAGAACGACATATATGTTCCTATAAGATGTAACCCATTACATATGTCACTGTGATACAGCAGCACATTGCATCCGCCAAAGAAAAAAAAAAACTACAAAATATGTCGTATCATGATGCATCTCATGCTGGTTTAGCTTTTCCTCGAAGAACAGACCAACTTTGAGCAAGTCAGATTTCTTTCAGCCCTAAAACTTATACCTTTTCTCATAATTACGAGATCCTCCAATTGTATTTCTTTGGTGAATCCAATGAGCTTTCGTACTGAGAGACCCTGTTCCTTTACAAGTAATGTTTTGTCAACCCACTTTTTTATCTGGAAATACAAATAAAAGTAAAAAGTCTGACTGACCTTGTGGTCCTGAGCTGGTGTCTGGCAGACTCTTCACCAGATCATTCCTGGGTATCTTCTCTAAAACCTTCTTGGTCACCTTCAGAGCTCCATGAAGTTTATAGGTGTTCACCATCAGATCCACTGTGTCTCGCCTTTCTGCCATCTCCAGCTTGGAGGCTTTGATGGTTTGGTAGCCTTCCAGTATGTCAGGCTGCTGCAGATACCATTTGAAGGTCTTGAATTCACCATCTATTAAATCCTCCAGAGTGTTCAAAAGGTCCTCTGGCGTCATCGTGGCCTCCTGCTAATATCAGGCAGTGTTGTCAACCAGAAGAAAAACTTTAACACAAATGTATCAGAGCAGCAACAGCTGACATGTTGACGTGTTGCAGTAATTGTAAAGTCTCATTTCTGGTTAGTGGCGTTTCTGTGTCACTGGTATTGACTTTTGCTGCTCTATCTCAACCCTGTTCATTTTATTATATTCTTCATTACAACGGCTAATTACCTGCTATACATTTAAACTCACATTAGTTCTGTTCAAGCACTCAAATCTCTCTCCTTCTGTAAGCAATTTTTCCATTTTTCCCACAGTTGTTTACACGCTATTCAGTTCTGCTAGTTACTCTGTCTTAGCTTAGCAGTTAGCAATGGTTTCTCTTGCTCGGTGTGTCAGATGTTCAGCTGTTCCTCTGCCTCCTTTAGTGATAATGGTACATATGTCGTGTTGGAAGCGCAGCTCTGCACCATGGAAACCCAGCCGTTAGCCGATGTAGTTAGCCGTCCCCCAGCAGCTGACAGAGTCAGAGCTCTGTTGAGCCATGTATTCCCATAGTTCTCAGTAGTAAAAACTTCATGAGCTTCTTCACTGATATTCTAATTATTAGAGACAAAATTCATCGGCGAGTGCCCTCAACCGGTACCGATTTATCTTCAAACACAGGAACCTCAGAAACAGCTGTAGAACCTGATATATATTTAGATTGTTTTTTCTCCTATCGACCTTCACTAACTAAAGTCAACTTCAACAATCTCTCTTCAAGTTTACAATACAAGTTCTGAAGACACATCAGCTACTTGTGTCATATCAAATACCCACAGCTGTCAGTTTTAAATTCAGCAGATTGCTTCACATCACATTACAAATGTATCTTTAGTACTGTATCAGTAAGTTATCTGCACAATGAGCTGAAGCAGAAGAAGAAAGAAAAGACTTTTACCTTACTTTGACCTTACTCTGCCGATAACATCAAGTCCAGTCACCTGCAGTCTGGCTGCTGCATGTAAGTCAACTTCAGAAATGAAGAAAGGGGAAATGCAGTCAGGATGTGCCTGTAATAAGTCCAACTTCAGCTTATTCAGGTTCCTCTTTTTCATGTGAGTTCCTGTAAGTATCCACCCTACATTGTGGATTATTATTATTAACACGGCCGCATGATATTTAGTTTTTGTGTTAAGTGGACTCTTGCTGACCCAAAGCTGGCGGTTAGCAGTGCTGCTAACTGCATGAGGAGATAATGCAGGAGGTGATCTCTAGGTTGGCTATATTGACCATTTATAATATAATCTAGAATATTTCCATTTGATGGGAACATTACTAACATGGCCGTTAAAAACATGGAGTCTTTGGATTGTAGCATCAGTATAAGCATCATAGAGCTTCAGTGAAGAGTTGTAACAAGATGGTATACAATGGGCCTCATGCAAGAACCAGTGAGTGGCACGTACAAGCGAGGCAAGAGGAATTCTGGCATTTGCCAATTTACTCGTACCTCACGGAAAGAAGTGAGAGATTTTCAATAAGAATACAAAAATGTTCTTGCATGAGGCCCATTATGTGTCATACACACAGATATATCAGTCAAAAAGTAATTTATTTAACTCAAACTAATAAACATATTAATTAACTAGTGGGGTGTGTAAATAGGAGAGACATCAGTTGTGTTAAAAGTGTGTGGATGAGCGAAAATGTGGTGTAATGTGTGTTGACTGGTGCAGCAAACCAAACAAAGGAAGAAATATTGAGGATGATGCAGTAGGCCCAGCTGGGAGAGAGAGACTCCTTTATTCCTTCTTGGAAGCCCCACCCAGATGGACAGGGAGGAGAAGGTGGTCCTCCCAGCTCCACCCACAATCCAACAGCATCCAAAAACAAGCAGCAGAGCAAGGCACACAGGCGGGCAGAGTGGTATGGGTCGTCGTATACCTCTCCTTTATTAAGTGGGGGTCCTCATTAGGGTCCCTAAAATTCAACCACAGCTACCAGGGACCATCCGAATAGCTAAAACCTCTGCAACTTTGGCACCTAAGAGCAATTTAAGAGAGAAGAAAGCCAGAACGGACAGAAAGAGACACAGAAGGTAGGAAAACATAAAGTTAACTTAAACTTTCATAGCTCGGGACATGGCATCAGCCACTGTATTTTCAGCTCCCTTTACATGTTGTATGTCAAAGTGAAATGGCTGAGGAAAAAAACCCAACACATAAGCCTTGATTTGGGTTTTGGAGTGAGTGGAGAAAGGTTAGGGAGTTATGATTGGTGTACACCACTAAAGGTCCTACTCAACCACCCACGTAAACCTCAAAGTGTTTCATTGCCAAGATGAGAGCCAGTGCCTCCTTTTCAATCATGGAATTATTCGGCTGGTGCAAGTTGAACCTTTTAGAAAAGAAACTCACCGGGTAGTCAACGCCATTTTCATTAGCCTGCATGAGTACAGCACCAACTCCCACCTTACTAGCATCCGCATACAGTGAGAACAGAACTCAACAACGACTTGACAGACTCAAAGGCTTCTTGACATGTGAGAGAGCACTCAAACTTAACCTTTAAGCTAAGAAGAAAAACTGAGGCCCACCATAGTACCCCACCATACCTTGCTAGTCGGAACAGGAAACTGATCAACTTCCAACACCTTTGCTCTTACTGGGTGCACCTTCCCCTGGCCAACTACTTTCCCCAGGTGGGAAACTTTTGCCTTAGCAAACTCACATTTTGCCAGATTAATGGTCAGATAAACCCAGACAATGCCCGAATGTGCTGAAGATGATCCTCCCAAGTGTCACTGTAAATCACAACATCATCCAAGTACACAGCGCAACCCACCAGACCTGATACCACCTTGCTCATTAGCGACGGAGGGGCGCTAGGTGGCTGGGGCATTATGTAAGCCAAATGGCATAACAGTGTAATAGGATGTGGCAATCTCCTTAGCCCTGGAAGTTAAAGAAAGTTGCTAGTAACCTTTAACGAGGTCAAACTTACTGACAAATTTAGCAGAGCCGACCTGGTCCACACAGTCCTACATACGTGGGAGTGGAAAAGAGTTGGGCTTGGTCACTTGGTTAACCTTTTGGAGATCACTACATGGTCTAAACGTACCATCTGGCTTCTTTACAAGCAAGCAAGGGGAAGAGCAACAAGATGCACACGGCTCAGCAATTTTATTCTCCAGCATATATCTGAATCCTGGGCCTCTCCCACATCAATGTCATGCATCAATAAGAAGAGTATGAGCAGGGGTATCTGCAAACAGGCAGGGATAACCTTTAATAAGATTCACCAACTCTGTTCGCTTTGATTCAGGTAAATGTTTCAACATTACATCTAAATTGTTTTGAAACGCCCTCTCTAAATTCCATTATCAGGTGTATAACACTCTTCCTCAAATTCCCCTGTCGGAACAAGAGGTGGAGGCGACTGACCCACTGGAACTGCTGCAGCAACAGAAGAAAACAAACATGGCAATGGACCAACACAGTTGACAATCAGATGCTCAAATGGTTGTTCAGCAACTGGAATGGGATACAGAGGGGCAGGCATAATTACCTGATTTGGTTTTCCAGTCAGTTGACATGTGTGGCAAGTTTCGATGAAAGCAGAAATGTCTTTTTTCAAACGAGGCCGGTAAAAATGTTGCATAATCCGATCATAGGTTTTTCTTACCCCTAAATGACCTGCAACGCGACCATGAGCAGTCTGAAGTACAGTGAGTCTTGAAGTAGAGGGCAGAACAATTTGCAAAATATCACGTCCAATCACAAGCGTTTATCTAGTATGAAGCGGGTTTAATACGATGACTGACAGAGACGAGTGCCGTTCAGGTATCTTTGTAAATATCCAAGATGGCACTACCGTGTTCCCCAGCCGGCTACAGTGACAGTATTACACGGACTGGACGGTAAATTTTCTCTAAAAAAGAACAAACAACTGCACTTAAACCAAATGTTGATAAGAAATGCGTGTTTGCCGAACTTCCGTCAGGACGGCGCTTCGTTGCTCTGATTGGTTTTCTCCGCCCGCCGATAACGCCCCTTGGAAATCAAAAATGAACTGAGAGGTTCCAGACTAATACGCATTTGCAAATTAGTCTGGCAATGCCAGGCTACTGCCTCACCATTTTGTCCCGTTTTTAGGGAAACCATTATCGGTTACCTTGGTACCAACCTTGGTTCCTGTTACACAAAGTCCCTTACTCTCCATCACGTTCTTTATGATTTGGTGAGTTGGACATCACTGACCGCTCACAGACAACAGCACTGGTATATTTTTATCTATAAAGCGATACTGGGTAAACTTCCAGTTGACCTCTGTACCCTTCTCTGTCTCGGTTCTGGTAGTTACTCTGTGAAGTTACTCTTCACCTTAAGTTTCTCTGCTGTCTTCAACATGAGCTGGAACTGAAGTCAGCTGTTGATCTGATGACATTTATTCTGTCAGTTTCTTTATAAAACTATAAACTAAACTATAAAACAGAATGATTAGGGTTCTAACACGAAATATTTTCTTATTTATGTGAAAATAAAAGTCTTCTCTTACAGTTTTTCTCCACATTGAAGTCAGAAAACAATGTTGAACCAAGGCAAAGTCAACTGATCTAAACCGAAAAATCAAAGCAAAAACCTTAAGTCCCTAAAACACAAAATTAGAGATTTGTAGTATTTTCATGAAGAACAGAACCATCACTGTTCTCAATGACAATGAAGCACATGAACAAACAACATCCTGATGATTTACTGATTCTCAGAGTTTTACCAGCAGTGGAGCTAAACATGTAAAGTTTGTCCTTATGGTGGCGCTACAGGGAACATCAGTGAGAACCATTCTGTGGGGATCATGAATATCCAGAGAAAGGTTCAGAGAAAACTGGAGGGAAATTGTTAAAATTGCAGCACCAGCAAACTTTCATGTCATGAAGGCAAAGAAAGAACCAGCAGCAGCAGTCTGCAGGTGAAGACATGTTGATGTCCCCACCACGGGTTTATCAAACTAACCTATAGACCGACATGCATAACCGGTCAAATATATTCTCAGTGGTTAACTGATTAACATCCTGAGTCGTAAGTTTTTAATTGAAGTTTTTTCTGTGCTGTAGCTGCTCCATTCAATCCCCCTGAGCGGACCTGAACTTCGATTTTAGCAGCAGAGCTTAAATTTAGGTTCGGGAACTCGTCCCCAAAGTGAGGAGAGAACAATAGAAATAAAAGAAGAACCCAGGACGATCGATTCCCCTTCAGTTACGGGCCATTCCTGTAGTGGAAGATGTTGATTTGCTGTGCTGGACGCCACTGACAGGACCAACATGAAGCTTGTAGCTGTAACAACTTAAACATCTTAATTTACACAAACAGCCTTTGGTGACAATAGAGTCAGTATTAGGATGAGCAGTGGATATTTCTTGTCATATTTTATGTTAAAAATAAATGTTGTGACGTGATTAAAAAATATTTTACTAATTGATACATCACAGTTTTGTTCTAAAACATCAAAAAACAGAAAACCTTCAGCAGATGGTGGACTTTAGAGAGAGGCACTCTGGAGGTTTCAGTCTCCTCTTCCACCGCTGCAAGTCTTCATCACATCATTCAAACTTCACATTAATAAAAGGGAAAATACAAAGAACACCGCGACTGTTGCTGATTCATTGTGTGTGGAAACTACATCACAAACACCATCATTTGTTTGACCAGAATCGGTCTAATTTCCCAAACACCTCACCTACAGTGAAAAGGCAAACAGGAAGGTCCAACACAAAGTTTGAGCCATGACTGAAGTCATCTGGTGTCTTATCTTGGAGTGGTAGTCCTGTCCTACCAGAACAACACAAACTGTCCCAGCCTATCACACCTCAGCTCCACCCAGGCTACGCCCTCTTTGCCCATATTAGGATTTCTTGGCTCCAGTAACTGACAGACGGTGGCGAGAGCCAAACCCAAACTGCAGGTTTCAACCTGTCCCTTCAGAAAGCTGTGGGGTTCCTCACAGACACTCTGGATGTGTTTTCATTCAGTCTGTAGTTGAGGATTAAAAGGCCGCTCTGCTGTTGTTGAGGACGTGTGTCCACCAGTCAAAACAAGACACATTTACACTTCTGATGGGATGAGCTTCGTGACACACACCTGCCAATCAAAAACACAGCAACCTGACAAATCAAACCCAGGGAACACAACATCACATCACAACATGAATTTTCCTCCATTTGTCTCCAGGTAAAGACACCAAACAGCTGCTGATCTTTGATCCACTGTTGTGTGTGTAGTTTTGTACAGTCAGAGAATAAACAGCTGATCAAGTTTCAGTCAAAGAATAAAAAGTATTCAGGCTGTCAGACCAGTTCTGACACTCCCTCATCTCTCAGCAGTGAAGGCAGCTCACTTTCAAATCTAACTTGTTTCCTGGTGCCCATTAAATTGGACTAAACTAAACATGGAAAGGCTCATTTTGCCCAGAAAGTCACATATGATGGAATAATCAGTGAATGAATTCATGAACATTCAGACCTACAAACAGTAAATACCAGTGTTGAAAGAAGGAATCACTGCTCTCATCTACAAGTATATCATGTCGCCCCAAAATATAAGGAACGACAGCAGAGTTTCTTCATCAAAGGTGTGTAATGTTACCTGTCAGGGTTCTCACCTGTTAAAGTCCCGTCCAGATGAGGTCAGAGAGACTTTGTACCTTCGTCTGCAGACACTGACAGACGCCGCTGGTGTCTGACTTCATGTGACCGACAGCCTTCAAATCCAAATCCAGAAACGTCAGCGTGACGTGAAGCAGAAAGCCAGTGTGAGCTGTAGTGCTGCCAGTCAGCAGCAGGGGTCAGTGTTACAGAAGGTCTGTCAGTCAGCGCTCTGATGGGAGAGTTTTCACAGCAGCTCCAGACACTGACTGAGCTCCAAAGAGTCCAAACTGCAGGAACACTGAAGCCCCAAAAAGAAGAAGAGAAAGAAAAAGTGTCTGTAAACTCATGACAACATGTGACAAACACAAAGTGCTCCCCGCTGTGAACTGCTGCCCACCGCTCCAGTGTGTGAATATTGCACCTGTCTCTTTGTGTGACCCTGTGCATGTGCATGAGCATGTGCATGTTCGTACAGGTGCCACTGGATGGGTTAAATGCAGAGAAATAATTTCACTGCTGTGATTAATAAAGTAAAATAAATAAATAAATAAATAACTGGGCCTCAACGTGAGCTCCACGGGAAACTTCAACTGGCTGTGAAGATCTGAGACAAAGCAAGGAGAGCTTTCTATGTTAAAGCTGACATTCAAGTTCACATCAGACTAAAAGTCTTCCAGTTTGTTAGAAGCCATGATTGTCTATGGACTAAACAATAACAGAATCTTTCCACCTGAGATCTGGAAGAACGTCCTGCATGTCCAGAGAAGAGTCCTCTCAGCCAGTCCATCCCAACATGTCCCGGACAGCCTCGGGACCACAACGCCGACCCAATCAAACTAGTCTTTTGAGACATTACAATAGAGACCGTTTGCTGGAACAAACATACATCAACAGAATAGACGTCGTAACTACGAAATTATAATTAAAACGACACATGCTGGAGTCGAACTGACGATCGCAAGAACTGAAATGTTTTTGATGAGACACAGGGCAAATGTCATGATGTGAAGTGTTTTCTTATAAATTCTAACAACACAATATAAAGCCTAGCAATGTATTCTAGAAATACTTGTTGTATTTTCTACCTTGCATAATTATTATAGTTATAGAACTCGTCAGAAATCCTTCATGAAACTTCTCCAGAAGTCACTGCAATGTTTTCATGTGTATATTAGTCGAGTTTGTCATCCCCATAGATTCACAGCAGAACCTGCAAATGAGTTTATAGCAAGGACTGTGGGGATTAACAATGTAAGTGACAGTGCCAATGTCTGTTTCCAACATGTTCTTGTTGTCAGTCTTGTATTGGTATCAGATATCGTTATTAACCTGAGGTCAAGTCGATTTGAGAGCTGTTTCTACATTCATACAGTCTGTGAGTGAAACAGTCAGGAGAGTGTTTGCACCCAGCTCAGAGCCCGATACACCCAGATTAACTTGTGATACTACATCTGTATCCACCACCAGTCGTGTTAAAGGCTACGGACATTCATCTCTCTCATCACAGAAACTGTACACAGTTCAGCTAGCACTGCATATTGAACTTGAAGTTTGTCCACTATGTTAACATGTAAAATGTGTTTGTTTTATTTACACCCGAGCTGGCCTGTTGCCTGTTAAGGAAATGATTTTGGTGGGTCTAAATAATGCATGATAGAAAACACAGCAAGTTTTTCTAGAATTTATTGTAAAGCTTTGTTTTTTATGGTTACAATATATAATACCACAATTCACTCACATCTTAGATGCCTTCAGGTTTTTTTCATTGTGAATCGTTTACTGATGTGACTGTCACAAGACGAGCCCTGTCTAATCACTGTGCAAAGTTTTGACACCTTAACCAAATTTATGTAGTGTGTAGTTATCCAATGTCTGTCCCTGTTTGCAGAATGAGAGTAACAGTCGTGTCTAACCTGGATGAAAGTAAGTGTTTGGAAGCCAGACACACCTGCCTCACATAGTGAAACCGAAACACATACACGACAGCTGACAGTGATGTGAAAACATCTGCAGACCCTCTGTTAACCGTCGATATTAACAGCAAACTATACGCGTTACAGGTTACAACACAAACCCATCGTACCTGTGAAGGACTATGGAGGCTGAGAAGGCTCAGGGGAGGCTCAGAGAACAACAGTAAAATAACAGTCAACTAAACTAATTCACAAATACCTTTTTAACTCACAGATCCTCCTCCTCTACAGCCTAGCTGGAGAAGAAGAGTCCCAGCTCCTCCAGCTCCAGCTCCAGCTCCGGCCCCTCAGTGTCCCAGCTCCTCCAGCTCCAGCTCCAGCTCCGGCCCCTCAGTGTCCCAGCTCCAGCTCCAGCTCCGGCCCCTCAGTGCCCCAGCTCCTCCAGCTCCAGCTCTAGCTCCTCAGTGTCTCACAACAAATCATCGCCTCGTGCAGCCAGCATGATTCCCCAGCTCAGCTTGGCACTTCCTTATGACGTCACCAGCAGCGCACCTGGATACCAAATTACCAGAGACCACTGACCACACAGTGCAGCTCTGAGCGCAACCATAATTGTAGGAGGAGAAGGAGGAAGTTGGAAATAGTACAATATCTCTGCTGGAATAAAACCTCTCCAACAGCCAGTTGACTTCTGACGCAGCGATTTATTGAGTTTTACATGTAGAAAACAGAGAAAGAGTCTCAGTGTAAACAGAACCACGTGTCAATATTTTTTCAATTCAACTCAAAATCTAAGTGTGGTCTTGGAAGAGAAAAACAATTTCATTTAATTCGTCCTTCAGAGAGCAGAATCTCATATTTTCATATATTATTTGAGTAAAATTATTATAATGCTTTTATTTTGAAATGTCCAATTTAACCAATATACTTTCATCTAAATTGAAAGAACATCAATCTTTGTTCATTTGGTTTCAATCAGATTCAAAGCTCATTTTAAGTCAATCATTTTGCCACAAAGTCTTAAAAAAGTACAATAAAAAAAAGGCTAAAAATAGGCATCAGATGAATGTTCTCTCTCTTTCTCTCTCTTAAATGTTTTAAATATGAAAACAAAAGGATGCAGTGAAAAACACATCAGAAACATTCAAACTTCACGCAACTTGAACTAAATTTAAATGTTAGTATTGCAACGAATGAAGGAACTCACTCAGCGATACTTTGATTAAAATACAAAACAAAATCATTCGACAGAAATCAAACCCTAAAATAATTTTTATTTTAGAAGTGAAGGTTGTCAACCCTCAATATAAGAAAGCCGTGAAATAAACATGTAACTTCTGCAGCTATGAACAGCAAACAGCTTTTAGGAGCTTAAGTTAAATAAAATGTTTTAATTGTAGCTGTTCATAGTGTTAATCTGATTATTTTCATCCAAATACATTGTAAATAACATAATATAAATACAAACTGCAGGTCACTGATTTTTTGGATATTTTGAGGTGTCATTGACATCTTTTAATCAAAAACCCAGATTCTGTTACTTTATATTTGTATCTATGTTACAAAATAATGTAACTCTTTATTTCCTTATTATATTTATTTACTTTATACTCTTTTAGAAAGTGCAATATAATGTTTAGATTTAAGGCCATTATTTTCCTTTTCCAGCGTTATGTTAAATATTCACTCAGAACTAAAACAGTATTTGTGATTTGGAGGCCTGAAGTTAGATCAGTTTGTCTTGTCTTTGTCTCTCTTTCAAGCATAATTATAATATAATAAATATATATATATAAAAACAGCATTATTTTTTATTTATTTTTTGCTGTGTAACATCATATTAACATCATTCATTATCGTCATTTAAAGGTTTTTGATCTTTAAACTCTCTGCATCCATGTTTGTTCTGACTTCAAAATCTTCATGTAACTAAAGATGTCTCTTCTCTTTAAAAAGGGCCGTTACTTGTGTTACATTTTGTGCTGGTTTTACTTTGGCAGCTACTTCCTGTAATTCTTACAGGTTTAAATTAACGTCATTATTATAAACTAATTAAATGCACTTAAATATTGCAACTCTGGAGTCCTTTCATCCAGAGTTAAATCATCAACACTGTGTTATGGAGTGAAACCTCTAACAAAGTTCAAGGTCAAAAACATTAAAGGCACATTGAGTGATACAGGGTGGTCTGTCAGACGGTAGGTTGGGCTTAAATAAACAGTCGGACATTTTAGCACTCGTTCTACCTCAGAGCGTTTTCTCTTTTAACGTTCAAAGTGAAAATATATTGTTTGATTAAAGCATAAATCTAACATGCACATTTAAGACAAGACATTTTACAAGATTCTGGAAAACATTAAATAATCGACCAGAGACAGAGCTAACGTTGGTTTAGCAAACGCTCGATGTACCTAAAGTGTCAGACTGTTGATATGAAACGCTCCAGTATGGAGGTGTGGTCGTGTCACTGCTCTGTAGATCACATACGTTTGGAGGTACTGTCAGTGTGGTTTCGCTGTGGTCGGTGTATCTCCAGCAGCTGTACTGCATCAGTGAAATATTGCTCTACGGTACCACAGAGACGTGGAGGTGTAACAGCTTGTGATTCCAAAATGCTCGGTTAATATAATCAATCACAAAAATATGTGTATAAGAAAAAGGCCACAACCAGAAACACAAGAGCTCAAATATGAAGTTTCAGTAAATCCTGGATACAGTGCAGTCCAGGACTACAGGCCGGATTACAGGCCAGGACTACAATCCGGACAACAGGCCAGGACTACAGGCCGGACAACAGGCCAGGACTACAGGCCGGACAACAGGCCAGGACTACAGGCCAGGACTACAGGCCAGGACTACAGGCCAGGACTACAGGCCAGGACTACAGGCCAGGACTACAGGCCAGGACTACAGGCCGGACTACAGGCCAGGACTACAGGCCAGGACTACAGGCCAGGACTACAGGCCAGGACTACAGTCCGGACAACAGGCCAGGACTACAGGCCAGGACTACAGGCCAGGACTACAGGCCAGGACTACAGTCCGGACAACAGGCCAGGACTACAGGCCAGGACTACAGGCCGGATTACAGGCCAGGACTACAATCCGGACAACAGGCCAGGACTACAGGCCAGGACTACAGGCCAGGACTACAGGCCAGGACTACAGGCCAGGACTACAGGCCAGGACTACAGCCATCAGCCATTGAACCCATCTTCCTCAAATTTGTCCCGTAAAAGATGTGTTCACTGTTCTTCACCCACAACCTTACTACAACTTCCTGTTTCCAAAAGTGATGTAAGTGAGAGAAATAATCAGACAACCAGACAAAAGCTCCCAAGAAGATAAACATGTGTGAACTGTGAGCTTCCAGTTTTCTGAAACTGATCCTGGTGAAAAGTTAGTTTCTTCTAAATAAAACTCACTTCTGATATGCATGGAGCTCCGACACTAACAAATCTCTAATCGAACCTTTCATCCCTCCTCACTGTTTTCACAGCGATCACAAAGATCGGTGTAGAAACACTCGGGTTGCAGCTTCTCATTTAAAGGCAGTCTGTTCTCTAGCTAATGTGTTCTCTTAAAATCACTGAACGTAACCAAAGATCATTTGTGAGGGAGAAATTAGATAAAATGTTAATAAAATGCTATAGTACCCCACCTCCAGTTTTAATAAGGTCTGGGTGTATAAACAGTGAAGAAATCCTTGAACAATCTCACCATTTTCATCAGAGCCATGGCACACGTTAACCCAAAAGAAAACTTTAAGTTGTTTTCAGGTGGAGGATGATCATAGCGGAAACTGACAGCATTTGATTTCTTTTTCAAATAGTTTCATGATCCCAGGCAGTAGAATTACTTCATCAGCAGAGAAGAACAGAACCACTCAGCCGAAAGGCAAACCTGAAAGTCAGCAAAACTGATCAAAGAACTTTTCCAGCAGTGATGATATGATGTCAGGTCCCAAACTGAAAACACAGCTCAGTGACAGTGGTTTATGTGATTTGCTGGTGAAAAGATGCACAAGTGTCCACGTTCTGTCCAACACCACAATAAAATTGGTTGAAAAGTGACACTTTTTGCCAACTTAAGGTTACAAAAACTGTTTTAACAGTTAGTAAAGCTGCTACACATTGATATGAAGTCTTTAAAATGATATTGAGACAAAAGTAACAGTGTCTACACAGCAAATGTAGACACTATGGAAGTAGCATGTGAGCAGAGCAGCAGCATTATCTTCCCTCCATCTGTATCTACACATAAGGCGTTCAGGCACAGTATGGAGTGTAGGTCACAGCACTGATGGGAGCCCAACACACAATCACTGCAATTATGCACGTTAAACAGAAAAAATAGATAAAAATACACTTTGTGTTGTGGTTTAGTGCATGTAGAGTAAGTAAGCTGCCGAGCCGTTATTCACTCCCTGCTCTTCACTGTAAATTGCAACCTTTACATCTAAAAATACTTTTCAACCACAAGTTTTTGACAACTTTTCACCTGCAAATCACCAAACCAACACTCGCTGAGTCAAAATTGTCCAAAAGCTCCTCATTTCAGAGGAGTCTGGGCCTGGATGGGTTGGCCCTGACTGAGGAATATGCCCCGATGTGGGTAATGAGGTTGGGTTCCACGCTGTGAGACCTTTCCCCGGGGATCGTCCTCGCCATCTGATACAGAACCATGTCTTTGGCATTACCCTTGACACAGAAGGAGCCGTCCAGATACTCAGCCACCCTGAGCGAAGCGTTGCCGGGGAAGAGCATGGCTGGGGTGCAGCACTCTGTGGCCGGGGAGACGGCGTAGAGCTGCGGGGAAAGCCTCCGCACCTCCAGGAGGTAGTGCCGCCCCAGCAGCTCTGCAGCAGCCATGAAGTAGAGGGTGAAGAAGAGAAGGTGGCTGGCTGACAGCGTGAAGGAGAAAGAGCAGGGGTTCCAGTAAGGAAAGGTGAGGAGGAGGGCCGTCGCTCCGACCAGCCCGAGGCCCACCCACTCCAGGATCCGGTAGGGCTCAGGGTTCCAGTAGCGCTGCAGCCTTTCAGGGTGATACAGCTTTATGTAAAGGGTTTGGAGGGCAAACGGTCGCGACAGCAGGTCCTTTATCACGGTGAAGAAGTCCTGCGTCGGAAGAGCGTCGTCCTCCAGGACAACCATGTTTTTGGGCTGCACCAGCTCCCATCCCTTGTGGAGACAAAAGACGTAATCCCTTTTCTCCCTCTCGAAAGTGTTGATCCTCTCCCTGTTCCTCTGCTGCTCCCATGGGGAACGCCGGATGACCCTGAAGTGGGGCTCCAGCAGCTTGGCATCCTGGTTTTCCTGGGAACCGCTTTCAACGTCACAGACCAACACCTCTGCACACCGCCGCTCCCCGCAGCCTCCCAGAAGGCCGCTCAGCTGTTGCATCACCTGGAGCAGGTAGTGGAAGTCCCGCCCTTCGTTCCGCCTGGCTGTCACCACGGTAACCAGCAGCTCAGGATGCTGGGCGATGTCACTGAATCTGGAGGACACCGTCGCTGCGGTGGAAGTGCTCTGCCAGAAGTGCAGAGCGTCCTTGCCTCGGTCGAGGCTTTCTCGCAGGACCTCCTCGCTCATGGAGTCCAGGTACATGGACCTGATGAAGAAGTAAGAGTAAAGCAGCCGATGGCAGCACAGAGGGAGAACGACGCAGAACGTGATGATGGACAGGGCGAGGGCTTGAGTGACGGTGCTGGACCATCGCATGTACTGACTGAAGAACACCTTCCATCGAGGCATTGGTGAAACAGCCGGCTGGAACCGGCTAAATGAACTCAGGCGGAGGTCGTTCGCGCAGCAGGGTTCCCAGCTGGCAGTTTGCTTTAGAAAACCCACAGCAGGGAAACCTGATGAGTCTCTGTGAACTGAGAGCTCTGTGGAAAATAAGTCAGGTGTTGGCACGTCTTCTTGTAAACAGAGAGGTGAGAGTTTCAGCTCCGTCCCGGTCGTCTGCAGAAAGAGTGAGAAGGTTTTTATTCTGTTATTGTCACCAACTGTTGTCAATCTGTACCAAACATGAAAACCACAGGGCCGAGCTGTAAATCAATATCATCCTTTATCTTCTCTGCCAACCGATTAGAAAGCATGGCCCTGTCTCTCATTAAAGTTCTGCAAATTGTAATTCACCATATTCACATGGCTGCCATTTTCCTTTGAATTCACACGAAGGGTGGGAAGCTAAAATTCTGTTATCAAAAGGATAATACTAATCGTACTTCTGTGTTCCAGGTTGCAAGTCGGAATCTGACGAATCATTATCGTTTCTGTGCTTCTCGATTTATCAGCAACTGAAAAGGCGATGATAGTGAAAATCCGGAGGGACATCGGGCCATACTTGCAAGTTATAACGCTATAGGCAGACGCTTCCCACCCCGAGCATGATGTCAGAGGAAAATGGCCGCCATGTGAATACGGTGACTACCTGTAATATTAGAGTTAAAAATATGGGGAAGGTTTGGGTCCTACCTAAAAATAAAAAACGTTTTTGTATACAGCGTACATACGTATAAATATGTATCAATCATGTTTGTTTGTCCCTTGAATGTCCTCTTATGGTTCCCTACAAACTTCACAGTGTGTTTTATTCAATCGTAAGACTCATCGTCATGGCTGCATCAGTTTAGACACATCTCCCTTATTTTAGCCTGACAGGTTTGGGATCTCCAGGAGAATTTAAAATAAAGTTTTGTGAACTGAGTGTGTAAAGATGGAGCCACGGACAGCCACTACAGAGTTTAAAGGGTATGTTCACATTTTGCCAGGTCAGTCTTAAAACACTGACGTCCCGGTATGTAGAGTGAAAAGTTACTGGTCCCCGTGAAAAGATCTGTTGTCTGAACAAAGTCCGAGATAGTCCAAGATAATATGAGTCAGAGTCACACAAACCAGTGTGGATCAGTGTAGTGCAGGACAGCTGCGCTGCGTTCGAGGGACTGCAACACTAACAGGAAGTCTCACAGGAAAAAGGCCGTAACTTTGACAGATATCCACACGATTCGTCTGACTCATATTACCATCAGCTCAACTCCACCACACACTTTCCCACAGAAGCTCTGGACTTCAGTCAGCAGCCGTCTCCTCATCCACACGTCACCGACATCAGTTATCCAGCCTAAATGGTTTTTACAACCTGCTGAGCCACTGCAACACATCTACAGACACACGTGTTGTTGGACAGTAACCAACTGCTTTCTGCTGACGAGCCGCCTGGTTCTGCACCGACCGACAGGAACCAGCCGAGGTCTGCACGTCCCGTAACACAGTCCCAGACCCGTGCACCACACACACACACACGATACACACCTCACACACACACCACACACCACACACACACACACCACACACAGAAACCATACACACACCACACACACACACACACACACGATACACACCTCACACACACACACACACGATACACACCTCACACACACACACACACGATACACACGATACACACCTCACACACACACACACGATACACACCTCACACACACACCACACACGATACACACGATACACACCTCACACACCTCACACACACACCACACACACACACACACGATACACACGATACACACCTCACACAAACCATACACACACACACACGATACACACCTCACACACACACCACACACACCACACACAAACCATACACACACCACACACACACACACACACACACACGATACACAGGATACACACACCTCACACACACACCACACACAAACCATACACACACCACACACACACACACGATACACACCTCACACACACACAGAAACCATACACACACCACACACACACACACGATACACACGATACACACCTCACACACACACCACACACAAACCATACACACACCACACACACACACACGATACACACCTCACACACACACAGAAACCATACACACACCACACACACACACACACGATACACACGATACACACCTCACACACACACAGAAACCATACACACACCACACACACACACACACGATACACACGATACACACCTCACACACACACACACACAAACCATACACACACCACACACACACACACACGATACACACGATACACACCTCACACACACACCACACACACACAATACACACACGATACACACCTCACACACACCACACACAAACCATACACACACCACACACACACACACGATACACACGATACACACCTCACACACACACCACACACACACGATACACACACAAACCATACACACACCACACACACACACACACGATACACACCTCACACACACCACACACACACACACGATACACACGATACACACACGATACACACCTCACACACAAACCATACACACACCACACACACACACACACGATACACACGATACACACCTCACACACACACCACACACACACGATACACACACGATACACACACGATACACACCTCACACACACCACACACACACCACACACACCACACACAAACCATACACACACCACACACACCACACACAAACCATACACACACCACACACAAACCATACACACACCACACACACACCACACACAAACCATACACACACACACACAAACCATACACACACCACACACACACACACGATACACACGATACACACCTCACACACACACCACACACCACACACACACACAGAAACCATACACACACCACACACACACACACACACACGATACACACCTCACACACACACACACACGATACACACCTCACACACACACACACACGATACACACGATACACACCTCACACACACACACACGATACACACCTCACACACACACCACACACGATACACACGATACACACCTCACACACCTCACACACACACCACACACACACACACACGATACACACGATACACACCTCACACAAACCATACACACACACACACGATACACACCTCACACACACACCACACACACCACACACAAACCATACACACACCACACACACACACACACACACACACGATACACAGGATACACACACCTCACACACACACCACACACAAACCATACACACACCACACACACACACACGATACACACCTCACACACACACAGAAACCATACACACACCACACACACACACACGATACACACGATACACACCTCACACACACACCACACACAAACCATACACACACCACACACACACACACGATACACACCTCACACACACACAGAAACCATACACACACCACACACACACACACACGATACACACGATACACACCTCACACACACACAGAAACCATACACACACCACACACACACACACACGATACACACGATACACACCTCACACACACACACACACAAACCATACACACACCACACACACACACACACGATACACACGATACACACCTCACACACACACCACACACACACAATACACACACGATACACACCTCACACACACCACACACAAACCATACACACACCACACACACACACACGATACACACGATACACACCTCACACACACACCACACACACACGATACACACACAAACCATACACACACCACACACACACACACACGATACACACCTCACACACACCACACACACACACACGATACACACGATACACACACGATACACACCTCACACACAAACCATACACACACCACACACACACACACACGATACACACGATACACACCTCACACACACACCACACACACACGATACACACACGATACACACACGATACACACCTCACACACACCACACACACACCACACACACCACACACAAACCATACACACACCACACACACCACACACAAACCATACACACACCACACACAAACCATACACACACCACACACACACCACACACAAACCATACACACACACACACAAACCATACACACACCACACACACACACACGATACACACGATACACAGGATACACAGGATACACACACCACACACACACCACACACACACCACACACACACACACACACGATACACAGGATACACACGATACACAGGATACACACGATACACACGATACACACACCACACACACACGATACACACACCATACACACACCACACACACACACCACACACACACACACGATACACACACCATACACACACCACACACACACACGATACACACGATACACACACACCACACACACCACACACACACACGATACACACGATACACACACACCACACACACACACACACACACGATACACACACCACACACACACAAACCATACACACACCACACACACACACGATACACAGGATACACACCTCACACACACCACACACAAACCATACACACACCACACACACACACCCACACACGATACACAGGATACACACCTCACACACACCACACACAAACCATACACACACCACACACACACACACACACACACACACACGATACACAGGATACACACCTCACACACACCACACACACACCACACAC
Organism: Lateolabrax maculatus; assembly: GCA_031216445.1. NCBI lineage: Eukaryota > Metazoa > Chordata > Actinopteri > Acropomatiformes > Lateolabracidae > Lateolabrax > Lateolabrax maculatus. Next base: position 622,819 of record CM062204.1, on the reverse strand, counting down.
ACACCACACACACCACACACAAACCATACACACACCACACACACACACGATACACAGGATACACACGATACACACACCACACACACACACGATACACAGGATACACACGATACACACACACACACACACGATACACACGATACACACGATACACACACACACACACACACGATACACACCTCATACACACACCACACACACACACACGATACACACGATACACACGATACACACCTCACACACACAAGTTTGTACAGCTATACTTGTGAGGACATTCATTGACATAATGCATTCCCCCCCCCCTTACCCTGACCTGAACCTAAACTTAATTCTAACCTGAACCTTAAACCAAGTCTGAACCCTCAAACAGCTGTTGAAGGAGTCTCAGAAAGTGAGGACCAGCCAACATGTCCTCACTTTACCAACATGTCCTCACTTTACCAACATGTCCTCACTTTACCAACATGTCCTCACTTTACTAACATGTCCTCACTCCCATGGTCTAACACTCACACTGGTTCTCACAAAGATAGTTGTACAAGGTACACACGATACACACCACACACACACACACACACACACACACACCACACCACAGTATTAACACTATTGAATGAACAGTATTAACAGTATGAACAGTATGAACAGTATTAACAGTATGAACAGTATGAACAGTATTAACAGTATTAACACACCGTACACGAACACCTGGCGCGTCGCCTGCTCGCTTTTCATGTGACAGTTTTTCTTCCACCGGAATCAAACACCGACACCGTGAACACAGCGCGTGCTGTGACCGACGGGCTCACCGACAGCACGTGGACAGCAGGAGGAAGAGCAGGAGGAAGAGCAGGAGGAAGAGCAGGAGGAAGAGCAGGAGGAAGAGCAGGAGGAAGACTCAGGCGGGGCCGAGCAGCTGCGGTCCGCCGGCCGCCGCCATGTCCGCAGCTACGGTAATAGACCCGCAGCTCCACTGCCGTAATACCCGCAGCACAGGCGCAGGGACACCCAGCTGTGCCCCGGGCAGCAGGGGGCGCCACAGCGCCCACACAGCTGGATCAATAACCTGCTGCTGGTCGCTAAATACAGAGTTCCTACAGCAGTCACGGAGCCTTCAGGGGCCCTGCAGCAGTGGGAGCTTTCAGTGTTTCTTAAAGGGGTAGTTCACGGGACATGACTTCTTGAAGGGGGGTTGTATGTGTGTGTGTGTATACATAAATCTATATCTATATAGATATATGTATAGATATAGATATATAGATGGATGGATGGATGGATGGATAGGTATATATAGTCAGTGTATCACCTGCAGTAGACGGGTCAGTGCCCTGGTTTGGAGAAGCAGGCAGCTGCTCAGACGCTCGGCTGCTGTGGACGAGGTCAGCAGCAACACATGTTTTAGCCACCTGAAAGAATCACTCTCACTTTTCGTGTACGCTATATTTAGAATATTTTCACAGTTTTTTCTTTCAGACGGCTCTTTCTGACCTTTCTGACAGGGAACTGAAGCCGTTATATCGCTGTCTTCACAGCCACCAGACTCCTTTGATAAAAACAGAAAAGTTACCTCTCAGAACAGGGAGTTGCTGGTGATCCGCTGCCTTGTTACATGTTGTCACACATAAAATCACAGTCTGGTCAAAGGAGTCTGGTGGCTTTGATGAGAGCGTAGATGGATGTAACAGCTTCAGTTCCCCGTGAGAAAGGGCTGTCTGACAGCAAAGTAACACTCAAAATATTCTAAATATACAGCTCACTTAAAGTGATTATTTTAGATGACTACACTACGTCCACAGCAGCAGAGTGACAGACACTTTACTTCTAATAAAACAGGTGCTTATTTGCATTTTCAGCTTGTGATATAATATGTTACACAAATGCAAACAAGTCTGAATTATGTATTCAGAAATTCTGAAGGGAGATAACGGAAACAAACAGCACAAATAAATCATGTTTTGACAGGTTTCTTTCAACTGATGGTTGTTCTGCACGTTCACTTAACACATTTATTTAAATTAAGTTCCTTATTACATTGAAACTTACAGATACATTCACATACGAGTCATGTTTTCATTGTGTTGTGTGTAATCAGTGTTTCACTCTTTCGTCAGGTCACTCTGTGTGGAGTTTATCAGAAGTCTGATCAGATCCGTCTCACGTCAGACTGACGTCAAACATCCTTCAGATCATCAGGAATGTGATCAGATCTGACGTTCGGGCCACAAACTGATCATCTGTCATTCAGAGAGTCAAACTGGGAACACGTTGTTCTTGTTCTGAGTCGGAAGAAGGACTCAGATCTTCAGTAAAAGTAGTAATAGCACAGAAATACTCTGTTACATGTAAAAGTCCTACATTGAACGTTTGACTTAAGTAAAAAAGTATCAGCATCCAAATGTACATAAAGTACCAAAATAACGTATTCATGATGCAGAAAAATATATATGATATTATTGGTTTATAATTATTGATGATCAATGTGTTGATCACTTTAATGTTGCAGCTGGTGAAGGTGGTGCTCATTAATGACTTTATATGCTGCTGGTTTCATCTGTAATAATACATCATATGTAATCGTCATTCTTTCTCGTTCCAGTTTCTCAGATGTGAGGATTTGCTGCTCTTCTTCTCTTGTGTGGCAGCAAATTAACAAACTATAGAAAGACGTCAGTTTAAACACCAAGCGAGAAAACAAAAGTCAGACTAAACAATAATGGACTGACTGTTAGTTGGAGCTCTGCAGGAGGTGTTTCAGGAGAAACATCAAATCCAATAAGAGTGTTTAACATGAAATGAGGAGGTGACGTGATGGATACACAACTCGAGCAGAATAAGAAGCAGCAGAAACTATTAAAAGTGAGGTTAAGGCTATAAATAAGTGTGAGAATTATTATAATACATACATACAACCCCACTTCAGAAACAGCAACTATCCCTTTAATATAATTTAAACAGGTTAGTTGTATAAAAACTACAGTTGTCATGAATTAGCTACAGAGACCAAAACCTGTAAACATGTTTATTTCTTCTTTAAAGTTGGGCTTTTTAACACGAGTCTATGGGGACCGAGTCCCTTTCAGAGCCTCAAGTGGCCGTTCGAGGACCTGCCGGTTGGTTCAGACCGCTGGTCTGTTTGTGTTCAGTTCTGCTGCTGACGTTGCTGCAGGTCACGTCCAGGCTGTGATGCAGAAGCCTCTCGCCTCAGTGAATAAGGAATATTAAACATTGTACTGTAACGGTCAGTTTGTGCCATCGATCATTTATCATGTTATCATGCGCTGAGCTCAGGCTCTGCTGATTGAGCAGAAGATTAGATAACACAGTGTCTCCCCGGCAGGCGGCCATTTCCTTAATAACACCATCAGCAGGACAATGGGGGGAGGGGGGGGGGATTTGCCTGCGGCTCGGGTTGCATCACTCTGTGGAAACTGAATCCTGGAGCAGCGGGATGTGTCTCTTAATGCCTGGGAGCCGAGACGCCACAGGCCACTGATGTACTGTATTTGTTAAAAACTTTATTGTTTATTTGGGTCACTTTAGCTGTAACCATGGCAACAACTCTGTCAGGTTTGGCTGCTCTTCATCATCTGAAATCCTTTTCTTACCACAGTGGTGGCGGCACATCTCATTGACTTCTATACAATCAGAAGTCTTTGCTGCCTTTCCTTCCATGACGCGGAGAGAACTGACTTCAACAGACAATAATCTAACGTGGCATCCTTTCAAATGTTTTGTTTCTGGTAAATAAGATGCATAAATACACGAGAACAGACTGTTGTTGGCAGGATCACTCTCAGTGTGACAGGTTGTGTCTCAGTGTATTCCAGCAGATTCCTAGTTTGAAGAAACAGCCGGAGTTCTTGTTCCTGACTCCACCAGGTTTTGGACCCAGGTTTTGTCTCGGTGGTCTTCGCCCCGTCTGAGTGTTGTCTCCATCAGGAGTAGGTTTCCCAGGCAGGAGGATCGGATGACAGCGGCTGAAACCAGATCCAGCTTGGCGATTATGGGAGGTGTTTGTCGGACAGCTCGCCTGCCAAACGAGATGCTTGTTGTTTGCGTGGCTCTGTTGTTTACAGTGTGGGGTGTGAAAGGCTGCAGGGCGACAAACAGACTTGAGATCAGATGTTACCACATAGAAAATATTAAGATATTCTAGAAATGTGAATATATTAAATGTGGTCTTGTATGGCTCCAGATGATTATCCAGACTGTCCATAACACACTGGATGTTTTGGGAAATCTTGTCAGCCTGCCAGCAGAGCTGCAACCATAAATCGAGTAGTTGTCAAGTATTAAATTAATCACCAACTATTTTGATTATCAATTCATTGTTTTGAGTCATTCTCTAAGGAAAAATGTTCAAATTCTCATATTTTTTACTTTTCAAAAGTTTGTGTTTCATATTGTCAGCATCCTGAGCAACATGTCACCTTGAACCTGAGCAGAGGTCAAAGGTCAGCTAATTCAGTAAAGATATAACTTCCTGTCAAATTAAAAGCATTTTATATTTTTCTTTCTGTCTTTCCTTAAGATTAATGTTAACAGTAGTTCAGCCTCCAGTAATAATAATAATAAGGAAATCTTTTCAAATCTGCAATTGTTGCTGTTGTTGCTGCTGATGGAAGCAGCTGCAGGTTGCCATGGTGATGAGCAAGTCACGCTGGTCAAACATTGATGAGGCCACCTCACACTGAGCCTGCAGCGGAGCTCAGCGGCCTGACAGACCGGAGCGTCTCCGCTCGGCTGATGGGGATTCCAGTTTTTCCAGTCGGGCTCCTCCTGGTTTAAAACCCGAGCAGCTCCGGGTCCGACGTCAGACTGAGCAGCAGCAGCAGCAGCAGGATGGCCTCCAACACTGCCATCATGGGGAACCTCCCCAGAGGGGTCGGAATATGCACGACCATCCCTGACATCCTCTACCTGCCCGAGCTGGTAAGAAACTGCAGCTGCAAGACACGTTTTATACAGTTTATACGACAGGAACCATCTCTGCCTGCCTGCCTGTCTGCCTGCCTGCCTGCCTGCCTGTCTGCCTGCCTGTCTGTCTTCTTCTCCTCACTTTTATGCAGCTTTTATGCACAGATGAGAAGAGTTTGAATCAGTAGTTGAGAGTCTGACTGTTCAGGATACTGTCAGTAGTATTATGTATTACAGGCTGCTGTCAGACTGACTGGTGAACACGTTTATTCACATCTTCACACTGCAGAAGAAACAACATGAATACAAGTTCTTACTGTTAAATCCTAACATCTTATGTCCGTAATTATTTTATTTTACTCCCAAATGAGCTTGTTTTGCGTGCAGCGATCTGCAAAATTCTGTTTTTTTATTTCCCGAAACAAGAGATAAGAAACTTCACCACATTTCTCTCTTTGCTTGGGGAGAAAATGAAATTTCTTTTGCAGTTTAATATTATTCATGATGTATGATGGGAAGCTTCTGCTGAGTGACAATGTGACCTTTACACTGTTTCTGATGCAAAACAGTCCACATATTTAAAAGTCAAAAGACATAAAGTGACATTCTATGCACTTTTATTAAAGGAACAACCCGTGATGAAAATGTGCACAAAGCATTTTCTCCAAAACAACAACATAGCAGCTACATGTAATCGTGTGTCTTTGAAAGGTTTGATTACATCCATAAAGTTGGTCAGCAAAGTAGGAAAACACATCGATATTCACTCACGAAACATCTATGATTTAGAAATAGATTTATATGACACAAACAATGAAGTAAGGGAGAGTGAACGAAGTAAAACCTTGAAACCTGAATAAGATCCAACTTTAGCCCCCAAAAGACTGAGTTTAACTAAGTATTACAATCACTTTTTGTAGAAACACAAAGTCTCACCTGGTTGTTGGACTCTATGACGTCCTGATATGGGCCCACTTACTGTGCGCTGGTCTGAGCCGGGGTTCTGCCAACAAGCTCAGCCTACAGCAGCCTGACGCTGCACAAACACAAATCCCAAAAAAACCCAGACTTGGCTGAATACCTGGGATTCCTAGGAAACGTACAAACCAGAGAACAAGAGTAATTTTCATGTGACAGCGTTAAGATGAGAATAATCTTCCTATGTAATGTTACAGGAGGTGCAGGGTCAGAAGGTCGCAGCAGCAGGACAGTTGACACAGCAGATATTATTCCTACAATGAAGCTACGTGACGGAGGAGAGATCGGAATGAAAATACAATCTGATTTGAAAAGATAGAAACATTTCTACTGTGCAGATTTAACATCAAGAGACGTCAGCACAGTGTGGACAGAGGAGGAATGCTGCAGGCGTTTTGACATGAACTCATGCATTAAGTCAAACACACAGAAAACGTGTGTGTGAGCGGGTCTGGTGCAGGCCATGAATAATGCAGCCTGTCAATCATCAGAGGTGTAGAGTGAGCGACGCCCTGCTCTGTGCTGGAAATCCAGGATGGACAAAATAATGGAGACACTTCAGCCAACAAAGAAACCTGAAGTTACTTTACTGAAACAACTGAAACTGCTACAAAGGTCCCATCAGGTTGAATATGTGAGCATGTGTGAATGGTGTTTATGAGCTGTGCCGACGAGTGCTTTCCTCAAACAAGGACCTAATAATAATAGTCCAAAGACTGAACTAACATCATCTTAGACTAGAGTCAGTCTCTGAGGTCACACTGAACAGTGAAACCTGCAGTTTACAGCTGAAATGATTAGTTGATTAATCTATGACATATTGACAGAAAAAGATTCTGCAATTATTTTAATTCATCGTTTCATTCATTTCTTAAGCACAAATACAAAGTAATCACTTCTCCAGACTCTCAGATGTTCTGCTTTCTCTGTTTCTTGTCTTTTAAACTGAACTGAAACAAGACACATGAAGTCGTCACCTTTGACTATGGGAAACTGTTGTTTCTCGAGTTAACGATGTGTGACGATAATAATCAATAATAGTCTGTTCCTGCAGATCTTCGGTGGTCTGGTCTGGATCCTGGTGGCGTGCACACTGGTGGTGCCGGCGAACCCTCAGGGCTGGGTCATGTTCGTCTCCGTCTTCTGCTTCATCATGACTTTCATCTGGATGGTGGTGTTCGCCTGCGGGGGGCATCAAAACAAAGGCAGCTGGGCTGCAGCAGTAAGTCTTACCTACTGTAATACCACTGACTGTAGAGTCTGGACGACCAACTTACTGTACCTGATTCCTGATCATAGGAACATTATCAATATCTATCAATATCATCAGTTCGTGGACTTAGTCTTTGCCTGGCATCGCCAGACTAATTCGTAAATGCGTATCAGTCTGTAACCTCTCAGTTCATTTTCGATTTCCAAGGATTGTATCGACGGGCGCAAAAACCAATCAGAGCAACGAAACATCGTCCTGTCGTACAGTACATCATGTCAGAAGTTCGGCAAACACATATTTCTTATCAACAAAAGCTTTGAGTTCAGTTGTTTGTTCTTCTTTTAGAGAAAATGTACAGTCCAGTGCGTTTTATGCGTTTCAACAGAACGTAGCACATCAGCGGCAGCCATCTTGGCTGCTTACAAAAATGCCTCAGCAGCGCTCTTTTGTCAGTCATCGTATCAAACCCGCCCCATATTAGATAAACAGCTGTGATTGGCCCGACACACTCCAGGACGGGTGGGAATCTGTCTGAACGGGCGGGGGGTCAGACGCAGGTGGGTCTGGTTCCCAGGCTAAGACTTCCTTGCTTTCAGGCAGAAATTATTTTCTGTTCATTTCTGGAATAATTCAGCAAAGTGAAGTTAAGACCAAGAAGCACAATTCAGAAGAGATGAAGTAACAGCAAAGTTAATTGGATTGTTTAAACTGGACAGACACTGCACAGATAAACCCAGGCTGCTGTCAGAAGACCCGTTAATAACTGTAGAAGTCGCAGGTTCTGTCGTGCACGGAGGATAAAAAAGTGTAGTTTGAGTTACACAACGTTCAACATGAATAAAGATGCAATTTCTGCTCAGCTTCAGGCAGGAAAAAGTACACCACCAAGTCCTGAGGAGCATAAACAGTAGGGGCGGTTTCATATTAGGTATGACTGCTTCGTACCGTGCCTGAGTACGACGCCATGATTTCACTGCAGAAAAGCCAATCGCAAGATCCCAAGTCCATACAACAGAGTTGACATAGTTTTCACACCTGACACAATCCGTACCCGAGTACACATGAACCTAACTCAAGACACCTTTTCAAGTGGACCCGGGTACGGATCATCGAACCGGGCCAGGGTACGGTACAAAGTTCTCACATTAATCAAACAAACTGGATTTTGGGGTCAAGTGTACTCGGATCCAGGACTGAGAGACAATCCATCACAGTCAGGTTAAGTCAACTTTATTTAGTGACATTGCATTCATACATTTGGTGGCAAAGACAGTTTTGGAAACGCCTGGTTTTGGTGCAAAGTTATTGCTAGCTGCTGAAGAGCATCAATTTAGCAATCTATGTTGGCAAAAAATAAATCCTGAAGACAAACAATCAGTAAATATGGACGTGAGTGAATTCGGTCTTTTCTTACAGCCAATTCTCAGCTCTCCAATTATAGAGTTTTCAACGCGGCTTCATCACCAAAACACCTCGACAAATGAGACAAAAGCTAAGCTACCTAAAGCCACATGAAGTCTCCTTTTCCATCAGATGAAACCCCGACCCTGTTCTGAACCAACAGACTGTGAATGCAACACGACCCGGCAGTGGGTTTGTGTGTGTTTTGACTGATGTCTCAGTGTCTCATGGTCTTCTTTCATCTCCCTCTTCCTCGTCCGTCAGGACTTTGCGTATCACGGTATCGCTGCCTTCTTCTACCTCAGTGCTTCAGTGGCTTTGGCCAAAGTGACCCTGGAGATGAAAGACGGGACCAAGTTCCAAAACTACCAGCTGGACATCTCTGCAGTGGTGAGTCAGGCGTTTTCATGCTGGTGGTGGATTTTCCACAATCTGGCAACCTATCGACCATTAATCAGAGAAGGAGGAAGTACTCAGATCCTTTACTACAGTTTGAAACTACTAATATACACTGTGAAAATACTCCACTTCAAGTACAGTTCTGCATTCAAAACCTTACTGAAGCAAGAAATGTAAGAATTATCAGCTTCATGTAGTTAAAGTCCTTAAAGTAAAGAGTTCCTGCTGCAGTAAAGAGTTCCTGCTGCAGTAAAGAGTTCCTGCTGCAGTAAAGAGTTCCTGCTGCAGTAAAGAGTTCCTGTCAGTGTTTTATTATCTCTGATGTTTCTGGATTAATATTCCTGCTGCATTCATGTGTCTGTTGCATTTTACTGCTGTAGTTGTTTAATGTTGAGTTCATTTTAACTCCTTTATATCCTGTTGGCTAGTTTAATCTGCAGCAATGCATCATGGTCTATAAGATCATCACGTGTTTGTAGCATCGCCGTCCTGTGAGAACCACGTATCTCTAAAAACAGCCTGTTTTCAGCTCTGTGACGATGCTTTTTCCAGCTGATCCCAGAGGGTTTTAAACAGTTTATTGAGCTTCAGAAAGAGAGTTTTCTCAGCACATAAAGGAACTCTTCATCCTTCACTTCATCACAAACATTCACCATCAACACGTGGAGATACGAGGTTTTGGACAGGAAGGTCGTCTGAGGAGTAACTGTTACTGGAGTAAAACATGTGATTGCCTCTCTTTGTCTCTTCAGGTCTTCTCGTATGTGGCGACTCTCCTCTACTTCATCCACACCATCCTGTCCGCCATCCGATGGAAATCCTTCTAGAGGTTTCTGAACCAGAGCAGGACTGATTTTTACTCTATATGCTTGTACATAAAGCTGTGGCTTCATGACTGATTTCCCCTCTGCTGGGAGTGGAAGCTGTGAAGCAACATCTGGATCAGCGGGGCGTCCGGCTGCCTGAAGCACTGAGACCCGGTGCAGAATCGCTGCTCACATTACACTGAGCAGGTGCAGCTGTTGATACTGACATGGACGTGATGCACAGGACAAGAGATACACAGGAGGTAGACAAAATAACCACAATGTTAAAATGTTCAAATGACAGGTTCAACTACAAACACAAGCTGAGTCAGCAAGTCACCAAAAACTCAAAATAATAAGAATAATCTTCATCAAACAAGTGTTTCTATTATTTTGTCCACACTCACATGTAGCATCCTGTTCTGGAGGCAGCATCTTTACTGGTGTACCTGTTCTTATGTTGTTCCTTTAATTAAAGGGTTTAGTTTGGTATTCTTGTTTTACTGATTACAGAAAGGATCTGATGTGGCTGCTTTTATATTTTTTATAAGTTTCTCAACACTGTCAAATAGAAGGAAATTAAATGAAATGTGGGTCGGATCAGGAAGTAAATGATGATGATTTTGTAATGTAATCCTTTATAATTCAAATTTTGAGACTAATGAATTCATTGAAATTGAATAAATGTGTTTGCTTTGAAACATTTGAAAAGGTTTCAGTTCATTTTTATTAGAAATCAGTCCAAATAAACAGGATGTTTTTGTAGAAAACGAGGATGGAAGGAGTCAAAAGTCCAGTGTCACCTGGTGCATACTGCGAGCGTGTGAAGCCATGCTGTTAGTTAACGGACTCTTGGGTGTTTGACTGACGATTTAAACCTGTGTACATTCTGAAACCATCCAAATTAGAGATATGGTGTGAATAACCTGCCGTGAAAATTTTTTTTGATACTTGGTAGTATCAAAGCAATTTGGTCGGTGCCCAAAAAGAACTGAAGTTCAGTTCAAACCCTTGTTAGTGAGTTTAGTTTGGTTGGAGCTCAGCCTCCACCACCACCTCCACCTGTTCACTGTGCTGAGGGTGTCGGAGAATCCTGCTGCTCTAATGTGTGATATTTGGTTTGTCGGTGTTGGTTCTGCCTGGCTGCCATAAACCACAGGAAGGCAGGATGCTGATTGGCTGCAGTGAGTGATGGACAGTGACAGACGTTTGTGACGGTCAAGTGTATTTTTCATGGATGTATAAAGAGAACTGGATACAGTGTTGGAGGCGCGGCCTCGTTCAATCCTATGGAAGTTGCTCAGTGGCGCATGAAGCAAACATCCGGGTATTCAGAATGCGGAAGTTTACAGATTTTCCCGCTCTGTTGGGCCCATAGAGCATGCGCACTAGCGTTTCCGTAAGCCCCGCCCCCCAGCCGCTCGCTCTCGGGCTCGTTCACATGACCAGCAGAATAAAGAACCTCTGGATCCAGCTGTTAGTGAACTTTACAACTTTTAGGACCTAATGATTTAAATAAGAGCTATTCAAGTGTTAGAACTGGGTAGTTGATGTACCTCAAAAAAATGTATCCACTGAGTTACAGACGTCTCTTTCTCAATGTTAGTCAATGGGAAAAAGTCTTTTTAGGCCCAATGGCATCACATGACGGACCCGGAAGTTGTAATTCTACCGTTTGGCCGCTATGTCAAATTGGCTTCAAAGTGTGGCGCACTTCCTGGGGGCTTGGTATTTTTAGAAGATAATTAAACGTACACGTTTGTGAACTGCTGTTGTTAGCCTGAACCATTTCCTGTCATGTGATGAGCAGCTGGCACAACGTGGAAATGAAACAGGAAGTGAAACAATATGTTTGGGTGGTGGTTTTCTTTCAACTTTAGGGCTTTCTAAGCACGCCTGATCCGACCAATCAGAGCAGGGAAAGATAGACAGGAGGCGGGACTGCAGGACCAGGATGGGTACCACTGATTTAAAGGACTAGTTCAACAGCTCTTATTATTTGAAGGATAATTCAGGTTAATTAAAGTACATTTTCTTGAGAATCGCGTTTCTTTATAACGATGAGAGATTAACTTGGTGAGTACGACTGAGGAATGATGGACAAAACTACCAAAATAAGACCCCAAACTACCAAAATAAGACTCAAGTCATCATGAACAGATTTACTCTTTAGCACTTTAGTACTGTGGAACAAGGCTGAAGTGGACCTGGGGAGCTTTAAACTGGGACCCAACCAGCAGCACTGAGATCAACAACAAGAACATGACACCAGGTTTAATGGAGTATGGCAGGGAGTAAATACAGGGCAGGCTGCCACGCACGCACACACACACACACAGTGTAAGGCTGATGGCAGTATGGCGGCTCAATGAACTGTAGCTGTGATGTATAATTGATGAGGGAAGGCAGCAGGTGATAATAGCGGAGCATCTCCATGAAACTGAAGAAGACAGAAGCTCTGAGGCTCATCTGAACGACAACATCCACCTCCATCGCAAACAGCTGACTCACTTTACATCCAAAATACTCCAGTTCCTCTTGGTCTGGGCCTGTTTTAGTACCAATGAAGGGAAATCTTAATGCTGCAGCACACAGAGGTATTTTACACCATCGTGATCTTCCAACTTTCAACAGTTTTTAAATCCATGTTTATTGATATTTTCAGGTAATGGTAGTGTGCCGACCAGGCTGACACATCACCTGCACAGGAACAGTCTTTTTCATTGACACATGTGGTGGGTGACATCTTACAGGCCCACATACTGTATATATATAGTCTATTTTTCCAGTATTTTACATATTGATCATACTGTGGTCTTAAGATAAAAATTCCTATATACAGTTTATTTTAATGACAGTTTTAGTCCAGTGTGATTTCTCTCTACTATTTTAAAGAGGTCACATGACTTCCTGCTTTGCTCCTGCAGGACAAGAGTCATGACTCCTACAGCCACTAGAGGGTGCTGTCAACATTTATTGAAGACATCCAAATGAAAATCATTCAAAGTAACAGGGACTTTTTAAATGCCATGTCTAAATGCTGTAAACAGCACAAAAAACATTCCATAAACCTCCACTGTGTGGAGGCAGAAATCTCATCGACAGACATCTTAAAACCTGGATAAATAAAACGTATCTGAGTGGAGAGAAGAGAGGTTCTTTGTTTATTTTTAGGTGAACAGACCCTTTAAATATCAGACCATGATACGTTTCTATCTGTGTGATGTGAAGTCAATATATTGGATCTTGGTGAGTGTTAATAAGACATGCATGGACAGATGTAAAATCTGAGTGGTTGACTGGTTTGTTCACTTTGTCTGTGAGTTCACTCCTGACACTCGGTGGATGTGTTTGTGATCAAAGCTGTCTGCTGTATATTCTGTGCCTTCAATATAAATACAGGATGAGTTCAGTGTTTTAACGTGTCACAGGCGACACACACAATCAGTGAACCACTTTAAATAATATAATTATAAATATAAATAAATAAAACAGAAGTGTCCAGACGAAGAGACAAGAAACCATCTTCATCTTCATTCCTCAGCTGTTAAACCAAAAGATGAAGTGAGGCTCTGCGTCCTTCTCAATGCCAACAAACAAATGTATGAAGAGTTTTTCAAAATCCACTTTTTACCACTGAAGAAATGTGCAAAGAGGACAGGCTGCCCTGGAAAGTGGTGTGGCATTTTTACAACCTGTAGAACAGATTGTCTCTGGGTCACAGTGCAGCTCCACCTCCTGCTCTTTCATACAGATCTCACTCTCCCAGTAACTTTCCACTCTACCTGCCTACTGCCTTCACCTGTTCACTCACCTGCCTCTGATCACTCTCACTCACTCACTCAGCCACTATATAGACTCCTGCCTCTCAACTGTTCTTTGCGTTTTAATGGCAGACTTTCCAGTCCTTTATTACTACTGACTTGGATTTGTTCTGCCTGCGGTTTCTGCTGCTCTGCCACAGACTTGGTTGTGAGACTTTGCTGTAAGCCTCAACCTGTTCTGAGTGCGTATTACTTGCATTGGTCTGTACCTGCTGAAGTTTCCATTAAAAGCCTTCACCTACTGTTCCTGGAATCCTGTGTGCTGCAATTGGGTTCATACACAACCTGTTACCCAATTTCAACCGATCTGTCACCTCAACCTGGCAACCAGCAACTGGATTCAGCTGCTCCCTGTAACGGTACCATCATATCTTAAAGAGCTGATAATACCGTATTACCCCACTACAGCACTACGCTCACAGAACGCAGGGTTACTTGTGGTTCCTACAGTCTCTAAAAGTAGAACAGGAGCCAGATCCTTCAGTTACCAAGCTCCTCTCCTGTGGAACCAGCTCCCAGTTTGGGTTCTGGAGGCAGACACCCTCTCCTCATTTAAGAGTCTGCTTCAAACGTTCCTCTTTGATAAAGCTTATAGTTAGGGCTGGCTCAGGTGAGTCCTGAACCATCCCTTAGTTATGCTGCTATAGGCTCAGACTGCCGGGGGATTTCCCATGATGCACTGAGCTCCTCTCTCCTCTCTTATCCCATTACTGCATGTTACTAACTCCACCTCTTCCTGTAGTTTGGAGCTTTCTCTCTTCCTGCAGGTATTTCCGCCTCTGGAGCTGTAGAGTCTGGATCTGTGACTGCAGCCGTCTACTGCCCCCATGTTCCTGCTCCACACTCACTGCTGCACTGATTATTATTAGTCTGATTATTATGTCGTCTGTCCTCCCCCTCTCTCTCCCCTCTCCCCCTCTCTCCTCCCCTTTCAACCCAACTGGGTGGAGGCAGATGTCCTCCACCCAGAGCCTGGTTCTGCTCCAGGTTTCTACCTGTTAAAGGGAGTTTTTCCTTCCACTGTCACCAAGTGCTGCTCATGGTGGAACTGTTGGGTCTCTAATAATATTTAAAGAGTCGGTCTGGACCTGCTCTGTGGGGAAAGAGTCCTGAGAGAACTTCTGTTATGATTTGGGGCTATACAAATAAAAGTGACTTGACTGACTGACTTTGTTTATGTGAGAATCTCATCTCAATCTTCATCTTTGTTGAAGCTGCATAATGAAGGACATGTTTTTAATGTCTTAATCTGCTGCATCATTTCAGACCCAAATCTTCAGCCTGACAGCTTCGGTACCTTTGGGATCTCCGGTGGAAAGTTAAAATAAAGTTGGCCTGACTTGAGTTTGCAAAGATGGAGCCACAAGTGGTTCTCCAGCGCCTCCATGTGGCTGCTGGAACTCATTACAACAAACAGGAACAACCGGTGTCAGGGGACCAACAGACAGCCTTGTGTCATATAAAACATGTTATACATTTTAAACAGTTTAAACATTGCAGTTGATGCACTCTATAATAGCAGAGTTGTATACTGACTGGTTTCATGTTTCTAGACTGGGATATTAAAATGAAGACAGGGTTCAACTTTTGAGCATTTTTGCTTTTTTCCTTTAGGCTCCATTAAAATCCTCAAAATCCTCCTGTTAGTGGAGCCTTTAAACAACCCAGCAGACTGCATGTATTAGATATCACAGTGACAAAAACTGTCTGCTCTGTCCTGTAAACTGTCAGACGCGTCTATTTAGTATTTTGAGGTACTTTGTTGTGTCAGAAATCTTCCTTCGTGTCCTCCAGTCACATCTCTGTGTGTTGGTCATGTGGCTGAGAGAAATAACAGGGCCTTTAGGACGTTTTCACATTTTGTTCCTGTTTCACCTTCAAATTTGAACTTATCGAATATGCTTTCTCTCCCTTTACTATCACAGTAACTTCAACACATTTAGGACCTAAAACATGTGTGAATTAATCTGAAATTCCCTGTTTGTTTCCTTGTTGAGCTGCAGTGGAGGGATAGAAACACAAAGAGGGAATTTGTTCTAAAGAAGCCTGTAACTTTGTGGATCCACACTTGATTTGTGTAACTCAGACTGTTGAAGCCTCATATTATCTTCAGCTGAACTTCAGAAGTCATTTTTCCACAGAATGAGGACTGTGGATTTTGTCCTCCATTTCTTACAGTGTAGTGGTGTTAGGAAGGATCACTTCAGTCAGTGTGGACAGGAGGAATGATCACAGCCACCAGCGACTCTGTCAACATACATGAGAGTTTTTTATTAAGAGATTAAGACTTGAAAAAATCCAGTCACCAAACATTGATGGTGTCATTGACTTAATACAGAGCAAATCTTTGAAAGCGTTTTAGTGTGACTGTGTGTCAGATGTGTGTTGGTTAGTCTCAGTCCACCTCTCTGTCTCTTTGTTGATGCACTTTGTGTTTGTCACATGTTGTCATGAGTTTACAGACACTTTTTCTTTCTCTTCTTCTTTTTGGGGCTTCAATGTTCCTGCAGTTTGGACTCTTTGGAGCTCAGTCAGTGTCTGGAGCTGCTGTGAAAACTCTCCCATCAGAGCGCTGACTGACAGACCTTCTGTAACACTGACCCCTGCTGCTGACTGGCAGCACTACAGCTCACACTGGCTTTCTGCTTCACGTCACGCTGACGTTTCTGGATTTGGATTTGAAGGCTGTCGGTCACATGAAGTCAGACACCAGCGGCGTCTGTCAGTGTCTGCAGACGAAGGTACAAAGTCTCTCTGACCTCATCTGGACGGGACTTTAACAGGTGAGAACCCTGACAGGTAACATTACACACCTTTGATGAAGAAACTCTGCTGTCGTTCCTTATATTTTGGGGCGACATGATATACTTGTAGATGAGAGCAGTGATTCCTTCTTTCAACACTGGTATTTACTGTTTGTAGGTCTGAATGTTCATGAATTCATTCACTGATTATTCCATCATATGTGACTTTCTGGGCAAAATGAGCCTTTCCATGTTTAGTTTAGTCCAATTTAATGGGCACCAGGAAACAAGTTAGATTTGAATGTGAGCTGCCTTCACTGCTGAGAGATGAGGGAGTGTCAGAACTGGTCTGACAGCCTGAATACTTTTCATTCTTTGACTGAAACTTGATCAGCTGTTTATTCTCTGACTGTACAAAACTACACACACAACAGTGGATCAAAGATCAGCAGCTGTTTGGTGTCTTTACCTGGAGACAAATTGAGGAAAATTCATGTTGTGATGTGATGTTGTGTTCCCTGATTTTCCAAACTGGACTTTTCTCACATTAACACTAACATCCACTCACTGATCTTATTTATTGTGTTTTCATTCAGGAACTATTGCTGCAGTCTGTCGACAACTCAAGTCTAACCTGCAGAAGAAGTTTCAGTGTGTGTTTGAGGGGATTGCTAAAGCAGGAAACCCAACCCTTCTGAATCAGATCTACACAGAGCTCTACATCACAGAGGGAGGGACTGCAGGGGTCAATGATGAACATGAGGTCAGACAGATCGAAACAGCATCCAGGAAACCAGACAGACCAGAAACAACAATCAGACAAGAAGACATCTTTAAAGCCTCACCTGGAAGAGATGAACCAATCAGAACAGTGATGACAAAGGGAGTGGCTGGCATTGGGAAAACAGTCTTAACACAGAAGTTCACTCTGGACTGGGCTGAAGACAAAGCCAACCAGGACATACAGTTCACATTTCCATTCACTTTCAGAGAGCTGAATGTGCTGAAAGAGAGAAAGTTCAGCTTGGTGGAACTTGTTCATCACTTCTTTACTGAAATCAAAGAAGCAGGAATCTGCAGGTTTGAAGAGTTCCAGGTTGTGTTCATCTTTGACGGTCTGGATGAGTGTCGACTTCCTCTGGACTTCCACAACAATCAGATCCTGACTGATGTTACAGAGTCCACCTCAGTGGATGTGCTGCTGACAAACCTCATCAGGGGGAAACTGCTTCCCTCTGCTCGCCTCTGGATAACCACACGACCTGCAGCAGCCAATCAGATCCCTCCTGAGTGTGTTGACATGGTGACAGAGGTCAGAGGGTTCACTGACCCACAGAAGGAGGAGTACTTCAGGAAGAGATTCAGAGATGAAGAGCAGGCCAGCAGAATCATCTCCCACATCAAGACATCACGAAGCCTCCACATCATGTGCCACATCCCAGTCTTCTGCTGGATCACTGCTACAGTTCTGGAGGATGTGTTGAAAACCAGAGAGGGAGGAGAGCTGCCCAAGACCCTGACTGAGATGTACATCCACTTCCTGGTGGTTCAGTCCAAACTGAAGAACCTCAAATATGATGGAGGAGCTGAGACAGATCCACACTGGAGTCCAGAGAGCAGGAAGATGATTGAGTCTCTGGGAAAACTGGCTTTTGAGCAGATGCAGAAAGGCAACCTGATCTTCTATGAATCAGACCTGACAGAGTGTGGCATCGATATCAGAGCAGCCTCAGTGTACTCAGGAGTGTTCACACAGATCTTTAAAGAGGAGAGAGGACTGTACCAGGACAAGGTGTTCTGCTTCGTCCATCTGAGTGTTCAGGAGTTTCTGGCTGCTCTTCATGTCCATCTGACATTCATCAACTCTGGTGTCAATCTGCTGTCAGAAGAACAACCAACCTTCCTGTTGTCCAGAGTCTTCAGAGACAAAACTAAACTAAAACATTTCTACCAGAGTGCTGTGAACAAGGCCTTGCAGAGTCCAAATGGACACCTGGACTTGTTCCTCCGCCTCCTCCTGGGTCTTTCTCTGCAGACCAATCAGACTCTCCTACGAGGTCTGGTGACACACACAGGAAGTAGCTCACAGATCAATCAGAAAACAGTCCAGTACATCAAGAAGAAGATCAGTGAGAATCTGTCTCCAGAGAGAAACATCAATCTGTTCCACTGCCTGAATGAACTGAATGATTGTTCTCTAGTGGAGGAGATCCAACAGTACCTGAGTTCAGGAAGTCTCTCCACAGATAAACTGTCTCCTGCTCAGTGGTCAGCTCTGGGCTTCATCTTACTGTCATCAGGAAAAGATCTGGACGTGTTTGACCTGAAGAAATACTCTGCTTCAGAGGAGGCTGTTCTGAGGCTGCTGCCAGTGGTCAAAGCCTCCAACAAAGCTCTGTAGGTGCACAGATAACTGCAGTTTCAGTTTCATTCTACCTCCACATATAAATGCAGACACTTAAAAGTACTGTTACACAGTAGTTCACTTAAGTTTGAAACTTGAACAGTGTAAATTATTGTAATCTCAGAGGTGTCACTAAAATTTTTGAAAATGTCATAATTGCTTTTAGTTAACAGTAATATACACAATGAAAAACATTATTCATTCAAAAATTCATCATGTTTCCTGAGATTTTAATGCATGATTGTTGCACGTCGAGTGAACAAAGACATGAACAATGTCAAGTCAAATTAGACCCTACATTTGATTCCCCTACATTCACCCATTTATACACACATTCATACACTGAGGAAGGGCAACCACAGAAATGTGAAGTGTTTTACTTTGTAGATGACAGAAACAGTATCAGTGTTTGTCTTCATCACTAACTCTCCTTCAGGCTGAGTGGCTGTAATCTGTCAGAGAGAAGCTGTGAAGCTCTGTCCTCAGTTCTCAGCTCCCAGTCCTCTAGTCTGAGAGAGCTGGACCTGAGTAACAACAACCTGCAGGATTCAGGAGTGAAGCTGCTCTCTGCTGGATTAGAGAGTCCACACTGTGCACTGGACACACTCAGGTCAGGATCAGGCTTCTATTTTACAGATAAAATGTTCCTTGACATACAAGGTAAACAAATGCTGCACTGCCATTATTCTATGAGAAAAGAAAGATTTCCTAATTTCTTTTAATTGTGCAGCAAAGTTCCAATTCAACCATCATTAAAGCTGCTCTTTTCAGTATTTTTATGTTAATGGATAATATGTAATATAAAAAGTAAGGTTTTTATAAACCACAAATTTACTGTTTTGATGCTGCTCCAGCAGCAGCAGGATGCTCTGATAAATCCACTGTACACTACCTGCTCAGCAACAAACAGCAGACAGCCACCTTATCCTCTAACTAAATTTTGAAAAAGCACACAGTAAGACTAGCTGCTGAAGAGCAAGATATTTCCAAGTGCATCTTGCTGCATCTAAAAATGTATTTTTGAAATCTCATAAATATCAGCCATCTGCTGCAATGATGGACACTTTTTCCTGGGGTGAAGCAAACTTTTAAATCCAATATTTCCACAGATTGTGCCCCTCCATTTCACTTTCCTTCTCCACTGTGCTATCATTGATGCTTAAGGCAGATTCACTCAAAATACTTTATTGATAACAGATGTCTGGTGTCATTTTACTGTATAATAACAATGGATTTCAAAGGACTGATGGGAAAATGTATAATATATCAAATTTAATCAGAAATCAGAAATAAATAATGCGCATGTACATTGTACATGTACTGTTGGTTCACAGTCTGTACCAGCAGCACTGCTGATAACAGTGAAGACAGTAACTGAGACTGAGACTGAGACTGACCTCATAACTAATATCAGACCAGGATCTTCTCTTCATTTATCATTTATCAACGCCAACAAACAGTCTTTTTGACAAATGAAGTCAAGTGTTTATAAACCAGCATGCAAAGAATGTCAAGAGGCTCAAAGTTCATTCTTGACATTGAAAACAGCTCAGGTCCATTTAGTAGCTGTTCTGGAACTTTTGATTTTATTACATGATCTTTATCAGTTTGAGTTTTCCCAGTTGTCATGAAATTGTAATGTTAAAATTTCCAATTCCTTTTAACACTTTGTTCAGTTTACAAAAATACACAAAATGACAAAAAACAAATAATATACAGTGCAGGATAGTTAATACAAATATTTAACAATAACAGCTGATTCCCTTATACACATCTATTGGCATAATGTCTGTGCAGTAAATCAACTGTAAACCAAGGCTTATTGAAGTCTTGACTGTATTTCTTGGTAGAACTGCCAACTGGAAAACATTCATTGAAACTAAAGCTAATAACTTTCATCAAATTTTGAAATGCACAATCAACATTATTTTCCTCATATAGATCATCCCATGAAATACTGGCAAGCATGTCTTTACATTTAGAAATATTTGACTTGCTCATAATTCTTGCGTGTGTTATTTTCTTGGTATGTTGAGCTCTATTAACCTTGATTAAAGAGTTCTGGAATATGGGAAAATGACCTGACAAGTCTAAATACAAGATCCCAGATTTCATTCCTTTGCTCAAAGAGTTGGTTAAGACGTTATCAAGTCAAGTCAAGTCAATTTTATTTGTATAGCGCCAAATCATAACAGAAATAATCTCGCTTTTCACATAGAGCAGGTCTAGACCGACTCTTTAAATATTATTTACAGACCCAACAGTTCGACCATGGGCAGCACTTGGTGACAGTGGAAGGAAAAACTCCCTTTAACAGGTAGAAACCTGGAGCAGAACCAGGCTCTGGGTGGGCGGACATCTGCCTCCACCCAGTTGGGTTGAAAGGGGGAGAGAGAGGGGGAGAGGGGAGAGAGAGGGGGAGGACAGACAACATAATAATCAGACTAATAATAATCAGTGCAGCAGTGAGTGTGGAGCAGGAACATGGGGGCAGTAGACGGCTGCAGTCACAGATCCAGACTCTACAGCTCCAGAGGCACAAACACCTGCAGGAAGAGAGAAAGCTCCAAACTACAGGAAGAGGTGGAGTTAGTAACATGCAGTAATGGGATAAGAGAGGAGAGAGGAGCTCAGTGCATCATGGGAAATCCCCCGGCAGTCTAAGCCTATAGCAGCATAACTAAGGGATGGTTCAGGACTCACCTGAGCCAGCCCTAACTATAAGCTTTATCAAAGAGGAACGTTTGAAACGGACTCTTAAATGAGGAGAGGGGGTCTGCCTCCAGAACCAAACTGGGAGCTGGTTCCACAGGAGAGGAGCTTGATAACTAAAGGCTCTGGTAAAAGTAACTAGAATAAAGAATATTGAGAGGATCCTCAGTAAGGGTTTCTAATTTTTTTTTTAAAGAGCTTTATATTGAAATCTCCTAAAATGTAACAGAGTTTATCCTCATTGTTTATCAGGTCAACAGAACTGGACAAACTCTCATTAAAATCTTTGGTGATGGAGTCAGGTGGGCGATAAATAACACCAACAATAACTTTCTTTCCACCAGAGAGCTCTAAAAACCAGATTCCACCTCAGCCCTATCTGACTTCAGAGAGAGATCATCCCTCATTTGAACTGAAGTGAACTTGGCGAAATCGCCCCTTGGAGGGCAGAGGGAGCGAGTCAACAACGATGGTCACTCCAGAGGTGTATATCATCTTTCTAAATGCAGCTGTTTTGTGTTAATGGTGGATCTGAGTGAAGGTTTCTGAAGATCATTGATGAGGAAGCTTCTGAAGGTTCATTCTGACTTTGTTTCTTCCTCCAGGGTGGAACATGGTGGACAGCAGAGGCTGAAACCTGGTCTGAGGAAGTGTAAGTGTGTGTTCACTTTGATTCATGAAAACAAGGCAGCACATGTTAAAGTAGTTTAAATCAACAGCTTGTGTATCTGCACTCAACTCTCAATGTGAAAGAAGATCCACAGAGATGAGTCATTGTGAAGCTTTGATGTAATTAACAGTCAGTCTGTTAATAAAGCAACAAATAAAGATGATAAACTGCTGCTCTATTGTGTCTTGTTCTCTCCATCAGATGCCTGTGAACTCACACTGGACACAAACACAGTAAACAGAAAGCTCAAACTGTCTGACAACAACAGGAAGGTGACACATGTGGGAGAGAAGCAGCCATATCCTGATCATCCAGACAGGTTTGACTACTGGCCTCAGCTGCTGTGTAGAAATGGTCTGACTGGTCGCTGTTACTGGGAGGTCGAGTGGAGAGGAGGAGTTTATATATCAGTGAGTTACAGAGGAATCAGCAGGAGAGGAAACAGTTCTGACTGTGTGTTTGGATTGAATAATCAGTCCTGGAGTCTGAGCTGCTCTGATGATGGTGGTTACTCTGTCTGTCACAATAAGAAAATAACAGACCTCCCCGTCCTCCTCCTCCTCCTCCTCCTCCTCCTCCTCCTCCTCCTCTAACAGAGTAGCAGTGTATGTGGACTGTCCTGCTGGCACTCTGTCCTTCTACAGAGTCTCCTCTGACACACTGATCCACCTCCACACCTTCAACACCACTTTCACTGAACCTCTTTATCCTGGGTTCAGGTTCTGGTCATCTGGTTCCTCAGTGTCTCTGTGTTCACTGTAGGAGGGAGAGTCTCCTCCTGTGTAGAGAAACACTGCTGACAAACACTCACAATCTTTTTGTGAGTCAAACTAACTCAAATTCAGATAAAAGGTCTGAATGTTTTTCCTTTGGTGAGTGCACTGCACGTCCATGGTTTTAAAATCTTTAAATATGTTTTCATTCAGGTTTTTCAGGCCAACGTTCAGATTTTAGTTTTTAGGTTTTCTGTACTTTGATATCTGAATTTGTTCTCATATAAATAATCATGTATATACAATAAATCAGCTTCCACACACACATGCATATAAATAATCAAAGATCAGTTCAAACGAATCCTTTTACTTTGTACAAATATGATTCCAGTTTTTATAAATGGGATGTTATCAGAAAATAAAGCAGTGATATATTTAACCAGACAGAATCATGTTGTTGATTAGTCTTTGATCATTGGAAGGTTGAAATGTGTTTCATTTTAGTCATTTACATGAAGGTTTAACTGATAATTATTGCCATTATCGATCAATCTACCAGTTATTTTCTTTATTGATCTGTTAATCGTTTGGTTTGTAAAATGTCACAAACAGTGAAAAATGTCCATCACAAGTTCCCAGAGCCTTTGGTGTTTCTTTAAAATGTCTTGTTTTGTCCGACCAACAGTCCAAAACCCAAAGATATTCAGTTTATTATCATACAAGAGAATGAAAACCAGAAAATATTCACATTTCAGAAGCTGGAACAATTAAATTACATTCTTGCTTAGAAAAATGGTTAAAGGATTATTTGATTATCAAATGAATTGTTGCCAGTTTTCTGTGGATGGATGAATGAATCAATGTTTGCAGCTCTAGTTGACGTAGTAAATTGTCACAGTTGGAGCACAAAGACCCTAAGACCCAAAGGCCTGGCATCGCCAAGGGGCGTTAGATGGGCGGAGACAATCAATCAGAGCGATGAAACGCCGGCAGGAAGTGAAGATAACTAGAAACAAGACCAGAAAGCAACTACAAAATAAAACTGGAAACAAGGAATCAAAAGTAAAAAAAAAGAACATGGAAAACTAAATGTCCACAACAGAAACAAAGTCCAAGCAAAACAGGGGAACAAAGGCTGAATCATGATCATGAGTTTCATGTTCATCCTGACCTCAGTAATATATTTATAATGTCCAACATTAAAATGGATTTTGTCACTCCTAGATAGCCAGGAAATCATGCTATTTTTTTAGATAAATCAATGGATCCTTTGTAATGGAGTAATGGGTTCTGTCCTCTCTTCTGCCTTTAGTTGTAATTTGCACTTTCATTGGGCTTTTCCCTGTTGGTTTAGTTCTTATTGTTTCCTCATAAACACTCATCCGCCTGTCCTAGATATACTATTGACTGTCGCAAGTTGGCACTGGTAAGTGTGATCAAGTAGGTGCAGTAGTAAAGGTGTAATAGCCTTATGGAAGATTTGATGTTCCTGCAACGGAGGCTTACTTCTGACTCTCTCGTGGAATAATCCAACAAAACGAGACTTGAGCCTCGCGCACAACCGCAGACGAATCAACACAATCACCGAATGTTAAAAAACACCCACTGGGACACAGTCGCTGTCACTCTAGTAAGGCCCCGTTAAAACAGACTCTTTGGGGGCTGGATTCAAACAACGCAGATTAACAGGGGAGCATGCGATACGATTGAGGGCCGAGTTATTCTCAGAAATGACTTGTTCTTACAACGTGTTGTACGACCACATCAGTGTTTTGATCGGAATGGCTGCAGTTAAAGGCGTGGTGAGAAGCTGGCCATCATATGGAGGCGCGAGATGTGGTAATCATTTCAAATGAAAACAGTCAAGTTGGACAAATGTAAAGAGTATCTTCAAGTTACAATATTTTACTATAAAATTCCCTGTTTTTGTCCTTCCACTGCAGCTCAACAAGGAAACACAAAGAAGAAACTTTGTACTTTTTACCCATTTGATTTGTCTAAGTCTGACTGCGGAGCCTCATATTAGCTTCACCTGAAGAATGCATTTGTGCATTTTTCCTCTTT
This sequence comes from Lateolabrax maculatus, assembly GCA_031216445.1. Taxonomy (NCBI): domain Eukaryota; kingdom Metazoa; phylum Chordata; class Actinopteri; order Acropomatiformes; family Lateolabracidae; genus Lateolabrax; species Lateolabrax maculatus. The sequence goes on along the minus strand of CM062204.1, from coordinate 597,974 downwards.
TCTTTATTTTCATTTTACTGCAAACAAAAACCTTAGCTGTCAGTGTTAAATCTAAAAGGTGATCTAATCATGAAAACTCTTCACACAGGGCTTTTCATTAAAACATGTTCAGACTCTGAATGCAGACAAGCTTCTCTGATCCACACAAAGCTTGTCTGCATTCAGAGTCTGAATGTGACAAATTCAAAAGGAAAAAGACAAGAACATTGAGGACAAACTAAGTCGCTTCCAGCTGCTCGACACCAAAAACAAACCAGAGTGAGCAGAACTCTGCAGGCGGTTTGTGAAGGTCACAGGGAGCCCATGTCATGTATACTGTACATATCCTCAGACATATGGCCTACAGTGACCTCTGCCTCCATCTGGCCTGTGACAACCACATCTTATATCACTTAATAATAATTCTCTGATTATGCAGCACGTTTCAAGGTACAGAGATGTTTCACAGCACAAGACGATGTAATAAAGAGAAAAGACCTACACATTTAATAATGTGTAGAAGAAGAAAATGACTCAATATTAAAAGTAAAACATGTAAAAATAAATAATTAGAAGGTCAATTAAAGACAAGTCATGTCCATCTAAAAGAAAAAAGAGACTACATGTATGTGAATGTGTCCAGTATGTGTTGCATGATGTCCACGGCTGTCAGTCATCCTGCAGCTCTGGTATCAGCTGGCGTTCAGCCTGCAGAGGAAACATCACGTTTCTCTTCTCACACTGAAACCAGCCAATCAGCAGCAGAGAGAAGAGCTGAGTCACTGCAGCTCAAATAACATTCAAACACAAGATGGTGACTCCAACAGCGTCACAACCTGTGCACACTGATGAGAAACGTTTGATAACTCTTGATCTTTATTTAGCGTTTCAGTACCACCGATCGCACAGTCCAACCGTCGTCACGGATAGGTTGTCATGGCAACTTTAACTGAAAGAAAGGAAAGAAAATGAGGGAGAAAGTACTACGGCTACAACTTAACAAAACGTGAGAGAAACGTATTTGAAATCACATGTACGGCTTTTAGAAAAAGAAGAAAAACTGCACAGAAAACAACAGTTGAATTTACTTCATGGATCGAGCTGATGTAAGTTTATTTATTAGATACAGATGTTATGTACCATTAATTGAATTGGTAAGCTTATCTGCCGCTAAGTTAAAAGCAAATATCTGCTCTAAAATGAAGACAAACTCGCATAATTTTTCAACATTTTCAATCATCTTCCAACACTGACAGAGAGTCGACTTCCTGAGCTACAAACCAACAACAACGCGTCCCTGAGTGTCCATCGCTTGTTACAGTCGCCAGGAAACTTCTGGTGCTTTGTAACTTATTTCTGTTGCGTTTTGGTCGTTTTGTCTCTTTTGAGTTTTCTTACTGTCAAAAGGAATTCAAGGAAACAATCAAAGAAGGGATAGAATAGACAAACCATCTTCACACCAAAAACACACACAAGGGGGTAAAAATAAAAAGACTGGAGGAGTGTGAGTGCTGATAATCAGTCAGCAGATAAACTTTGTCACTTCACTGCTGGGAACCAGTCTACCAGTATGTAGAAACAAACTCCCAATCCTGTCCCGTCAACAACTCTGACTGTGCAAATCGAGAATATTTGGGCAAATGCACCGATAATAAGCGGAGGAGGAGAGCGCTGCTGCCGCCCTGTGTGTTTAACGAGCAGAGTGTTGTATGTTGTGCACCCACCTATGTTTAAATAGCAGAAAAATACTGTGCAATTGACTTTAGGCCAGGTTTTTGTTAGCCAGTGGCGCAACCACAAGATAACAATGTGCCTGACCACAACTCATTTTAAGACCAAAACCATTTGCTATTTGAACAACGTGGGTGCTGGGGGGTAAAACCAGCAGTGACACTTGTGCTGTGCTTTGGGCCGGATGTAAGATATGGCCCAATGAGGTTGTAATCCTTATTTTAAAGAATCGAAAGTCCACACAACATGAAGGTCTGCACCGAACTGAACGGCCGTTCATCCAATAGTTGACAAGACATTTCACACAAAACTAAAAATATCAACCTCGTGATGCCACTGGATGAAGTCAGAGGATCACCGGAGTCGGAGAGATCCATCCTGAGGGAAACATCAACGTCAATACATCCAATAGTTGTTAAGACTTGTTGCACTCTTGAACTGCACCATCTGAGGGGGGATCCATGCTGTTACTTTTACATTAACACAACGACTGAATGAGAAAAGCGATCACACCATCCAACAGCTCAGCCTGAATACTTCATGAGTCTCTTTTCTCACCGAGCAGAAACATCTTCTAGAAAATTAAACAGAGCTAAACCTTTATTTCAATCTCAACATTTAAATTCATTATGAATGTTGAATGTATATTAATTCCAGTTTTTCATAAACATGATAAAAAGTTTCCTTGACTTGATGCTTAAAGACCTTCTGCCTCTGTGATAGTTACAGTCATGTAAATATGCAATAGTGCAAAGTGGTAACAGCCATCTTGTTACTGACCGCTTTCTTCTAATCACGTTATCGGACTTATTTTGTCGAATCATTTTCATGCTGTTCTGATTCAAACTCTCTGGCATTTTCTGCCTCCATCACAGGGTTTATCGTCTGAACTGCAGACTCCGAACCATGAATCATAATAAAGATTCATGTTTTCTCTTCTGCTTGGTCTCTAATCCGTCCTTTCACAGGGCGGACAGATAAGAGCAGGACTGAGTGTGCTGTACCTCTGTGTGTGAAGGACCTTGGCAACACAGTCGAATGACTTTCAAATAGAAGACGGGCAGCAGGAGCTCAACAGTCCGAGATTGAGTTTACTGTAAACGGTGATAAACAGCTGGAGGACCCGTGTGTTGATCTGTCGCTGTTCACAGCAGGTTTTCTGTCCGTTGGACTCTTTGTTTCGGGATGTGGTCGCGTCTCATCCAGCAACCGGAGGTGAATCCCTTCAGTCACACTGAGGAATCTGAGGCGACATAAAACCACGCTGCTCAGGAGCAGCAACTAAAAAAGACATTTCCATCTTTTTATTTTAACTGGAGGTTTCCAGGTTCTCCATGTTGAGTTAATGATTTGATGATTGCAGTGACCAAACACACACAAACACACACACACACACACACACACACACACACACAGAAGCTTTGTTTAAAAAAGTGAACTCTTCCTTTAACTAACCTTTTCTAATTCAACATGTCATGTAGTGTCGTGCATCTCTGACAAAGGAAGTCCAGGCGTGTGATGTTAGCACCCCCCCCACACACACACACACACACACACACACACACACACACACACACACACACTCGTGTGTGTAAAGTTCGCCTGATTCTGTTTTATAAATCTCAGTCCTCGTTTGCATATCGATGGCTTTGCCTGCTCCACCTTCATTAGACCTGTCGATGAGAGGAACAGCGAAGAAGAAGAAGAAGAAGAACGGTTTGGCCGACTGCATTGCATCAGTGAGGTTAACAGCTGTCAGTACTAATCCTCCTCATCACTTCACTGTAGAAACTGTGTGTACGCTGGTGTGTTCAGATTCCTCTTCTATAAACACCAGTTAATGTGGAGGATGGTGTGCAGGTTGGTTCAGCTTTGGTTCAGTTTGGAGGAGGTGAGGTGACGTTGTTCTTGTTAAAAGGTCTCCGTGGTCGAGTCCACTCCTTCAGTCCGATAAATCACATGACAGTTATTATCCTGCAGGTTATTACTGACTTCCTGTGTTACCTCCTCAGGACCTGGTGGGGTCTGCAGGTCTCTGGGTGTCACCTTCTCCGTCTGGGCCGAGTGGAAAATCACTGCTGTGAAGGTTGCACAGATGTCATGTGTGTGTGTGTGTGTGGCGGGGGGGAGACACTTATCCCAGCATTCCTGCCTGTTGTGGCCCATCGGCGTCACCAGGCTGCCGTTAGCTGTTAGCTGTTATCTCCCCCACGTGTCGGGGGGACGAGGAGCTGCTGGATGGCCCCGGGCCCCGCAGAGCCTTGTATGGCCATGGCCCTCTGGCAGAGGGACGATAAGCAGCTCACAGGCAGCTATGCGGCCATGTTTAGAACAATGTCTGTTTCTGTTAAATTTAGAGCGGTTATCGGACGCAGCTCTCCCTTCTGAACGCACTCTCTTCTTCTGCTGCTGCTGCGTCAGGACCAGAGGTGAGTACCGGCTCAGAGAAGGGACAAAAAGGAACAGATCTCCCCGAGTTTATTCATCAGCAGCAGACTTTGATCCAGCTGTGGAGGAAAAAAGGCTCTGTGGTGCTGCTGTAGCTGCTGCAACGATGTTCATAAAGTGTTGTTAAGTGAAGATCTAAACGTCAGAGTCCTGCAGTGACAGAATGTGTTTGTACTGATGTGCTCACAATGTTGTAGTTTTGCAGAGATGGCTGCATGCTGCAGTGTGGAGGTAGTAGTAGTTTTGTTGTAGTAAAGTCATAATAATGTGGTAATTGTTATAATGTCTCTGTAATGATGCACAGAAGTTTTAATACTCCGGAGGTTTTGCAGTTATGGGGGATGTTGTAGTGTAGTGGTGTAGTACAGTCTAGTAACATTGTAATACTGTTGTGATCATGTAGTTTTGCACTTATCTTCACGTCATAATGTTTTTTTAGGGGTTTTGCAGTGGTGGAGTGGTGCCTGTAATATGGTGAAAGGAGTAGTTCTAATAATGTTGGGATCATGCAGTTTGCAGCATCTTAATACCACAATATTACAGTACAGCACTGTAATATTGTGGTATTAAGATGCTGCAAACTGCATGAAGTGTTCTAATGTCACTGTGTTTCCTGCTGATGTGCACTGATGTTTTCATATGGTTGAAATATTGTTTTTTTGGCTGTTTTTGCCTTTATGTGACAGAGCGAGTGAAGGTAGACAGGAAACAGGGGATGTGTTGTAATGGGTGTTTGTTGTAGTGTTGTAATAGTGTTGAAGTGATGGAGTCGTTATTTGTTGTGTCAGTACTGACATTTGACTTCTGTACTGCTCCGGGATCGGCCCTGAAACACATCCACAGTCTGTTCAATCAACATATAATTACATATCAGAGACAGAGAGGTGGCTGATGGGTAATTTGACCGCAAATACAGACTGTCTTGACTAATGCTCGCAGGAGGAAGCAAACCTACTTCTGTCTGCTGTGTTACGTAATACTGTACATCCCTGCACACACACACACACACACACACACACTCTTCATCCGACAGCATATCCGAGCTAATTATTGCATTTTGACATCTGTGAGGAAGTGAAATGTGATCAGGGTGTAACGTGTAAATGTGCATTAAGGCGCGTTTAACTGCAGAAGAAACCAAACTAACTGTATAAAGTTTCGTTTAGGATTATTTTTGCTTTGGAATCCATGTTTCATGTTAGGTAGCTGCAGCTGGCAAAGACAAGTGCTGCATACAAATGTACCTTTTAACTGTATTTTTATCCATATATATATATAAGATATCATGACATCCGTGACATGTTTTCTGCCCACCTGCTGATTGTAAATGGAAACCCCCGACAACAAGGAGGGTTCCCCGAGCTGTTTTTAATATATACACTCATTGGTAAATGAAAGACTGTGTCAGTCTTACACAGTCCATCCTTCAAAGTGTTGGCTAAGATATTCTCTTTTCCTCTTCACATGGCGGAGAGTTCAACTGTGCAGCCAGAGCTCTCAAGTAGAGTTATTATGTAGTTCAGAGTTAAAGATAATGAACTCCAATAAGGATTCAGAGGATGGCGTGAGAGTGTCGACAGAGAGAGAGGAGGAGGAGGAGGAGATGAAGAAGGCAGAGTTGGATCATCACAGTCGTGGTGTTGAACAGAGAGCAGCGTGGAGGTTTAGTGGTGACAGTGTTATTATCACACTGTGTTTCTGTTTCTCGTCTTCACATCATCTGACAGGCTTTTATTGAAGACGCTTTATGAACAGAGTTTCTGCCTCCAGGACGAAAACTTTTCTCATGCTTTTGTGGAGATTCTGATTAAAACGTCCTTCAGTGATTTTTTTCTTCTGTCAGATACTCAAACTGTTAAAGTGACGGTAGGTTTCTGATCTTTTACTGACACTTCAATTCACCACACTGAGGACTCATTAAAACGTCTGCTGATATACCGACAGTAAGAAACATAGTTCTTTATATATATATATATATATATATATATATATATATATATATATATATACACACACATATATATATATATATATATATATATATATATATATATATATATACATATATATGTGTTATTGTAAGGTATATTACTATAATAGAGCAAGGATATAGCAGTACATTTTATATAATAATACAGTATGGCAGTATATTATAAGGTATAGTGATGTTAGATTATACGTGAATTTATGTTTATTGTGTCGTTCAAAATGCATGTGGAGAAAAAGTTATTTTAAATTATGACTCAAATGACAAATATATTTTTTGATAAATGTCCAGTCGAACAAAAGAATGAAATGACAAATTCACAGAAAACAAAAGATCATAAAAAGTAAAAGTACTATATATAATATTAATTTAATATAAATTCATGTTGCTGAATGTCGGTTATGAAAGGAAAAATATATAGATTTTGTTCTTAAATAAAGTATCTAGTAGCATGGAAAATTAATATTAACTTAAATAAATGGTTTCAACTAGGGATTATTTGCATTATTGCTTAACGTTATTTATTATCTTTCAGTTAGGAAATGATTGAACCTATCCAAAGAGTCCAAGGGGTTTTTAATCTGAGTATATGGTCCAATAACACTCTGAATACCTAAAATGATTCAATTTCCAATGATATGAAACAGAAACAGAAAACACTGGAGAAGCTTTGACAAGTTAATGACTGGTATTTACTCTTGATTCATGACCTAAAGGATTGATTGAATGATTGATTATCAAAATGTTCTTTGTTCAACTGAACAGTAAACAGGGACACTAAATAGTACTGCAAAACTACTTGTGTGTAATCATTTGTAAATTACTGTTTTGGAAAAGAGAGCTACAGATGGTAGAAAACAGTATTAAGAACATCTTGTTTTACAATCATTTCATATGTGAGCATTCAGTAAACAGTAGCATTTACACTTCACACAGATTCAGTTTCCCAGGGAAGTTGAGAATTTACAGTTGTCAGCTATTTAAATAAGTTTCTGTCGTCCATTCTAGCCCACATCAAAACATGATCAGGCAGAAACCAAAAGTACAAAAATTTCCTTTTGTGTCTTGCAGGTTTAAGGGAGCTCAAGTGTCACCATGAGCCAAGCTGGGTCCTTGTCCCTGTTCTCCACCTATCAGCTGCTTTTTTTGTTGACCATCATCTCAATTGAACTTCCATATTCTGCAGCAGGAGGCACTACTCTGACCCTGAAGTCCAACAACACACTCAGCAACCGCACCAAATGTGGAGGGAGTACCGGCTGCATTGAAGGCGTTATCCTCCCAATATGGAAGCCAGTAAACCCGGCCTTCACCGACCGCCTCGCGAGAGCCACCATTTACTTTGTGGGTTTGGCATACATGTTCTTGGGTGTCTCCATCATCGCTGACCGCTTCATGGCCTCCATCGAGGTCATCACATCCCAGGAGAGGCAGATCACCATCAAGAAACCGAACGGTGAGAAGATCACCACGACCGTGCGCATCTGGAACGAGACGGTGTCCAATCTGACCCTGATGGCGCTGGGTTCCTCCGCCCCAGAAATCCTCCTGTCAGTCGTGGAGGTTTGTGGTCACAATTTTAACGCCGGTGAGCTCGGCCCCAATACCATCGTTGGAAGTGCCGCCTTCAATATGTTTGTCATTATTGGCTTTTGTGTATCTGTCATTCCTGAAGGAGAGACCAGAAAGGTGAAGCACCTCAGGGTGTTCTTCGTCACCGCCACCTGGAGCGTCTTTGCATACACCTGGCTTTACCTGATCCTGGCTGTCATTTCTCCAGGTGTTGTTGAGATATGGGAGGGGCTGCTCACACTTTTCTTCTTCCCTATTTGTGTTGGACTCGCTTACGTGGCCGACCGCAGACTTCTTTTCTACAAATACATGTACAAACGATACAGAGCCGGGAAGCGGAAAGGAATGATCATCGAAACAGAGGGAGAACCAGAGCTTCCCTCAAAGATCGACGTTGAAATGGATGGGAAAATTCTCAACTCCCATGGAGAGGAGACAGGGTTTGAGTTTCAGGAGCTGGACGAGGAGGAGGCCCGCAGAGATGTGGCTAGGATCCTGAAGGAGCTGAAGCAGAAACATCCTGAGAAGGAGATGGAGCAGTTGATGGAGCTTGCCAATTACCAAGTTTTAACCCAACAACAGAAGAGTCGGGCTTTCTACCGCTGTCAGGCAACCAGGATCATGACAGGAGCAGGCAACATCCTGAAGAAGCATGCTGCTGACCAAGCCAAGAGAGCCATCCAGCACGATATTTGCTCCGAGGTTTCGGTGAATGATTTTTCCTCCAAGGTGTTCTTTGACCCTGGTGCCTACCAGTGTCTGGAGAACTGTGGCAGTGTAGCGCTGAACGTGGTGCGCCACGGTGGAGACATAACGAGTACAGTAGCAGTGGATTACCGCACTGAAGATGGGACCGCAAATGCTGGCTCAGACTACCAGTTCACTGAAGGAACGATTGTGTTTAAATCAGGCGAGACTGAAAAGGAAATCCGCATTGACATTATTGATGATGATATCTTTGAGGAAGACGAGCATTTCCTGGTTCACCTCAGCAATGTGAAGGTCATATCAGAAGGTGCTGGCTCAGACGGCTACGAGTCAAACCACATGGACGCCCTCGCAAGTTTAGGTTTGCCCTGCACGGCCACCGTCACCATCTTTGATGACGACCACGCAGGGATCTTTACGTTCGAGGAGCCAGTGGTGACCGTGAGTGAGAGCATCGGGGTGATGGAGGTGAAGGTTGTCCGGACATCAGGCGCTCGTGGTGTTGTGGTTGTGCCATACAAAACCATGGAGGGGACGGCTAAAGGAGGCGGCGAAGACTTTGAGGACACACATGGCATCCTGGAGTTTGAGAACGATGAGATCGTGTAAGTAAAAATCTTCTCTCAAATCTCTGGTGCTGAATGGTAATGAAGTACTGAATTATGAAAATTAAATTACTGAAGTGGGTGGGAAAATAGTTACCTTTCTCTGCCAGGAATTTAGGAATTTAATTTTTATATTATTCACTAATGTCAAAACTCAGAAGTTAGAATAGCAGTTATTTGGACAAATCTCAATGAAAAAACATTTTCCTAACAAAACTGAAGAATTTTAAGAGGGTGGTTTTTTGATTATATTGATTAATATTTGATGATTGGTCCACTTGTGGTTATTTGTCTGTGAGGTGAAATTGGAAAAAGGCTCCTACATTAGTGAATAAACTAGGCAAATTATCCCAGTCAATGTGTTAGTGTAGGTTAAGAATGGGCTGATTGTTCCATTCACAGAGCCCATGGACACACATGGGGTCAAGGTGGACTACAGTGTAAGCAATCGTCTGACATGTTGACGACACGGCACTTAAACTGTGTCCAGTTTTTTGTGAATGGGGCCAACGAGGCAAGTGCCAAAACACGTCCACCAACTGCTGACACTGGATGACTCTGCAAAACCTCAGATTACATTGAATGACAAGGTTTTTGAATGGGGATAACAATGTGCAATGACATGCATGCTATTTACAGTGTGGTTGGGATAAATGTTGTGGTTACAGTTTAAAAACCCGAACAGAAATTGCTCAACTGTGACAGGACGCGAACTCCATCCCTCCGTCTGACGTGCTACACAAATCCAACTGTCACACTAGTTCCTGCATTGGTACTCAATGTAAGAATTAAGAAATACTTTATGAATCCACTTTTGGGGCAAATTCAACAGTTGGTTTGGTGCATTTTGCTCAAGAAGGTGAACTGGCACCTCTCCAGCTACCAGTCCACACTCCATACTATGGTCCGTGCTGGACTTGAACTGGCCACCTTTTATCAAAGGTTTCCGCAATGATAAAACAAATGTTCTCGGTTTATGGTTTGGCCCCGGACAACATTTTATCATTCCAGGCAGACTGCAGACATCTGTTGGATCACGATCTGTCTTTCCAGAAGATGAACCCTACTGACTTTGACGACATAACATTTTAACATTAATACTTTGGTTTATGACCAAATTTCTTTGCTTGTTTAGTGCTACTTAGCAAATGTTAGCATTGAAATACAATAATATAAGATGGTGAAAACATTGAACATTACAGCTGATAAACATCAGCATGTTAGCATTGTTGCTGAGAGCATAGCTGGCATACAGAGTGCTGAGTTTACACTGTAAAATTAAAATTTGATCAAATGATGGTTTAAATCAGGAACTTTTGAATCAAAGAACAAGTAAATAAGACAGAATCTGATCCGACATTTGACCGTCATCATTTTGGACGGAGTCAGCAGCTGGCTGTGTGATAGTAAGTATTGAAGAGTGATTTATTTTAAGAAAACGTCCTATTCCTGGTGCTCCGTAGCTCCACCTCCGCACGGTCATGTGACTTCTTGCTTCAGGTCTACATGGCTCACATAGCGGCTGCAGGCAGACTCTTTCCATGTCTGCGGGCAGCAGGAATGTAATGACAACACGTTTATTTCTAGAGCATAAACACGGCCGCTGAGGTGAAGGAAGTGGACAGAGTCTTGAAATGGAAAAGGTGCCATGTTCATTCTTAGTTTCCATTTATTAATGAGGATGCTGCCCTACTTTTACACACAATGAGCTGCTGGGAGAGCCTTATATAGACCGATCATCAGCTGGATACTACAGTCAACACAGTTAGATACAGAGGACTGATTCATCAGCTGGAATATATTAACTGACATTCAATTATCACTTATCAATATTAGTATCTCCATGTACCAGAAATTCTTCAGTCAGAAAAGACTTCATTTCTAATTTCTCCTGTTTTATATTTGACTGTGTTGAAGTAGCAGGGTAGGTCCTCACACTGCTGTTAACCTGGGGATGTCGTTTACAATCAGTGTCCAGTTTATTAGGAACACCATGCTAAAATGAAATCAGTCTAATCCAACAGTCGTGTCATAAATCCTCCTTCCTGAAGGTTATAATGTTCAGTTTGAGCTGATTCGACTGTAGGGTCATTTTGGAGGATGTAGTTTGTGCTGCTGTCGTATTAAACAGATGTTTCTGTTCTTCAGCCTAAACTCAGTGATAGAAATGAGATGGACATTATGTGTTTTCTTCAAGCTTCAGAAAAGTCTTGGTTTACTTACTTAATGAAACATTTACGTGAAGTTTGTGACAAAGTATTAGGTTCATAAATGAACAAGAAAAAGGCATCACTTTAACAGCTTGATGTGAGGTATGCCATGTCTGAAAAGGACTTTACAGTCTTCTGTCGTAGGTGAGCATGTGCAGTAAGAGCATTCACACTGTTTTTGGACTATTGTGAAGGTTTAAACTGGTTTATGTAGAGCCAGTTTCATTCAGCTTCTGTCAGACCTCGAGCCTGTTGGTTGCAGCACTTTGCTGTAGTCGTAATTTTATTCACATTTCTAACTCAGCTGGGCGTCTGATATCTGTCTTTGGGTCGGAACAGAGCTGCTCTGTTTGACATGAGCTCCACACTGCTGTTGTTTATGTGGACCAGAGTCTGGTCAGGTTTCAGCAGAGCCAAGCAGTCGATTGTTCCACCACTTTGGTCCAGACTGAAACATCTCAACAACTATCAGAGACATTCATGTCCCCCAGAGGATGAATACTTTGCTGATCCTCTGACTTTTCCTCTAGTGCCACCGTCTTCGGTCCAGCCTGAATCATCTCAACAACTGCTGGTTGGGTTGTGATGAAGTGTGCTTCAGACAATCATGTTCCCCCCAGGATGAACTGCAATAACTTTAGTGATCCTCTGAGTTTTCATCTAGTGCCATCAATTGCCCTATTTTATAATCAGTGGAGTGCTCTTTTTTTTTTTTTGTGGTCGTGGATGTTTGCTGACTGGCAGAAGAGTTTAGTTTTTGTTTCTATCTTGCATCTCAAACCATTCTTTGGTGAGTGTGAGTTGATTTCCAGCTCGGTGTCTCAGAAGTCTTTTGTCGTGCTGTTAGTCCAGACCGGCCCGGCTCCTGGTGTGTTGGGCAGATAAACATCACGCAGCTCTCTTCCTTATTAGGGCAGCCTGTGTTGAGCTGCAGCAGGATGCTGCTCATCGTCGAGGGCTCAGCCCATAAAGCAGACAGATGACTGCAGCCGGTTCCTCTCAGAGCCGACCACAGGGGAGGTCGCCGCTGGCCGACAGCCAGTTCTCCGGCATGAACACACTTTTTATTTCAACTTCTTCCCCTCCAAAGAAAACTGATCGGACTCTTGTAAAACTGCAGAGATGATAAGCAGACTTACTGTGGATTTAGACTGCCGTACTGTACATAAAGCTCCACTTATCAGTATTTTTGATATTAACATTAAATCAAATGACTCTGTTACAGAAAAGTGTCTCTGGTAGTTGTGAAATCAACAAATTAAAACTATCTATGTAGCTCTGCACATCTTTTAGTTCCTAGTTTTGGTTTTCCAGCAAATTGCAACAATGTGCCCCTTAAAACATAAAATTTTTGTCACTACAACCTATAAAATCATGAACAGGGTCAAAGCTGCTGCTTCAGGCTTCTCATTTTTAGATTTATCAGCTGTATCAAGTGAATTATTGTTATTATAGTTATAAACAGTAGGCTGTTACCTACTGCAGTAACTTGCATTGTGTCTGTCATTATTATCATCTGGAAACATTAAAACCTCAGTTGTAACTGATTGTTGTATAAGAAAATCAGTGAAGAAATATTTAAATAAAACTTTAACTGCAGGACTTTTACTTTCCTATTCCATGATGATATAGATTCTTATTTTTAAACAACAGAATTTGCTCAGAAGTTCATTTTCCACCTCTGAGTAATCGTCATTACAACATATGAAGCTGATGTGAAATAGAAGCACAAAC
>CM062204.1:480000-582500 GCA_031216445.1 Lateolabrax maculatus | reverse complement strand
ATTAAACCTGCCTGTGTCTGTTGTGGTTTGAATTTGTCCCAGATTTAACATGAAACATTAAAAATCCTCCGGGATTCATAACTTTGACATTAACAGTAGAAACCATATTGCCGTACAGCTTTAACAAACCCTTGTGTATTTTCTCTCAATCTGACATGTTTCCTGCGGTGAAGTTCAGGGTCCTGTTCTTCTCACGTAAATAACACTATGTTGATTTGCAAACAACAAGTCCTTAAGCCCAAAGCTGTTCTTAGTTAGCTGGAAACAGCAGTTTTTAAGATGAACAAGTTTTCTCAGAGGGATGGTGACAAATGTTGATATGATTTTAAATGAGAATCTTAAGGAACTAAACTCATCTAAAAGCTCCCAGCTGTTATCAGAGCTGCATGGTCAGAAGCTCTGAGCTCCTCTCACTTATTTATCTGCTTCAGTTTTCTCTCTGATTTCTCTCCCGTCTGTTTCCTCTCTTCAGCTGTGTTGCTTCAGGAAGTCGGTAAGCTGGTCTAATGTTTCCCTTTTCTGTCCTGCTGAATATTTCTGTCTTACTCATTCATTATGTCTCTGTTGACACTGAAACAGAGTTATGCTCATGTCTTCTCTGGATCTTTGTATTATTTAAGTGAAAAATCACTATAAAATCTGAGCAAGTTTTGACTTTATGTTCTCTAACCTTTTAGGTGGATTCGTCAAAACAGGTAGGTGAACCCAAACACTTTTTACTGATTTGATATGAGAACATTTACTGTTGATCTCAGTTAATTTATCGTTTTTGTATGACTTCTTACTAGACAAACAGCTGTATGGTAAGACGCCTCTCAGTGGTGTAAACGTTTGCTTTAAAGTGTCTCGACACTTAAAGCAACAACGTGAACGATAACAGAGACTTCAATGCACCTTAATGTCAAAGCGAAACCTCTCATTTATCTCTCTGTGGAGGCATAAAGACCCTGTTTAAATCTAAAGTCCCTGGCTGGATCAGAGCTGGTAGCAGATGTCTCAGTTGTTTTTTGTCAAAACACTCCTCAATGTGACTTTTGGACCGACCAATCACAGCCTGGATGGGGAGGGACATTAAAAAAGATTCACCTGCTACAGCAAACTTTTGAAATGTTGAATTCATTATTATGCATGAATGGTTTGTACTTAGCATGAACACATTAGAGTCTAACCACCAATGTCAACCATTTGTTTTGCACAGCGACTAAATGAAAGAACAAAACTTCAAAAAGTCCAAAGCCATTTTTCATTCCCAGGCTGTCCCTGATTTATGGCGTACACAAATGTTTTGTCCAATCACAAACGAATACCATCCAATGTAAACAAATGTAAAACAATTTTACAAATAAATACATGCCAAATTGAATGGATTTGAAAACTAAAAGCTACAGGACACCAGAAGGTAAAAATACTTCATTAAATATTGTCTGACCAAAGGCTGATGAGCTATTTGATCTTTTGGGAAATTCCCCATGAATGCCCTGAAAATGGAAAGAAGCTATTTATTTATTTATTTATTTATTTATTTATCAGTTTATAGTGTGACTGACTCGTGTTAGCCCGGCTGTCTGGACTCTTGCTGTGAGCTTACCAGCGACAGTAGTTCACCAACCAGCCCTGCGAATAGACAATGTCTCAGTGATCTCAGCCATCTGTGATGGGGTGCAACATACCTTCAGCTTCCCTGCTTCAATTCCAGCCGTCTCTCTTTGTTTCCCATCTGTCCAATAAAGACAAGAATATCAAAAAAAAAAAAAAACACAAAAAAAGACCTCCAGCTGCGTGTTAAATGGGAGCCGGTCTTTGATATTATGTCCAACATGAGACATAATACAGATGTGAACGGATGAGAACATCTGGAAACACACTGTTTACTTTAAATGGATCTTTAAACAGTGTGAAAGCAAAATAACATGAGTCTTCCTTCCTTACAATCAGAGAACCTGTGAATTGTAGAAAGTTCTGGAAGAACCTTCAGTGTTTCCACAGAACATCTGAAGGTTTCTGGAAGCCTTTTGTCTCAGTGTGTGCGAGGTTACTGCAAACACTACTGAATGTGACGTGTTCTCAGATACTGCAAACACCCAGCTGGGTTCTACTTTGCCTACAAATGTAGTGATGTGAACATCTGTGTGAACAGACAGCAACAATAAGACCTCTAATGTGGACCTCCACCTTCACAATGAAAGTGTTGGAGGTTCAGCTCTGAAATATTTCACTTCGAAAACCTTTGAATTTATGTGGTCTGAATTCCACTCTGAAATCTTCAGTAGTCAATTTCAACATGTTGTCTAACATGGGGAGAATGGTCATTTGAACAAGAGTTAGTTGAGCAGAGGGAGTGAAGGAGAAGCGCATTCTGTACAAGAAACCAATTTCAGATTTGACTTTAGACTGTAACCTGCCAATATGGTGTGAGCAGGACCGCAGACTCGTCAGCCTAAAGCACCGTATATAACATTGTCCACGTTAACTTGAAATTGACCACTGAAAATTTAAAGAGATGAACTCAATCACATTAATTGAAATAGATAGTTTTTAAAGTAAAATAGTGCTATGAATTTCAGCAATTGTGACATTTCACTATGAGGTTTCAGTGGCATATAGGATCCAGATCTGTATGGCCATTATTTGATTCCATATAGCAGCATTACTTAAGGATTTACTGTAAACTGTGGAGTTTATTGTCACTTCAGAGCATAGCTGGTTCTCAGTCTTTGGAACCAAGCCCGAGTCAAGTCTCAAGTCTTTGACTTGATGTCATATATTAGCAAAATCTATAATAATTAGGTAGCGTAGTTCATGAGGGATCATAGTTGAAACTGCTTCACTAGTGAAAAAAAAAGCATTACTGGAAGTCAAGTCAGAATCGAGTCCAAGTCTTAAGTCCCCAGCTCTGCTTTAGACTCTGGTTTGTGTGAACGCAGCCGATGCAGCATCAGTATCCACTATCAGTCTAAAGCTGAGACCTAAACCCGGCCCGTACCCGCACCTCTCAGACCCAACCCGCCCAAACCCGCCTGGTACTGGAGGATAGAGTTTATTTCTTCTTCAAAGACACAGTTGCATGCTTGCTTTCGAAAGGCTTTCTTACTCATAAAGAATAACCAATTTGAACACGGCAGCCCACCAGCAGGAAACATACAGAGCCTTTACTGGCAGATACACCAGATAAACTATGTTTAGTGATGATACACACACTGCAGTCAGCTACCAGCACGTAGTATCTCAAAATAATAACTTATCTGTCTTAGTGGTAGCATGAAACGTCTTTCCAGACAAACTTGACAACAGTCAAAACTGTTATAATCCAGACCAGAACTTTGTACAGACACCATCACCAGGCTCATAAGAGGAGGGGCCAATAGAAAAGATCCAGAGTGGTTTTTCCACCAACTCAATACGTCTTGTTCATCCTGTATAGTGTGATCTCTTGTGGCATCCTGCTGAACTTCATCCCCACTTTCATTCACTGGCACCTTCGCCCACTCCTCACACAGAATTGTCTTATTACACGAGCTAGACATCCCGGGCCAGATGGGTCCCAACAACGGGTCATGTGTCGGGTCGGGTTGCTGAACTCAACCATCAACATCCGCCGTCCTGACTGCATGCATTAACACTGCACGCCAACCACTTCTGACCTCACAGACTCTGTGGTGTCATGATGGTCTTCTCTTCAAAGAGTGACTCGACCTCTGACCTTCTCAACCGCTGAGGCTGATGGGAAAACATCTCCTCTGGTCATGTCTCAGTGAGCACGCTCTGTTTTAAAACCTGAGGCTCATTTTTATAGTTCCAGACAGTATTCCTGTTGGTCACGTCAACATTTTTCTCTTCAGCTTCATGCAGGGATATGAAAACACAGCAGCCCTTACCTCATAATGTTACACATATTATTCATCATGTTGTTTTCACTTTGTTACAGCTTCATCACCACATGGCTGAGTGAAAACACACTGCTGGAAGCAAAATACTCACAGATTTGGTCCAAAGCTGGTGGTCCTCCATCCTGTCAAAAACATACTATATGCATATGTATAAAAAAATGATAAAAGATAGTCAAAAAAAAAATCATAAAATGGCTGATGGGGGCTGGACCTGTGATAGCACTGTCACCTCTCCCAGAGACACTCACCCTCGCAAATCCCTCCCAATTTTCACACACACTTCCTTGGCTTCCTTGCACCCTCTCGAATATAAACAACCCACATCATAACAGTCACAGTACTTTGGTCACATCAGTTTCAAATCACATTCAATCATAACCTTTGGTGGATTTTGTGTAGTTGTCGTATGAACACAATGCATGTTCTGCACCGTCGTGTCAACCTTGTCAAGTCGCCCAATGTATTATGTTCTGTCTTGTCTCACCTGGTTTGTATTGTTTCATTTAATACATTTTAATTAATAAATTAAAAATCAGACTTCTGATTCAACCGAGATGTTGTTTCAATTGTTGGATGTAGTGGGTGATCAGGACTTTGGTTCAGTGTTTGGTTTCAGTAGAATCAGTTGTTGTTCACCTGTTCAGGCAGAGATGTCTACAGGAAGGTCCAGGGACGAGACCACCCTGCCCCCTCCGCCATCATCAACATTACAGGTACGTCCATCTGTACGTCCGGCATCCGTCAATCTTTCACTTCATCTGTCCACCCCCCAGTGTGTTCATCCATACATCCATCTGTCATACCATTCTCATTTACATGTCTGTCTTTTAGTCCATCCATCTAACCATCCAACATCTCTATATCATCCGTCCACCCGCCTGTCTGTCCATCCATCCATCAATATATGCATCTGACCATACATCAATCGATCTATTCATTCATTTATTTATGTGTTTGTCCTTTAGTCCATCCATCCGTCCATCCATCTATCCTTATGTCCTGCCATCTGTTCAACCATCTATATGTCAATCCATCCATCTTTTCATTCATTTCACTCTGTCTGGTCATCCACCAGTCTACCATTATCCATCCTTCCTTCTGGTTGTCTGTCTTTTCATCCATCCATCATCTATCTGCTCATCCATCTATCTGCTAAACCATCCATCCATCTGTCCATACATACACACATACATACATCTGTCGTTGGTCAAACCATTTCTCAGTTTGTCTTTCCATTCAAATTTCCATCCATCCTTAGTTCGTCTGTCCTGCCATCTATCTGTCCATCCATCCATCCATAATTAGTTTATCCATCGATCTATCTATCAATCTGTCCATCCATCTGCTTGTCCTGTCTATATAGTCGTCCTTCTGTCCTAGCATACATTTACTATATTTATTCATCCATCCATCCCACTCTTACTGTATTTTTCTTATCCTTGTTGACCATGAAGTGTCAGTAAGTCTTCCCATCAACTCTCTCGCTCTCTCTCTCTCAGAGGAGGAGGGGGATGAGGAAGATTTGACCAAGAGGGAGGAGGATGAGAGGCGGATCGCGGAGATGGGCAGACCGATGCTGGGCGAGCACATCAAACTGGAGGTCGTCATAGAGGAGTCGTACGAGTTCAAGGTGGGAACCGTTTCCGTTTATTGATGTCATAGTTACAACATCAAAATAAACACATACAGTCAGAACTAAAGTGTACTATCAATTTTCAGACTGATCATCAGATAGGTGACCAAACTGATGGGAGGATTTTGAAAAATAACGGCAGAAACATGATTGGACCTAATTCATTGTATGGTTTCCTGTAACCTGCTGTCTTTCAGAGCACTGTGGATAAACTTCTTAAGAAGACGAACCTGGCCCTGGTGATCGGGACAAACAGCTGGAGAGAGCAGTTCGTGGAAGCCATCACAGTCAGCTCTGGTACGAACTTCACCTGAGCCTAACTCAGGAAAAGGTTTCTGTTTTTTTTTTAAATCTGTTTCCGAGGTAGTACAAATGAGGACAGGTAAAAGTGTGACAAAGAAAACAGGCTCCATTATTAACTTAGATGTAAAGTTTACAGTCTTTGGAAATGTACCTGGCCAAACTTTAACAATGAATTTGTGCTGACTCCTGGCTCTGCCTCCGTCTCCTGCCCAGGTGATGATGATGACAATGAATGTGGCGAAGAGAAGCTGCCCTCCTGTTTTGACTATGTCATGCACTTCCTCACCGTCTTCTGGAAGCTTCTGTTTGCCTTTGTTCCTCCCACCGACTACTGGAACGGTTGGGCATGCTTCGTTGTCTCTATCTCCGTCATCGGCATGCTGACGGCAGTCATCGGTGACCTGGCATCACACTTCGGCTGCACTGTTGGTCTCAAAGACTCTGTCACTGCTGTAGTGTTCGTAGCTTTGGGCACATCTGTACCAGGTCTGATACAAACCACTTTCACCATCCTCACATTGAAGAATACATCACATTTATTTGGCAGACGCTGCTGCCTAAAGCAACTTAATCACATAAGAATAAGAATTGACTACATTTATTCTCTTAACCCCAACCATTTGCATACTGTACAGCCAGATTTTAAGCCCAAATTGGTCACCCCTGACTTCTTTTAGAACTGGGTGAGAGTGGATGCATTTTTAACGTTTGGTTTGTGCCTGATTTCTGTCAGGTCAGAAATTTTGGTCAGCTTTTGGCCACCTTATCGTAAAAACTAGGGATAAACCCACAAATAAACAGTTGAAGTTTTTTTTAATTGGTTAGAGTTTTATATTAGCGCCTCGCTGCGAGGTAAACAACCACTCCTTTCAGACTCCAAGCCAAAACTGAGAAAACCCAGATGACATTGCTATGACACCATCAGGGTTATGATCTCCTTCAGTGGCACAGAAGATATTACACAACGGTTTTCACAGGCTGAGAAGGACTAACCAGGACTAGTAAACTAATCAATACAGCAGGAAAACTGTTTAAGTCAGCAGAAACTTAATGGGTCTCAAACATCTCCTCTCCTCTTCTCTCTCAGATACCTTTGCCAGTAAGGTGGCAGCCATCCAGGACCAATATGCTGACGCCTCCATCGGCAATGTGACAGGAAGTAATGCTGTCAATGTCTTCCTTGGTATTGGTGTGGCCTGGTCCATTGCTGCCATCTACCACTACTCCAAGGGCGAAGAGTTCAGGGTCGACCCGGGCACGCTGGCATTCTCCGTCACACTCTTTACCATCTTTGCCTTCATCTGCATCGCTGTCCTTATCTACCGACGCCGGCCGGAGATCGGTGGGGAGCTCGGCGGACCCAGAATCCCCAAGATCCTCACCACCTGCCTGTTCTTCAGTCTGTGGTTAATGTACATTGTCTTCTCCTCGCTGGAGGCCTACTGCCACGTAAAGGGCTTCTAAAAGTTCTGCTTCTGACGGGTCCTGAAAGGTTCTTACAGGTTCTTAAAGAACAGTTCTGATGGATTTCTAAAGGTTGTAACAGGTTCCTGACAGTTGATTAATTCCTAAAGGTTCTAAAGGACAGTTCTGACAGGTCTTTGAAATTTTGGATGAACTCTTAATAGTTTTTCAATGATCTGATTTTTAACAAAGATAAATATTCTGCTGGACTCTGTATAGTTATGTTATGTTCTTTAAAAGGTCTAACAGGTTCAAAACAACTTTGATGGGTTTCTAAAGATCCAAAAGGTTCTTGAAGGATTCTACAGCTTGACAGTCCTGATACATTCCTAAAAGTTCCAATAGGTTCCTGCATAATGTTCCTGACATTTTCCCAAGGGTTTATATAACACTTTAAGGGTTCTGCTGGGTTCTTATCATTTCGGTAATTTGTCTAAAGGTTTAGATGAATATCTAAAAGTTCTAACAGGTTTCTGACAGTTGATGGATTTCCAAAGGTTCCACTAGGTTCCTGCAGTACATACCAGGTTCTTGTAATTTTCTAAGGGTTTGGATAAACCTTCAATGGTTCTGAGAGTAAAGGTTTCTGAATATAAGACATGTCAACATATTCCTTATTTGTCTGAAGGTTGTTATTTTAGGTTCTTTAAAGGTCTGTCAAGTTTAAAACTTGTAGGTTGCTGAATATTCTGACAGATTCTTATAATTAAAATATGAAATGTTCCTCACTGCTTATTAAGTTCTATAGGCTCCGAACATGTAAAAGTTCTAACAGTTGAGTATTTTGGAAGAACACCTCACAACTTTTTTAATGATCTGAGACAGGTTTCTTAACCTTTTGACTAATCTATAAATATTGTAACTTTATAGTGAATTTAGGTTCTTTAAAGGTCTGTCAGGTTAAAACCTCTATGATGGGTTTCTAAAGCTCCCTGAGGTTCCGGAATGATTCTACGAGTTTTTGACAGTTCTTATGGAGTTCCAGAAGTTATTATGGAACCCTTAAGACTCTAGAAACTTCTTTTTGACTCACTCTGGTGTACATATTGGAATGTTTTCCGACTGCTGAGTGCTGTTGACCTCCGAGACTGGACAATCTTCACCCTCACGTACCACCCAAACATTTACAGACATTTACCTTTATCATAAATACTATACCTGTACCTTTAAGCATTGTATAACATAAACCGTTTTAATTTTGTCGTGGGACTTGTGAACCGTAATATTGACAATGAATAGCCGTGGTGTTGAGGGAGGCAGTACATGTTGTAGTCTTCTGAAAACTTTCAGGACTTTTGATGTGTGAGACAACTGGAGCAGTAGTGTTGCACCTAAATGAATATCTGCACTGAGTTTGAAATATAGTTAATTTTGTGTGTAGGAGGATCCTGAGTTTGGTGTTGAAGCCACTAAAGGTCTTCGCTGTAACGAGACCATGAACTCTTTAAAACAGAGTCTGTAAACTCGGTCGAGAAGAACCGAAACTGCTGCGGCAGCGGATCCAAAGTGTTTGAGAAAATATAATTGTGTATGTTTGTGTGTGAGTGTTTGTGAGCGCATATGTAACCTCAAAGGCGTCTGTTGTGATGTTCTGTGATATGATTGGTTGTTTGGAAACAGCAGCCAACTGCAAAATGGATGCCCATTGGATGATGTCTTCACGAAAGCTGTTGCATAATATCTGACAACAGAATGCAGTGTCTTTCCTTCTAATATTAAAGTACAGTGAGTGACGTGTTGTCTTTAAATCTTTCTCCTTTCTGATAGGTCTACAGAAATAGTTGACTTAGTCACAAAATGTATTTTCAATATGATTGTTGTAAGTCCTACAGAATCTACTGCCACTGGAAACCAAAGTCAAAGTCTGAGGTGCTGCTGTCATCCCCTGGAGGCTGCAGTGTTCGTTGCAGAAAAACCTTTGCAGAAGGAAAATGCTTTCACGAGCGCTTCTGTGCCGATTGTTATTTGACTGCATAAACTTCCAGAACTCGGCTCGTTGTGTCCACCTTTATGTTGTGTGTAAGAATGGTATCAGTCTAATCTAAATCAAAGTATTCTTTTAAAAGATAAATAGCAAACTACCAATGCAATGAACTCAAACTCTGTTCATTTCTTAAGTGCTTCTGAAGTGTAAAAACAGCAACATTTCAAAGACTAACAGAGCAACTTATGTTTGGAAGTTTCAGTTTCCGTCATTGGCAGTGAAAACTATTTTGTCTACCGCGACAGGTAAAATCCAGAGATCCAGAGGCAATAATATTATAAAACAGTGAACAAAGAGACGCCAATTTCCAGTTTTGTTTATTGTTTCAAACATCCTACAAGTTTCTTACATATTTTAAAAACCTGCTAACTGCCTTTTTAAAGGGTTACAGCGGTGCAGTGTGCAGCAGTGAGCAGTGTGACGGCTTAATGAGCACAAACACAAGAAAACCACATGAGACACAAAGTGACCTCATCCTGGCTGAGCTTTGTTTGTTGGATCAATTCAGAAATTCATTTTGGGATTTTAGATCAACTCTGCAGCTGGTGCAGTGTTTGGGTTTCACAACACTTCATGGAGTAATCTCCATAGCAACAGCAGCTGAGGATCATGGGTACTGTAGGGTTTAGTACATTTCCAGCCAGGACTATTTGTAATACCTGTCAGTGTAAATAACCTTCTGCCCATTCATCAGTTTATCTTCCACTACATCCCTGCTTAAAGGCCCCACCAACTAAAGCAGTGGCCGCGGGATGCGAAGGGGGTACTTTAACTTTGATGAACTTGAACACACCACCCTGCCAGAGCTGATCTTTGAAGGAACAGAGAAGCCACCAGCATTTATAACAGAAATTCTAACAGTCACTTTAGACAGCGGCTCTGTTGCTATGACAGCAGCTCCACATACATTTTAAACCAGTTTTGAAGAACTTAAAAAACCCACACTTCAAATCATGAACAACCTAATCAAACTATCTCAGTTAATCTACGTACAAACTGCATTGTTATGAATATGTTCAACATCAGTATCATCAAACAAACACTTGAGGCTGTGTACAGTATTTACAGCAGTAATAAATATCCACAGCAGAATTCATAGAAATAATTAAAAAGTAACTTACGTGGTACAAATATTTCTATTCCAACATGATGAGAGTGAGAAAAGGCAAACAAGGTTTCTGCTCCTCTGCAGAGGAGGTACAGGTGAGGAGGAGGAGGTGAGGAAGAGGAGGTTCAGGGTTTGTTGTAGCCAAAGATCCCCACAGGAAAGTGTTTGACGTGAGTCGGCCACTGAGCAGCCAGCTGGAAAAACTTGACATCGTTCCACTCGACTCCGTCTATGGAGACTGAGAGAGATGAAGGTGAAGCTGACCTCAGGTCTCTCAGAGTGAATGATCTCTGATCAGTAACAGGAAAACAGACTGAGAGAGATAAAGGTGAAGCTGTGTGTGTGTGTACCTCTCAGTGTGTGTTGGTGTTTGGAGGTACAGATCAGTCTACTGATTCCTTCGATCAGCTGACTCCTCGACTCCGCCTCCTTCTCCTTCGTCTTCTTACTGAGGAACATGACTGACAGACACGGACCATCATCATCATCACCATCACCACCATGACCACATCACCATCACCACATCACCATCATCACCACCACCATCATCATCCCCTCTCCTCTTCCTCACCCTTCTTGTTCTTCTCTTTGGTCACCACCGTCATGCTCATCAGTTCTCCTCCGCTGATCCTCGACACCTGCAGACAGCGGAAGTTGCTCTTCAGGGTGTTCTTCACCCCCATCTCCTTCCTCCTCTCTCCTCCTCCTCCTCCTCCCTGACTGCTCCAGTAGTCCACCTGCAGACCCATCACCTCCCCCGGACAGCTGGACAGACTGAAGAGGAGGAAGAGGAGGAGGAGGAGGAGGAGATGATGACACAGGACAGAAGTTATGTTTCTTATCAGAGTAACAGCCTCCATTTTGAGAAACCCTGTCCTGCTATAAACAGGAAGTACCTGGTGGAGGGGGAGGGAGGAGGAGTGGAGGTGATGCTGATCGGGGCTCCTGATTGGGAGGGAGGAGATCCCAGAATTATGTCATCAGAGTCAACTGTGGAGGGAGAAGCAGGTGTGATGACAGACTGGATCTCCTTCAAATTAAAAGGTTGAAATGTTTGTGTTTCCTGTGTTCTTTATATAGAAATAAAAGCAATCGACTATCCTGTTCTGTTCTATCAATTTAATAAGAATGAATGATGAATATCCTATATAATCAGAGCCAATAACAGAGGTGAGGGGGGAGGAGCTAGGGGGAGGTGACAGGTGAGTCTGGTCTACCTGAGGTGGACAGGAAGTTCTGCTCCACGATGCCGACTTTCACCAGCTGAGAACAGACACACAACTTCAGTTTGATTGGGACAGTCGTGTGAAACAATGCTGCAATACAGAAGTCCCACTGACACCATCAACAATAAAAACTACAAATCCCACACTGCAACAGAGACTTCCTCAACGGGATGTTGTGTGGCTTCCTGGGTTTGGATCAGGACGCTTGTTAAAGCAGAACTGAACGTCCGTTACATTCAGACAAGATAAGGACTCATTCACAGGTATCGTACTGAACACTGACTGTATAACACACAAAATATCACAAGTGTCTGTGGTTAGTTCACAGTCTGTAATATATAACTATCTATATAATCTTTTTTCTATATAATTTTATCGTTTATAACTTTTAAACATGATTATTACTACAAATACTACTGTATAAAGTGTATTATACATGTAACAAAATTAACTCCAGGCAGAGTTGTAGTGTGTTTACAGTTGTAATGTCATTATTAATACATGTCCACAATACATTAGACACAGTAGTAGTAACTGCAGTTATAGGAGCACTTAACAGTATTTCTTACCCCAATAAAAGGAACAAACTTCTGACAGGAGTCGTCGTCGGGGCTGCAGAAGAAGATTTACAAAATAAGCAGCAAAACAGACATTTAGTCATGAAAATCGAACAAATGTAGATTCAAATATGTTTTGTGTAAACGTGTTTTACACTGCAATTCCTCTAATGTCCACAAGATGCCGCTGTGATGAACGATGCACTGAAGTGACTGTATTGAAGTGAATGGGAAAACTTGTTTTTCGACCTCAGGTTCAGCTCTCAGCAGATCACTGATGGAAATGTTGAGAACTGCTATAAAGGTCCCCTGTGGAGTTTCTAATCGCTGGTCAAGACAAGTCAGTTTTATTTCTACATCGGCAATCCCCTGCTCCGGCCTCCCGGCCGCTCACACCAACATTTAAAACGGTTACATTTGCTGAAATCAACTCATTTAAATTCAATCCATCAATGGATTCACTCATGAGGGTGAAGTTTAATGTAGGTGAACTTTGAAATCTGACAGAGCTGACCTCTGATTCGACGGAGAGTCGGAGAGTCCAAAATGGAGGAAGCTATTGTAGCTTGTTAGCTGTGTGTCACCATCCAGTTTAATTGGGTATAAACTGGTTTGCACACATTTGGAGACAGGACATCAGATTGATAGAGCTGTTAATACACTGTGGACCCTCACTGTACCGTTAGCGACTGAGTTAGCTCGACAGCTGCTGCGGTCACAAAGACTCTTGGACCAAATATTTTTCTGACGAAATGCAGATAATTTTCAACAGTTAAAGGCTTTTCAAATTTTTAAACAGAACTGTGTTTGTCCACCAGGAAACCCCACATAGGACCTTTGAGACTTCAAACTTGAGACACTTCAGTTCCACCCAGACTCTCTCTGGCTTCAAATCCAAAATACTTCAAAATGTCTCTTCAGACACTCAGACATGACAGACAGATTTTGAATAGCACAGGTCAGAGCTCCCAGTCAGTAAACAGACAGCAGCATCAGAACCACACGTGGGTTAGAGAAACCAGCTCAGAATCAGGTTAGTAGTTTCAGACAAGCACCGGGCGGGACAAGAAGGGCCCAGCATGCAGGACAAAGGTTCAAGGTTACAGGTTAAAGAGGGAGAAGGCAGCAGGGTGAGGTGGGAGATACCTGAGGTACAAATCAAAAGGCAAACTTCGCTTCCTTGAATGCAAACAGAAGAAAAGACATAAGAGAAAGGACTTAACATTCATTAGGAAACAGAAAACATGGCTGCGATTGGCTTAAATCTGCCCTGGAACTAGACACCCTGATGTCTGTTGCTGCCACCTCTTCTGTAGTATAGAAATACATTTATAGACAAAGGAAAAGTGCTGATGAAGCACTTCAATGTAGCCTGATGTTACTTAGAAAGCTGAAGCAAATTTTCACTTTGTCTTATTAGCTCAGACTTGATCACTTGACCTCCGGCTGACTGAGTGTCTCGGACTCTGACTCGTCTCAGAGCTCATCGCGGAGTCCAGTTCCATCTGCTATTTCACTCTCACCTCCTCCACTTTTATTTCCTGTCTCTTGATGAATTACAGTCATGTGTGTCCAGCTCCACTGATTTGAAATGGAATCAAACAAGCTCCAGAATTCACTTCCCTTCAGCGGTACCTCGGGTCTAGTCGAGCCTTCCAGTGAAGACACTGGCTCTGCTCCTGGGTGAGAAGCTGGTGAGGGATCTCACGCCTGTACTGGCTGGTTGTAGCACCTGAACACCTGAACAGTGGTAGGTTGGGCTGAGGGACGCTAGAGGCAGGTGCACAGGTGTAAATAATCAAATTAATGATGGCTGAATTCCTCTTAGCTGCTTCAGGTTCAGGGTTCTGGGTTTGAGACACTTGAAAGGGATGATAACATTGTTAATGTCATTATTCCCACCTGAGCTTTTCCTGCTATGAGAAGTCAAATTGTCTGCTGGGGAAAGGCTTATTCTCACTTACTCTGACTCTAAATAATTTACGGCAAAGATCAACGTGATTGACTGGTTGTGCTGTGATAGGGCCATTATATAGGACATTATACATTCCTGTAAAATCCTATGTGCATTAGAGGAGAATATTATTTTGAAGTAGTATTTCCTAGTTCCATGTTTTCCTAGGAGTAAATATGTTGTTGTGTAGAATTCATTCACTCTCCTGTTTAAACAGGAAGTTTAGAGACTGTTATTTTATGAACTGTATGTGTCACTTCCTCCTTCTGTGCTGCGTTTACCGTCAGTGTTTCTGTGAGAGACGCAAAGACAATGTGTTGATTTTATTGGTTTTGGAACAGAGTGAGTGCAGTGGTGAGACCGTGTTGGCTGGTGTTTTATTTACTTTGGCAGATACGTGTGGCCCCCCCTCCTGTTCAGACTGATTTCCTCCCCACCTGGACTGTGTCGGGCCAATCATAATCCTTCATGTAAGACAGGGCAGGTGTGAACGATGGCTGACAGAGGAGCACCACTGAGCACCTTGTCTGCCGCTGATGGGGAACGTTCTGTTGAACCACGTCAGTATTAAACAAACTGAAATTTCTATAAAAGAAGAACAACAACTGCACTTACAGCTGCTGTTGATAAGAAAGATGTGTTCGCTGTACTTCAAACAGGATGTACGACATGACAGCGTTTCTTTGCTCTGATTGGTTGTCAGCACCCATTGATAACGCCCCCTGGACATTGAACATGAACTGCGTATTAGTCTGGCCATGCCAGGCTAGCATTTAGTGTCTCTGGTCATGAAATTATCGGCACAGAGACCCTGTGAATGATTAATTTCTCAACAACTACAGGAAGGTTGCCTTAAAGCACTGAAAGACCGGCCCATGAAGTGTGGTCCTAATGCACTATAAAACCCTCACTCTGTAATGTTCCTGTTAGAAGGGGGATAGAGGTGAAGCTCTGATCCCGACTGTGGCAGTTAAGAAAAGTACCTTTTGTGTTTGCAGGTCAGCATGGCCTCTGAGATCGGACACAGGTGAGAAACAGCAGCTCCACTCAGATACTGAGACACTCGACCTGCGACACCGACAGGATCTGTCAGACAGAAACAGACCACATAATTATCACCGTGCACGACCTGTCAATCAGTAGGACATTCGGTTTGTTGTGTCCAACTGGGACAGAGACAGGAGCGGGGGAAATCCACTCTTTTACATTGTTAATAAAGTCGCGTACAATAATAACATTGACAGACTGAAAAAGGTTGAACCCGACCGCGAAGGAGTTTCTTTTTCAAAGACGGCAACTATAAGCTTTGCAA
Organism: Lateolabrax maculatus; assembly: GCA_031216445.1. NCBI lineage: Eukaryota > Metazoa > Chordata > Actinopteri > Acropomatiformes > Lateolabracidae > Lateolabrax > Lateolabrax maculatus. The sequence continues at coordinate 567,072 of CM062204.1, read as the reverse complement.
GATGAAGGTAAAGTATTACGAATACTTGGAACGCCATCAACACTGACAACGGCATGGAGATCCACGGAGCTTCTGTTCAGTCATCCAGTTCATTTAACTGACAGGTGTGTTCAGTGGTCTAATAACAGCGAGTGGATGATTCAAAGTAAGAGCCTGAAACTAGAACCACTGTCTTTTCTAATCATTGAACGGAAAATACATTTTAAAACAAGAATCAATGAACGAACTGTGAGATTCCCACAGACTGTCCATTCAGTTTCCAGAGGATTCGTCCTGAAGGAAAACTAAATCCGGTTCATCCATAGACTGGATATAAAGATGGACAACACGTCTCCACCTCCTCCTGCTTTACAAAAATCAAGCCAAAACACCCGGGATACGAGCGGCGCCATCTTGCGGTGGTGACGTAATTTGGGACCAGAGTTTCCCAGTAGTGACCGGGCGGTGGAGCCGCCGGGAGCCGCCGGGAGCCGTGGTATCGAGGTCCCGCCCACACATCTGCCGATTAATAGTTTACTGCAGAACAACCACTTTAGTCGGTTTTACACAGACAATCACGGTTATTGAACGTGAGTTTGATAAAGTTACTCTCTTCTCGACGTTCCCACGTACCTCGTTGGAGTCAATCATGACGTCACGCCCCTTTTTATAACATTGAATAACAAATTATAACCCAGCGTATCAGAAAAAGGAATACTTGAACATCAGCCAAGGTACCAAGAGGAGGCGGCTCCAGACGTCCAAACAGCTCCCTCCAGCCGGCGTCCATGAAGAGGCTGTTGAATCTACTGTCCAGGGCAGCTAGGTACTTGGCCAGCGGGTGGGCTCCTGGTGAGGTCATAAACACAAGGAGCATCATGGGAAGGTTCATGGCGATCTGGTTTATATGTCAGAAGATAATGTGTGTTTAAGTCCATGCGTACCAACAGGCAGGATGAGAAAGCGGATGTAGTTCAGCCAATCAGGCGTCTTGCTGGCCAGCTGCTCTACGAAGCAGGCGAGGACGGTGCTGAGGTAGCTCTGATCTCCGCCGACCGCCACCTTCACGGTGGGCGGCGTCTGGGAGTTACAGTTACAGCTGGAAAAAACATTCAGATCACAAACACAACAATGAATATCTTTTAGGTTTTAGCTTCAACTCCCCGTCATGAGGTAAACCTGCTCAGTAACCATGGCGACATGTTTTGTTAAGGGGCTGAAGCTGGTGGTGAGAACATAAACCTGGTTTCATCTTTCCTTAATAATCTGTCTCGATGTTTCGAGCTGCTGCAACATTATGAACTATGAATGAGAGGAAGCATTGATTGGACCATTCTTACAATCTCTGGACTCGGCTGATGACGGCGCTGAAGGCGGCCTGAACATCCGCTGCTGAGACGGTGCACACGATTGGCTGATCAAAAAGAAGCTCCGACAGGTACTGAAGAGAGAGGACAGACAGGCAGTCAGACAGACAGGCTGACAGACAGACAGACAGGCTGACAGACAGACAGACAGGCTGACAGACAGACCTGTCCCTGCCAGTCTGTGGTGTTGATCAAGATGATGGAATCAGGGATCTGGTCATCAGAGAACAGGATGTGGTTCAGCTGATCCAGGACCGACTTCCTGGCAACCTGAGAAAACACACAAACCACATCAGTACTTCTGTGTGTGGACACCAGAACACCTGGACCTGAACCAGACCTGACTAGACAAATGTCCTCAGTGTCAGGGAGTGACCTCTCCTCCCAGTTTGACTGTGTTATTAGACGACATTATTACCAGTCTGTGTCCATGTCTAACTGCTGAGGTCAGAGGGGGACAGAAGCTGCAGTGTAACATTTACGAGACGAGACGGGCCGAGACGAGTTTGTCTGTTTGTCTGTCTCTCTGCCTGTCTCACCTGTCTGTCTCTCTGTCTGTCTCTCTGCCTGTCTCACCTGTCTGTCTCTCGGTCTACCTGTCTGTCTCTCTGCCTGTCTCACCTGTGGAGGAGGTATCCTGTAGTCAGAAGATGTCTCACTGTCGACACTGTTGGTTCTGTCTGTCCCTCTAGAGTTCTGTCTGTCCTTCATGGAGACGCTCCAAGGATGGCGAGACAGCTGACTTCCTGTCTTACTGCAGAGAGACAGACAGCTGAGAGTACATATTGTTGTATGAAACAGGTTATCACCAACATGTAGCTGCTGGTTGAACATAGAGAAATCCTGAATATCCAGACAAACGGGCGCCTGGCTGCGCCGTGAGCTGATTGGTTACTTCCTGATGACATCAGCCTCATCTCTGACAGCAGCAAGTGACCATTACTGCTTATCTTCAGGAGCTTGTGGCTGTTCCTCACCTGAACCTGAAATCATTTCACGATCATTTGATCATTTGTATGTACAGTGAGTACGGAAAGTATTCAGACCGCTTTACATTTTTCACTCTTTGTTTCATTGTAGCCATTTGCTAAAATCAAAAAAGTTCATTTTATTTCTCATTAATGTACTCAGCACCCCATCTTGACAGAAAAAAAACAGAAATGTAGAAATTTTTGCAAATTTATTAAAAAAGAAAAACTGAAATATCACATGGTCATAAGTATTCAGACCCTTTGCTCAGTATTGAGTAGAAGCACCTTTTGAGCTAGTACAGCCATGAGTCTTCTTGGGAATGATGCAACAAGTTTTTCACCCCTGGATTCGGGGATCCTCTGCCATTCTTCCTTGCAGATCCTCTCCAGTTCCGTCAGGTTGGATGGTGAATGTTGGTGGACAGCCATTTTCAGGTCTCTCCAGAGATGCTCAGTTGGGTTTAGGTCAGGGCTCTGGCTGGGCCAGTCAAGAATGGTCACAGTTGTTCTGAAGCCACTCCTTTGTTATTTTAGCTGTGTGCTTAGGGTCATTGTCTTGTTGGAAGGTGAACCTTCGGCCCAGTCTGAGGTCCTGAGCACTCTGGAAGAGGTTTTCTTCCAGGATATCTCTGTACTTGGCCGCATTCATCTTTCCTTCAATTGCAACCAGTCGTCCTGTCCCTGTAACTGAAAAACACCCCCATAGCATGATGCTGCCACCACCATGTTTCACTGTTGGGATTGTATTGGGCAGGTGATGAGCAGTGCCTGGTTTTCTCCACACATACCGCTTAGAATTAACGCCAAAAAGTTAAATCTTCGTCTCATCAGACCAGAGAATCTTATTTCTCATAGTCTGGGAGTCCTTCATGTGTTTTTTGGCAAACTCTATGCGGGCTTTCATATGTCTTGCACTGAGGAGAGGCTTCTGTCGGGCCACTCTGCCATAAAGCCCCGACTGGTAGAGGGCTGCAGTGATAGTTGACTTTGTGGAACTTTCTCCCATCTCCCTACTGCATCTCTGGAGCTCAGCCACAGTGATCTTTGGGTTCTTCTTTACCTCTCTCACCAAGGCTCTTCTCCCACGATTGCTCAGTTTGGCTGGACGGCCAGGTCTAGGAAGAGTTCTGGTCCTCCCAAACTTCTTCCATTTAAGGATTGTGGAGGCCACTGTGCTCTTAGGAACCTTGAGTGCTGCAGAAATTCTTTTGTAACCTTGGCCAGATCTGTGCCTTGCCACAGTTCTGTCTCTGAGCTCCTTGGGCAGTTCCTTCGACCTCATGATTCTCATTTGCTCTGACATGCACTGTGAGCTGTAAGGTCTTATATAGACAGGTGTGTGCCTTTCCTAATCAAGTCCAATCAGTTTAATTAAACACATTTGGACTCCAATGAAGGAGTAGAACCATCTCAAGGAGGATCAGAAGAAATGGGCAGCATGTGAGTTAAATATGAGAGTCACAGCAAAGGGTCTGAATACTTATGACCATGTGATATTTCAGTTTCTTTTAATAAATTTGCAAAAATTTCTACATTTCTGTTTTTTTCTGTCAAGATGGGGTGCTGAGTACATTAATGAGAAATAAAATGAACTTTTTTGATTTTAGCAAATGGCTGCAATGAAACAAAGAGTGAAAAATTTAAAGGGGTCTGAATACTTTCCGTACCCACTGTACATAAATACCATATACATATACATACATATATGTATGTATATGTATATGGTGATGTCACACTGTTACATCAGGACTCAGTGTCTTACAGTGTGACATCACTGTAACTCTAAGTGTGTGTGTGTGTGTGTACCTCGGTGACATGTGTGTTTGGGACTCAGTTTTACAAAGTTTGGCAGCCGGGCCTGCATCTGTTACCATGACAACATCCTCCTCAACTTCCTGTGGAGAGAAGAAGAAGAATAAGAGAGAGTGTGTGTGTATGTGTGTGTGTGTGTCTATGTGTGTATGTGTGTGTATGTGTGTGTATGTGTCTGTGTGTGTGTATGTGTGTGTATGTGTGTGTGTCTATGTGTGTGTGTATGTGTGTGTATGTGTGTGTATGTGTGTGCGTGTGTGGTATGTGTGTGTGTGTGTGTGTGTGTGTGTGTGTGTGTATATGTGTGTGTGTGTGTGTGTGTGTGTGTGTATGTGTGTGTATGTGTGTGCGTGTGTGGTATGTGTGTGTGTGTGTGTGTGTGTGTGTGTGTGTGTGTATATGTGTGTCTGTGTGTGTATGTGTGTGTATGTGTGTGTGTCTATGTGTGTGTGTGTGTGAGTGTGTGTATGTGTGTGCGTGTGTGGTGTGTGTGTGTGTGTATATGTGTGTGTGTGTGTGTGTGTGTGTATGTGTGTGCGTGTGTGGTGTGTGTGTGTGTGTGTGTGTGTGTGTGTGTGTGTATGTGTGTGTGTGTGTGTGTGTGTGTGTGTGTGTGTGTATGTGTGTGCGTGTGTGGTGTGTGTGTGTGTGTGTGTGTGTGTGTGTGTGTATGTGTGTGCGTGTGTGGTATGTGTGTGTGTGTGTGTGTGTGTGTGTGTGTGTGTATATGTGTGTCTGTGTGTGTATGTGTGTGTATGTGTGTGTGTCTATGTGTGTGTGTGTGTATGTGTGTGTATGTGTGTGCGTGTGTGGTGTGTGTGTGTGTGTATATGTGTGTGTGTGTGTGTGTGTGTGTATGTGTGTGCGTGTGTGGTGTGTGTGTGTGTGTGTGTGTGTGTGTGTGTATGTGTGTGTGTGTGTGTGTGTGTGTGTGTGTGTGTATGTGTGTGCGTGTGTGGTGTGTGTGTGTGTGTGTGTGTGTGTATGTGTGTGTGTGTGTGTGTGTATGTGTGTGCGTGTGTGTGTGTCCTGATAAACCATCTGGTCCTGACTCACCCCGGGGTCGGCCTCCTCTCCCCTGGACTCCTCGGGGACTCGAGGCCCCTGAGCTCCAGCAGACAGCAGCTCTGCCACCTGCTAATCACAGGACAAGACAGTTACACAGTGCGACCTGCAGGGGGCAGCACAGCCCACACCAGCTGCTGATCTGAGCTCTGATCATTTCAACACGTCGGTACTCACAGCTGCACTTTGTTCTTTCTGTTGGCTCCTCTGACTGTGGAGACTCCCGATCTCAGTCTGAGAGCTGGACTGAGAAATCCCCTCGAAGAAAGGCCTGTTGGTCAGATATCAGATATCACAGCACAGTGAGTTACTGCCGAGTACCGATTCACATTAAACCAATCGTGCCACATTTCGGTGCCTGAGAGCCTCTGGGTGAGAGGAGCTCAGCTGGAGGATAACTGGCTTTTTCACTGTCTCGGTTGACGTTTTTACATTTTTACTATCGTACTCAAAACGCTGGCTCCGAAACAACTTAGTATTAAAACAGTTTGTGAGATTTATTAGCATGTCTGAAACCTTAGTATGAAACCAACAGACAGAGTAACGTACAGGAAAAAGGTACCCAGGTCAAATGTCAATGGTACCCAACCCTAGTGAGAAGCTAACACAGCAGCAGTGAATCCCTGTCCAGTTTCATGGTGGAGTATTAACGTCTCGCCACAGAGCTGCAGCTCAGCTGCTCTCAGTCAGCACACAGTCACTGGTTTACACTAATGCTGTAAAACAGTAACACAAATCACATATATTTATATATACATAACTTAACCTGTGTCATGTGTCATCAATAAGTCTTTTCTTTAGTATAATGAACTCTAAATGTGGAGGCGTGCTGTGTTTCTGTGCAGTCCGGACCTGAGTTTGGGTTTGGGCGTGCTGAGGATGCTGTCGTTGTCGTCCAGCTCCGGGCCGCTGTCGCTGGGGTTGTAAATCTCCAGACTGTCGTACAGCAGGTCCAGGTCCTCCTCGACCTCCTGACTCTGACCCACCGGATCTGAGTCCAGAACCTGCAGAAACGAGCCGATCAGCCGGGGTTCAGGTGGTCTACACGGACATTTATACACCCGGCGATGACAAAAGTTTGTCTACTGGTGGAGATCTTACTCTCTCAGGTGGAATGAGGTGACGCGGCAAATTAATGAGCCACATATTTAACAGGCCTGCTTAAGAATATGGGTATATATATATATATATATGAATATGCATATATACACTGCATGTTTGTATGTAATGGTTGTATAAGAGAAAATAGAAGTGCTATCTGTGTTGTTAATGCACTAACTTTACTTGAAATCATGTTAACCTTCCTTAATAAATACTGGATACTTTCTAATAAATAAACTAATAATAAACATATTTGCATGTTAACTACAAAGAGCTCTGAGCTTTACTGTCATGTCTTTGACTTTTGTTAAATTCCAGCGTGTTTTTAGGAGAACAGAACCTGTAGATAAAAATAAAAAGCCCTGACAGCCCTCACAGGTAAGACAGGGCAGCCTGTAATAATCACAATGATTGTGGGCAGATCTTTTCCTCCTGAGGACGACACAGTGTTGGGTACAAACCTCATCGGTGACTTTGAACCTTTTCAGCAGAGCCACAAACTTCTGTTTGAAGTTCGGTTGCTGAAAGACAGAAAACAGAAGAAAAGTGAGACACAAGTTCCACAAGTGCACTGCTGCTCATTTTGGACGCAGAAAAAGCTTTCGATAGCGTCAGTTGGAAATTGTTATATCTTACATTAGAAAGATTCGGCTTTAATACAGACTCAGTAAACATTATTAAAACACTTTATCAAGACCTGAAGGCTAGAATTAAAATAAATGTCAGTCTCACTTACTGGTTCAAACTGGAAAGATCTACTAGACAGGGCTGTTGCTTATCGCCAACTCTCTTTGCAATTTTCATAGAGCCTTTGGCCCAGGCAATAAGAGAAGACGAAGGTATAGCAGGGATAGAGGTAAAGGGCACAGAACATAAAATCGGACTATTTGCAGATGATGTTATGATCAGTCTAAAACAACCAGATGTCTGTCTTCCAAGACTTATGGAAAGACTGGATTCATTTTATTACTTGTCAGGTTATAAACTCAATGTGACAAAAACACAGGTACTACCCATAAACTATACCCCACCCCAAGCCATTCAACAAACATATAAATTCAAATGGAAAGCAAAAACAATAAAATACCTAGGTGTAAGTATTAGTAGAAACTTAACAAAACTGTACAAAATTAATTATGGGACTCTAAATCATAAAATTCAAAAAGATATGGAAAGATGGTTGGCGCTAATATTGGATTTTAGTTCCAGAATAGAAATCATAAAGATGAATGTCTTACCGAGGATTTTATATTTATTTCATTACCAACAGAAATCCCCACATCACAATTCAAAGAATGGAACAAAAAAGTCTCACGGTTCATCTGGGGGGGGGGAGGCCAAGGATAAAGTACGCAACTCTTCAGATTCCCAAAGACAAAGGCGGACTAGCCCTACCAAACCTCTTAGAATATTATTATGCCGCCCAGACTCGACCTTTGGTGTATTGGTGTGATCCTGAATATACTGCAAGGTGGAAAGATATTGAATTAAAAAGAGAGGGATACCATATCCAAAGTATGATTGCAAACAGGGACATGTTTAAAAAATATAAGAATATGCTTGATCCAATTACTAGATTCACTCTGGAAATCTGGTTCATAGTGATTAGGAAATACAATTTAGAAAGGGAAATCAAGATTTTGAGCTGGCTGACTTGTTATTCTAAATTTAAACCAGGGGCAATGGATAGTAGTTATGAACAATGGATAAACAAGGGAATTACAGCAATATGTACAATAATTGATCGGGGGAAAATTAAAAGCTTTCAAAAACTGAAGAGGGAATATGGACTGGAGGATTGCGATCAGTTTAGGTATTACCAAGTTAGAGACTTCTTTGAGAAAGAAATAAAACCAGATCTTCCCCAGGAGCTGAATAAAGTAACTATAACACTGTGTATTTTGCTGGAAAAATATGATCAGGTTCTTTATTACTCCCAAAACAAAGAGCAAAATTACAACTACACAACAAACATGCTGGAGACGGTGTGGAGAGCAGAATGCAGGTCACACTCATGTTTTTTGGGAATGTACTAAAATGAGAAATTATTGGAATGATGTGTGGGTAGAACTGAAAACAATACTGGGATATGAACTACCAAAGTCATGTGAGATATTATACCTGTGTAACCTGACAAGGAAAAATGTACAATATGAAGACGAATGTCTGGAAAACATTCTGCTGGCTGCGGCCAAGAAGGCAATCACCAGGAAATGGTGTAGAGAGGACCCCCCCACTCGGAGGAACTGGCTGGACACAGTTGAGGAGATAATCAACATGGAAAGATTTACGTATATATTGAGACTCCAGCAAACAAAATTTGATAAGAAATGCGAAAAATGGACAGACCACAAATCTCAAAGCAGAGACACCACCGAAAACTTGGACTGATGTCAGAGACATTTGAGGATTATTAATAAGAACATGTACCCCACTGACGCTGTAATGTGTTCTTTAATGTTGTTATATACCGGAAATTAATAAAATCTGAGTTAAAAAAAAAAAAATAGATAGAACTGATGGTCGGTGGCTCTGACTGGTCCTCACCTGCGTCAGCGAGGCGGCTCGGATCATTTTCCTGTGAGACTTCTTCGTCTTTCCCTGGACATCATCGTCATCATCGTACATGTCCTGAGAAGCGTAAAGAGGAAATAACATAGAAGTGTTTATGTTCCCTTTGATCGAAGCAGAAAAGCTGCAGATTGTCTCCATCTGACGGGATGGAAACAGCAAATGTCTGCTAGTTTAGCCACATTAGCAGAGTATATAACTGTTGGATAATATTCATTCAGAGTGGTTCAGACACTCATGGTACTCAGAGGATTAATCTAACGATCGTCTGACTTTTCATCTAGTGCCACCAGGTGGTCAAAAGCTACACTTATCCATCCCTTCAGTTCCTGAATGAATACCTCTAAAACAGCCTCATCTGATATGTTCATCACTCCTGTAGGGGACATAACACACCTGTGCTGTGACACAGGTGTGTTGTGTCAGCTGAATAGGTATGCTGAGCTGTCAGTCACCTGAGGTGGGATTGCATCATCACTTCCTTCCTGTTCGGAAGAGAAGCTGTCGTCGTCATCCTCCCAGTAGTTCTCCAAGTCAGGAGAGCGATCTGTCCCATAAACACACCAACAGCCTCGTCAACAAACTGCAGATACACCGACAACTATCACTGACATCATCTGACGTTTGTTCAGATAAAGGATGCTGCTGACGTCTTCTGAATATCTCTGTGGTCATTTTGTGTCTCTTTGTTTCTTTTTGTATCTTTTTGTGGTCATTTTGTGTGTCTTTGTGGTCATTTTGCATCTCTGTGCAGCAAGGTACAGCTTCTATTTTGTCAAAGCAGAGCTCTTCTGCCGTTGAACTGATTTAAATACTAATGCGACTGTTCCTGATGGAAATGTTCCTGTAGCCTCAGTTTGCTGTGCAGCTGTAATGTAGATATGTAGAGATCCGAGGGACATGTATGTATGTGAGGGAGCGACGAGACGAGAACAGAGAACTGTGGAGGAGCTTTGGTTCTGACCAATCAGGAGCTGGTTTGTAATGAGCACCTGAAGCCGTCAGACCGACAGAAGGTCAGCTGCGCTGTTCTCCTACCCGAGGCCTTGGTCTTGTTGCCATGGTGACCGCCTGTGTCCTCCTGTTCGATTGGCTGGCTGGAGAGAGAATGGACGCTCAGCTCCGCCGCACGCACCGAAGCATCCTTCAGGTTGCTATGGAGACCGAGGATGTGGGCTCTGTCTGTCGGATGCTGCATCACCTGGGACAGGACGTGCACACACACACACACACACACGCACACACACGCACACATACACAGACATCCGCCCACGCACAAACACAGAGGTGAGGCTGTCACTGTCTAAAGAAGAAATCAGTCATTAGACAGGTTTTATCGCTCCAGTAAGCTGATGAAGTTTAAATGTTCCATGAAATAATAAAGGTTTATGTCCACTGGAAGTGTTTCAGACTTTCAGCAGCCTGTTTTTCAGCATACATTTAAATATTGTGTGTGTGTGTGTGTGTGTTTGTTGCTCAGGTCTGACGGATGTGTTAACAGAAACTTTGTATAAGAGGTTTATATAAGAGCTCTTTGTATAAGAGTTGAGGGTGTCTTTAGTTCTGCAGGTATTTGGTCTGAGGATCAATAAAGTTATTACTGATCACTCCTGAGGAGAACATGAAGGTCTGAACCACATTTAATTCCATCCATCCAACAGTTGTTGAAACGTTTCAGTCTAGACCAAAATGGAGGACAGACAGACAGACAGACAGACACACCTGTCGTACCTCTGCCATGTTGATGACCCCCACCGCGAGGGTCTTGTAGCCCAGGATGGTTCGGTTCTTGTACCTCTTCCTCCTCTGCAGCATTACATGCAGCCGGTTCACATCGCGCTTCAGGAAGTGAGGATACTGAAAGACAGACGGACGCACACAACCTTACATCAGGGCAGGAACAAGAAGCATGTGTAATCCTCTCTAATGATGAATGAAGATACACCAGAGGAGCCATTCAATCAGGAGGATTCATCCTCTGAGGAGCAGGAGCATCCACTGCAAGTTTTATGACAATCTGACCAGTAGTTGTTGAGACGTCTCACTCTGAACCAAAAAGTTGATGATCCAAAGGAAAAAGAGTCTGGATTTTTATTTTGTAATATTATGAATGTGTGAATGATTAAAGATGTACTGAACTCTTAAACATGTGTTTTGTCAGGTGCTAGCAGAATTTGAGGGTGCAGTTACACTTTAAATATGTGACCTGCAGTGAGAAGGTGAGCTCCAGGTCTGTTTCCACCAGGCCGTCCGGAGGAAGAAGGTACTCGTTGGATCTCAGAATCCGCTTAGAACCCTGAGAGACGAACATGTAGACAGATACAGGATCAGATCAGGTAATTGTTAATATTAAGATGAAAAAGTTATTAATGGATTTTGTTATAAGTGTTATTGTTCTTTGTCTCACTTCTATTAGGGGGGATAATTCAGTTAGTTCAAGTACAACTTGATTCAACACTTTTTTTTTTTACCCTGTATCAGTTTCCCTGTAGTCAGGTGTGTCCATTAAAGTGTCTGAACCAGCAGACAGCAGCTCCTGTCTGCAGTGTCCCCATGGATGTACAGACAACTATCACTGATTACTTTGATACTGAAGGAAAGTTCTTGAAGTTGGGTTTTAAAGTATCTTAATCTCCTCTATGACCTGTGTGTCCCTGCTGTCGAATCAGCAAGCAAACTACAATAACTGACTTCCTGTTGTTTTTACACCTGCATGCACCTGTCCCTTTCATCTCACACAGTCTCTTTGCCTTGCGTCTCTGTATTTAGGTTGCTTCAGTCACTGTGAGAGCAGGGTCACAGTGAGCAGAAGGTTTGTAGTGTTGATCTCTTTGTTAGATGTGTGTTAAGCAGCAGATAACTGAACATTTTTCCAACCTACTTCAAGCTGTGTTTACTCTCACCAGTCTCCAGAGTCCGACATCGGCTACGAGGCTGCTCAGAGCCTACACATGAGGCAGCCGTACGGAACGCATACCTCCGTAACGCTATAACTCCAGTTTTAAACTGGGGTTCAATCCCACCGCACATTCAACAGGCTTTGCAAATGCACAGTTGATCAAATGTTCTCACCTGGATTTTAACAGCAATGACAACGGAGCTGAGCTCTCTGTCCAGCTCCTTCAAAACCATCAGCCTCTTCAGAGTCAGACTGCACAACCTGGAGACCACACATCAGACAGGACACAGAATCATTTTACAATCCCTTATCCATGTATTCACTTACACACATACAAACAGACCAGACATACAAAGCCCCCCCTGCAGCACAACTGGGTTCTTGCAGACTGTACAAGGGCCAGGACACCTGGTTGTTTTTAAGTATTTTGGAGGGAATTTGTGAGTGAGGGGGACTCAATCAGAGGATGTTACAATTTCAGACCCATAATTATTCTGATTAGTCTTTTCATGTTGAATACCTACTAACCAAACCAAATCCAGTACCTGTTTTTGTTGATTTTTTCCTTCATATTACAGCTGCACAGCAAACTGAGGCTACAGTAACATTTCATTCAATACAGTCACATTAGTATTTAAATCAGTTAAACAGTAGAAGAGCTCTGCTTTAAGAAGACAGAACCTGCATCTCAGGCTTTATCTGATGGTTTCCTATAATATAGTGTATAATATTTTACAAAACGACTACAAGGAGACGCAAAACAACCTCAAAGAGACACAAAAATGATCATAAAGAAACGTAACGCTTATACCTGTCTTTGCACAGGGGCCTGTTGTCTCATAATCTGTCCATGGGATTCTTCCTCTGGGGGCCATGAATGTTTAGACAAAGTTTTTTGCCAATCCATCAAGTAGATGATGAGATATTTCACTGTTAAAACTTTGACCTGCTGGTGGTGCTATATAAAAAGTCACCAAAGTCATTATGATTCATCTAGCCTGGCATCATCAGACTAATGTGTATTAGTCTGGAAGCTCTCAGTTCATTTTCGATTTCCAAGAGGGGTTATCAACGGGCGGAGACAACTAATCAGAGCAATGAAACGTCATCCTGTTGCACAGTACGTCCTGTCGGAAATACAGCATACATCTTTCTTATCAACAAAAGCTTTAAATGCAGTTGTTTGTTCTTCTTTTAGAGAAAATTTGATTTAGGGACCGCCAATATCACCGTCTCAAAAAACCTCCCACCTTCCAAAGGCCTCCTTCAATCCCAGAATCCCACCAGGCAGAGCCGAGGATGTATTTAATGCAGGTGAATCAAGCAGGAGCTGTAAATATGAGACTGTTGACCTGCCCCTCCTGGGATCTCATTACTGGAGGATCATGTAGGGACTCGTCCTCCACACCACAACTTCCTGTCAACAGCAGCCAAGAGGAGCTAATGCCTGCTAATGCCTTCTCACCTGCACTGGGACGCTCTACAGCACGAAGAGAAGGGCTGGTACCTTAGTGTGTGTGGTAAACATGAAAACATTTCACCTTTTTCTTGTTAAATTGACTACGATATTATTTTCATGACATTACAAAGATATTTTTCTAAAAATATTCAGCGTTTAGTCTTAAAACCTCTATTTTTGCCCCCCTCAGTGGCTCTCATACTCTAATTCTGTATTTGACACTTTTCATATCAAGTTCAGGAAAAATAAACAGAGGTTCAAACTCCCAGAGCATTGTCACAAATTTAATACGTGAGCTGCCTGTTCAGACCGTCATCTAGGAACTAGATTGCACGGCGACATGCATCAGGACATGAAACGATATAATTGTGAGGTGTTTTTAAAGATTTACGTCTTCAGTAGGAACCAATGGGCTTGGGGCTGAGAGCCACAGACAGGAAGTCAGACAGTATGAGAGACGGGCCGACATGTTGTTGAATTTGGTCTTTTCATAGGATTTGTTGACAATAAGAACAATAGGGGAAAACAGCAGATTTATTCTTCAGTGTGAGAGAACGAGCTGAGCTTGTTGTTTTCTTCATTCCGCTCTGATACAGAACGAAAGAGGTCCTAAAATGGATCCATGAGGAACGCCACAAGACTCGAAACTGCCAACACTGACATCCAGATGTGAATATCTTTTGTTACACAGAAGAATAAAATGAACACATTAAAAAAAACTTCACCAAATCAACAGCTTAACTACGTCCAGTGACTGTATGGCTCTGCTGTAATCTTTGCTGTGAGGACCAACAGGTTGCTGTTTCCTGACTTAACTCGACCATTTAAGAGGATTAACTCTGATTGGTTGAGTTCGTTAACCCCCGCACGGTCACACTGCTGCTCATCTGCCCGGAAACAGACAGGTGGAGGGATCAGAGAGGGAGAGACAGCTAATCACCACGTGTGACATTACGCTTCAATAAGTTTCTTTTACTTGTGTCGTGTTTTGATTGGCTGCTGTGATGTGATGTAATCAGTGATGTCATCTCTGTCTCTGGTCTTCAGTCCATTATGATGCTGCTCATCCAGGTCGAGTGGAGGTCAGGTCACAGTCTTTCAGCTCTCCTAAGAATTCTGGGAGATGTAGTTTCTGTGAGTCACTTCCTGCAGTTAAGTTGCATAAAGTTCCAACTATTTGAAGGTTTTTGTAACGACGCTCGTGCAAAATTCACGTGCGCGAAAGAAACTATTTTGATAATCAATTATTATGGATATTTTCTGGGGTTTTTTTATCTTCTATATTAATAATCAGAATATTTTGGACAGTTGATCGGTCAAAACACTCTTTCCCCGCCATTTCCTCGACCCAATGATGAATGCATGAACCAATGAAATCATTGGTAGCTGAACTGATAATTGATTGATAGTTGCAGCCTCTACCCAGTGGGATCGTACAGTTTGTTATAAAGAAGAAGCTGATCTGGACTGTCAGTCTGCAGCTTTGGCTCTGACTGATGCAAATTCGGTCTACAGACCCACCATGTATACACATATACATAAAATCAGAAAAACTAATACACACTGTTACATTTTACAGTATGACATGAGAAAAAAAAGATTCTTAAACAGAGATTAAAGTCTTTTTAAATTTGCACAAAATGAGGATAAAAGTTTATAAGTGAGTTCTCCTGAAATCTGACTGACACTGGACGTCTGCTCATCAGAAGTTTTCTGAAGATGAAGATGAAGATGATTTGACTGTCTGGTTGAGTGAAGCTGAGTTTGTTCTAAAATGATCTGACAAAGAGCCAACGTGTCCATCCTCAAACTGCCACAGGAACAGAAACGATGAGACAACAAACAGCTTTGTGTGACTGTTTTCAGGATAAAACCATCACTTCCAGCCTGCTGCTTCACAACAATCACACACGCCCGTGTTCCCGTTCATTCCAGCTAATCGGCATGTGACCACAAGCTGCATCATACAGAGTTCGGCTTGATTCTGGACTGAACTTTGACCCAAGCTGCTCGGACCGAACCGGGACAAGATACTGAAGACTCGTGGTTCAAGCTGAGCCCAGATCAGACCAGACAGAAAGACATCCAGCAGGCAGATGGAGCTTCCTAACCAGACGGGAAGTGTTTGGAAAAAGGCAGGCCTCTCGCAGGCTGACTTCAGCCAATCACATCAACGAACCCTTCACCTCGAGCTAGGTAGAGAAGAGCACCACACTGGACATGAGGACAAGGCTTAAAGACATCTTTTTATAGTTTAGTAGATTTCCTGATGCAGTGTTAGGAAGCACACTGAGTACACGCTCTTTTATTTCAGTCACCTGTCGGCTGTTAGTGGTGCCTGCGATGTTAGAGCAGATCTTATCAGTTAGATAAGTGGAGGGACCCTCGATGAGATATGTGCAAGGAAACAAATCTATTCAAACAAGATATTTACTTGCCACAAAACAATTTGGTGAACTGACAAAAGAATTCAATTAATAAGCTTTGTTATCGGACACAAGATCATTTCTAAAAGCTGTGTTGATGTTACACAGACAGCTGACAGCTGGTGGGGTGGCAGTCCACCTACTTGCCACGGCCGAGGTGCCCTTGAGCAAGGCACCGCACCCTCAATTGCTCCCCGGGCGCTGTGAACTGCTGCCCACCGCTCCAGTGTGAATATGGCACCTGTCTCCTTGTGTGACCCTGTGCATGTGCATGTGTGTGTTTGTACAGGTGCCACTGGATGGGTTAAATGCGGAGAAATAATTTCACGTTTGTGATAAATAAAGTAAATAAAATAAAAAAAATTAAAAAAATAAATAAAAATAAAAAAATAAATATTCACTGAAGCTTCACCGAGGATCTGAAGGATCAATAACACATAAAGGAACATAAAACACAACAACTACATTATAATGTCTTATGAAGCGTTTGAGTGTCTTTGATACACCCCCACTGATACTGATATCCATATTTTGGGATTTGTTTTTGTTTTTGTAACCCAGAGCGCCACATTTTATTGTACAAAACTGGTGGACAAACTCTGTAATGGAGACAGTGTTTTCTAAAAGACATTTACTGATGCTGAATATATCTGTTCTGTTCTGTTCTGAATATATCTGATCTGAATATATCTGATCTGAGATCAGTTTATATGCTGCAGCTCTGAGTTTCCCTGCAGAACATGTGAACCTTGAAGCAGCAGCTCCTGGTCTGGTTGTGTTGATCAGCTGGAGCTTCACATGTAAAGATCCAATAATGGTAGAAATCTGATGATAATACACACACACACACACACAGATGGGGGGTTTGTTATTTCCACGGAGCTCCGTGACGGCGGCGGGCAGCAGCTTCCTCCTCTCACCGAACACTAATCCTCTTACCTGGGGACGCAGCTCGGGGAGGACCGGTCGATCTCCCAGGTCGCGAACAGGTTCATCGGCACCGGGACGCGGCCGTCAAGCTGTCCGGCCGCACCGGACCCGAGGGCGGGGTCCGGGTCCGCTGGGAAGGCGATCCCCCGGACCGCTCCTCTGTCCGCAGCCGCCGCCATCGTCGCCTCTCCGGGGCGGCGGGTCGCTGTGAGGCCGGCGGCTGGGAGAGCGCGGGGCGGGGCCGAGGGATGGATGGAGGAACACTGGGAGCTCCGCTGAAGTCGGTCTGAAGTTGGACACGGGACAGACTTCCTGAAGGACCGAGCGAGTCTTCCTCCGCAGCCCCCCCCCCCCCCCCCCCCCCCCGGTTAATCCACACAGTTATTTGATGCTGACAAAGTGCAAATTATGATTTAAAAGAGTATATTGAGTTGGCACTCTTATTTTGATTGCTACTGTGTAATACATTTATTTTTAGAAAAATAATATATAATAAAAACAGTGGATTTCTTATTCAATCGCTTCCATGTAATGTGATGCAGTGGCCAGGCCAGGACACACCTCCTTATAATGGATCTTAGTGCTTGTTATATGTTATATGTTGTATTAGTAACTACATAACTATGTTATAGAAGAATTCATGATTTCTCTAACAGCTTCCTTGTGATGTGAAGCAGTGACTCCAAATCAATACCAGAAATTCTTACTACACTGGACAAATAGCAGAGGGGGAGGCTCAGGAAGTTCAGCTGGGGAGGAGAACTGCTGTCTGGGCGTATTGTCGAGCGGTGGAAAGATCGTTGAGGAGCTCCTGAATCCGACCAACACGTCCTCTTTGGAGGAGGCGCCAGACTCGGAGGAAGCCTCACCGGTATCCCTGGCAGAGGGCTATGAGGTAGTCAAGAAGGTCCTGGGTGGCAGGGCGCCAGCTGTGGATGGGACTTGCCCTGAGATGCTGAAGGCTCTGGACATTTTTGTGCCTGTCGGGGACGGTGCCTGTGGAGTGGCAGACCGGGCTGGATAAGACAGATCATCCTGTTGGAGGACAGTGTCCGGTTTGGGGACCTCATAGTTGCTTCTCTGCTCTTTGCAGATGACGTGGTTCTGTTAGTTTCATCAGACCGTGACCTTCGCTGATGCACTGGGACGGTTTGCAGCCGAGTATGAAGCGGTCGGGGTGGCACAGTGGTGTGCTGATTAGCACTGTCGCCTCACAGCAAGGATGTTTCAGGTTTGAACCCGCTGGCCAGCTGGGGCCCTTCTGTGTGGAGTTTGCATGTCCTCCCCATGCTTGCGTGGGTTCTCTCCAGGTATTCCAGCTTCCTTCCACAGTCCAAAAAGGTTAATAGGTTAATTAGTGACTCTAAATTTCCCGTAGGTGTGAATGTGAGCTTGAATGGTTGTCAGTCTCTATATGTCAGCCCTGTGATTGTGATGTGATGTATGGGGGTGAAGTGGTCAGGATTAGAGTCTGAGGCCATGGTTCTCTGCTGGATTGCTCCCTCCAGGTTGGGAGTGAGTTGCTGTCCCAAGAGAAGGACTTCAAGTATCTCTGGGGCTTGTTCACAATGCAGACCCAAAATATCTGTACGGCCCTGCCGCTGGGTGGCAGTGAACGTCCAACTTCAAACTGACTTCACCACGATAACCGGCCACCACAGGACATCTGTCTGTTGTAGTAGAAAATACTACATCAATCACTTATTGTACTGAAGTACAATTTAGAGGTACTTGTACTTCCCTTGAGTATTTTCACAGTTTACTACATTTATTTGACAACCTTCTGAACATGCTCATGCAAAGTTTTGAAGAGAATTGATAGAGAATTGACTCCCTCTAGATAGATAGATAGATAGATAGATAGATAGATAGATAGATGGATAGATATCTCATCTGTCTTATACAGTTGTAATTGACAAGTGAATCAATCAATGACAAATATTGGGAATATATTGACAGATATGAAGAAAGTGACCTAAATATTCTGCTCTTTTATACCAAAGAAGAAGAAACACTTCAGCTGAGGGTTCAGATTAATAACATCAAAAATAAAAAATAAAAAAATCCAAACGCCTGCCGCCATCTTGTTGCCAGACTGCTGTACTGCAGCCTCTCCTTCAGTCCCTCAGATCTCATCTGGTGTTCGAGTGGTGAAGACTCACAGTAAAACGTCTCCTGTTCGATTCCGTTCTCTCTTTTCTGTCGTCCGTCTGCTGCTTTAGAATAGAAATATATTTAAATACTTCTAAAAACCGCTGACACACATGTTACATGTGAATTTCACTGAAACAAAAGTGCTGTTATTTGTAGAGACTGATTCCATTTTATAAGTTTTTTTTTTTTGACATTTTTGACAATACATTAATTTGCTTCCTTGCTGAGAGACAGATGTTCAGATTGATTCAGTCTCATGTCTTTGTGGTGAACATGAAGCTACAACCAGCAGCTGGTTGGCTTAGCTTAGCTTAGCATAATGACTGGAAGCAGGGGGAAACAGCTAGCCTGTATCCGCCAAAAGGTAATAAAATCCACCTCCCAGCTCCTCTAAAGCTCCCTGACTAACATGCTGCATCTCGTTTGTTTAATCAGAACAAAACCTGAAGTGTAAAAACGGCATGTGGTGTTGCAGGGAGCTTTGACTTCCTGGAGTCTCCGCTGAGACACATTATGTTCAGTAGTGAACTTCATATTTACTGTACAGATACGAGAGTTGTATTAATGTGAACATCTGACTCTAAACATTAAAACTAAACTCAAATTAGCAGGAGAAGCAGAGCTGTCACCAGGGAAATGAAATAAAAATAACGTCTTCTACATTCTGAGCTCATGTGTATTAGTGACTCGTATTTGATTTTTAGAAATTTGATGTTTTCACATTTTAAAAAAGTTACTTTCACATGTTGAAGAGCTGCACACACCATAATGTCAAGTCTTCAGTTTGTAGCAACGACACACTTACAGAGAAAGAAACACTTTAAAGTTGAATTGTCCATCAACTAATCAGGAAAAAGAGCAACAAGAAGTATCAGTGCACAGTGTTATATAATGACAATGGCAATAAAATATGTATTTAATCTTGTTATAATTGTCATTTACACCGGGTCAGATCAGATTACCCATTTGCATTGTAGTACACCATACAGATATTTTTCATGTTCCACTCTCTCTATACTGACTGCAGGTATTCAAGTTCACCCAGACTACTTCATCCCTGCTTCTGGTCTCTTTTCGCAGACAATTTAGGCCTGTTTCTACTTTCATAACTAATTCAACATTGCATGGATAAATTGTTCATTCTTTTCCGAGTTCCAGTAACAGTCCACTGCTCACTGCTTTATTGCCTCAGCCCAATTTGCCCACCGGGAAACCAGCTAGTACTCCCAGTAGACCCTCCGCCTTTGGACCAGGACCGCTGCTGCTCATCGGTGTGGGTCATGGGTTATTGAGGAGGTTGTTTGGTTTCCTGCTGCCGTTATTTCGTCATCACTCTCCTCGTCCTCCTCTGGTATGGTGGTGAAGTCCTCGATCACGACTCTGGGCAGCACCACCGGCTGGGTGCCGGTTATCTGAACATCGCCCAGAGAGTTCCTCTGCATCTCGCCTGTTCGATCTGCAGGAGGAGAAGCTGGTTGATGTTTTCTGTACTGCACCAGACTGCAGCTCTTCACAACTATAGCGACCACATTCTTGCCAATCATGATCCCAGACACTCGGATGTCCCCGTAAATCAGCAGATTTCCCCCGCGGATCAGGAGGGTGATGACGTTGATGGTGGCCAGACTGAGGATGGGGTAGAGCATCATTTTGTGCGGGACGATGTTCACCCCCTGCATGCTGATTTCGCTCAGGGAGACGCAGGGCAGCACCAATAGCAGGATGTAGCAGTAGAAGAACATCAGTCCCTCCACCCACAGGGGGAGCCCTTCCCTGTGAAGCTCCCACAGGTTGGCCTGAACATCTACAAGGTCCAGCAGGTCCACCACCACCCAGAAGAGACGACTCCTTATCTCCTCTCTTTTCTTATAAGGCCGTAAGTACTCCAAATGATCTATCGCTGCCAGTGTTATGAACACGATGGGCATGCAGACAGACAACAGCAACGTAAGAGCTCTCCTGGACACGCCTGAGTCCGTCGTGTCTGTGTCTACATTCACGTCCTGAGACTTGTAGTTCTGATACACAAAGTAGACCTTGATCTCCAGGATGAAGATGTAGAAGAACCAGAGGATCATGGCGTAGCCTCGCCTGGCCGTTTGCACCTCTGACGCGGCCCAGACGGCGACGTATCGAAGCACGATGAGGAAACAAGCGTCACCTGCCAGCACAGTGACGCACACGCCGATCCTCCTGGGTCCCGGATTCTGCTCCACCAGGTAGGTGTCCATCAGCACCAGGCTGGTCATGATGAGGACCGCCGTCAGGTAGACGTGGGGTCTGTTAGCGGCAGGTAATGGGGGAACCATCACTGGTCTGGACAGGCGAGGTGACCTGGGAGGGATGTCTGTCAGACTGCAGTTCCTCTAATGACCACTAAATGCTGCTAAATGAAAAACTCTCAATTTGTTTGAGCTTTGATTATTAACTAGATATTTCTTCTTTTAGAGCCCATCATGCTTCAAATGAGCTCATTTAAACAGATTTTAACCAAAATGTTTTTAATGCCATTACTTACATAACATTTTTACAATAACTTTTTATACAATTGAATTGTTAATGTTTAGGTCGGTTTAGTCAAGTCGACATTCTTCCTACCACAACAAGAAGAACTTCCACTACTTTTGGTTAATTATTTAAACTGTTATTTTTAACTAACTCTTTAGACATCTCTGCTTGCTTGCTAACGTTACACGCTCTCAAATGCAACACTTTTTTTCAGCACAACACAGTTTTCAAGTGTTACAACTCAATATTTTTTTTAAAAATTGTAATTTCAGTTTTTCCAAATGAGTTGAGCTACTGTACAGTCCATCAACTCTTCTCCTGGGGTGATTGTACCCCTGCTTGGGAATCAGTGTTTCAGAGTATGAATGAAGTGCATCTGTTTGACTGACAGGTGTCTCACCTGAGGCGCTCGTATCAGCACTAATAGTAATTTTCTGATTTCAGTGACTGACAAAGATGATGATGAATGTAAATTCAAGCCTTCAAAATGTTAATGGACCACGACAGACTCTAAGTCCATGTTTTTCTACGCTACGTGTCCACATTGGATGGTCCTTAAACTTCTGCTCTGCATCACTGATTTTGAACACGATCGATAATCCAACTGGGGATTGGTTCTCTTGGATTGGGTGTTATTTGCCGTCTCATGAGGTTAGTATTTGATCAAATGCAGCATATCCTCATACTCTCCATTCATACTCTCATGAGTGTGTGTGCCATCACTTCAGAAATCTACACATGGTTTCTAGCTCTGGAAACCCTAATTCAGCAGTCAGGATCGAGGTCTGTGTTTGCACCGGTGCTCTGATCTATTTAAAGTCTTAAAAATGGATCCTGTGAAGTAGAAGACTTGAGCCTTTCTTCCAGTGTTGCTGAAGGAAACAAACGAGGAGGCGAATCCCCGGCTGTTCCTCGCAGCTCGTCTTCTTGGAGCTGGTGTGCCAGAAAAGTTTGTCCTCTGACAGATATCAACCAAACTGTCTTCAAAAATCCAGATAATGAAACAGATGAGTGAAAGAGGACAGAAGAGGAGTGAGTGAGCTCGTTATCGCTGCTGGGAAATGAGTCGATCTGGGGTTCAAGTCCAAAGTGTCGTCATGTCTTCTCAGTGTCTTCGCTCCACAGCAGCGAACAGGAAGCTGGAACGTCACCAGTCAAACTCACAGAGACGCTCTCTCGCTTTACAGCTGCAGGCTGCGATTACATGAACTACATCTGCAAGAATTTCACACAAACTCCCTCCCTCCCTCTCTCTCTCTCACTCCCTCTCTCTCTATCTCTCCTCCCATCTGTGCTGGAGTGTATTCACAGGAAAAGAGGGAGATGGTGAAAAGGAAACACTCTCATCCTTCCGTCCAAGACTTCCATTATTATTTTCGCAGCCTGAACTTGTTTCACAACACACACACACACACAGTGATGAAGAGTTAATGACGGCACGCTGGTGCAGTGTTAAGCACTGAAGGTTCTGGGTTCGAACCCGTCTCCTCGTGCTTGCGTGGGTTCTCTCCGGTACTCTGGCTTCCTCCCAAAGACATGCAGGTTGATCGACTGATCTAAAAATAAAATGACTAACAAACATATATATAAATATATAACACATATATAAATACATATATGTGTAAATGTTAAGGCTTTGCCCACAACTTTGCAGATCTGACACTTCCACTTAACTTTTCATCACAAGCTGTGATCAGTTCACTGCTTATCTGAATGCATATTCACATTGATGAGTAAAATTCCTGATGGACTATCTGAGGTATTGAAAGGCTCATTACAGTCATTGCTCCTGTTAGTAGAATCCTGGGGTGTCATGGCATCAGTGTGTGTGTGTGTGTGTGTGTATGTTACCACTACCGTCACTACTACCTTCTCTGGCACTGTTGGTTTAACTAGTTTTACTACTACTGTCACTAATACTCTTATTGCTACTGTCAGTATCTTTACTGTTACTGCTGATGTTATTCTTACTCTGAAAGTACTCCACTCGTATTCAACGTCTTCTGCGTCTAGTACAAGGTTGTCCAGAAACGTGGGGACAACATGCTGCCAACTTAAACCCTCACAACATCCGTTGCAAGATTAATTGAGAATCAGAATCAGAATCAGGTTTATTGCCATGTAGGTTTTCACATACAAGGAGTTTGCTGTGGTGTTTTGATGCATAACAAGTACAGACAAGTAGTGCAAAAGTCAACAGAAGCATAAATATAAAGTAGTATAAAATACTAAAGTACTAAATATGAAATATGAAATTCCCATTGCCATGGATTTATGCTGTTACAGCACAGTCGAATATGCTGGATTCTGAGAAAATTATAAGGACACTTCTTCAGTAAGAAGTTAATTCCAAGATTTCCGAAACAACACCTGTGTGATGGTGAGCTGGTAGTATGGGCGAGTTGCTCCATAGAGAAGGATGTTACCAGAAAACCTACTAAAACTACTATTTCTTCTTCTGTCACTAGTGTTTCTGCCACTGGAAGTTCTCATTCAGGGACACGTTAAGGAATTGACCATTTTTAGCAAATGGTTGTAATTTGGGATGGCTCTTAAAGAATCCAAGCAGGAACAAGGATGCTGTTTTAACAATTCCCCCGAAACAAACATATTTGAACATTAGATCTCCTGAGAGTCACTAATACCAAATTCTAAGCACATAAGGAGAAGGCTGGGTACTGTTACTGACTGTGTTTACATGCACAATATTCCATAGTTGTTTACATGTCTAATGAAAATGAATATTCCATTAATATTCCCGTTTACATGCAGCCCTTCAGACTCCGACTAACGTAAACCCCCCCATGGCGTTCGTCCTACAGCGACGCCTGCTGATATTAAAGTGTTTCTAAGTGTTTAATAGTCGGTGTGTTTCTCCTTCCCACCAGGAATGTGGGCTTTTCTTTTGGGCAGCATCTCTCAAGCCTGGGAAACCTGTTTTCTGGTTGGTTTGTTTCCGACGCACAGAGCTAACCGTAAACAGGCGAGAGGCCGTGTGTCGCAGACTGAGACGCAGAGTCTGAATGTGGTGTTTACATGTCCAAAGAACGCTGCTGAAACCTGGAGAATATCAGCACTTCACACACGTCTTAATGGGAAAATGCTGCATTCAGAATAAGGCCTGATTCAGAATCTGCTGTTTACACGACCCTCTCAAATTCAGAATATTGTTCATATTTGGAATAATAGAGGAATATGAAGTGCATGTAAACATAGTCAGTGGCACTTTTACTGCTGCTGTTAAAGTACTCAGTTCTCAATAGTACTCACTACTGTTACCGTACTGAATATTGTTTACCACCAGCTTTGTTCCAGAACTAAGCCAAAAAAGCTTGTGGAGCTCCTGCACTTGTTGAACTCATCGATCCCAGAAAATGAAATCATTTTTGATCAGAAACATTATCCCATGATTTCTTGGGTGATAACTCATTAAGATACTAAAGTTAGAATTTGAGAGACTTATTCAAACGTAGACACAGTGGTGTGGAGATATTTAGACATTGAGTAGATGTACTCAGTTTTTTGTTTTGTCTCTTTTTTGTTTTGTTTGTTTTATGTTCTTCTATATATGCTAAGACTATACATGATATTGTATATTGCAAGAAATAGAAATAGGCCTCTGAGACATGTGGGAGGTAAGGAAAGTGTTACTAAAGGGACAGAAAGGAGCTGCAGCAGTCTGATCAGGTGATTGATAACTCATCAATACAGACTATGGATTGTCTTTTCCAGAGCAGTGATAGTAGCAGCTCTGATCCTAATGACTCAACTTGTATCTAGGCTGAGCTTTTTATGGGAAGAGTGCATTAAAAAGTTATGAGAGGATGCTCTGGAAATGCATACAGATGAATCAAATTAGCCCAAATACTGGGTGCCGCTGACTCCCACTCAGTGGTGTGTTCAAGGAGATATAAGATGTTCTTTCAAGCAGCAGTCATTTGTGAGGCTTTTTTTCGCTGCTCTCATTTCCCACTTGGCCGCTGCTGATGCTTGGGGAGAGCCAGCAGTGACACGAAGGGAAACCTGGCTCCACATCTGAGCTGCAGATTTGTGCTTTAACAGGTCAAATCTGAACTCTGTCAACCCGACTGGTGGCTTTGCATGCTGTTTTTAAGAACGTGCTTAATATTAAAGGAGCTGTATGTAAGTTTCAGAAAGCCATAACGGTGGCTCTTAATAAAGTGCAGTCACTTTGGCCGGACAGGCTTCACTATGAAACATTATCATTTTTTATGTGCTTATGTGGACTTTGTTCAATAACTAAAATACTCCAGAACCAAACATCCAGATACATTCGCTGCCTGTTCGCTGGATCATAGGTCAGTTTTAGGTGTTTAAGTGTCCCTCGGAGCCTCCGCCTGCTGTCATGTGATCAGATCAGATTCAAACACATTTGTCTCCTGAAGATTCTCCTGGTTTCACATTACAGGTGGTGTTTGGGCTCCAATCGATGTGAAAGTTTCCAGTGGCTTATTTGGCCTCTTAAACTAAGATGTTGCAGTAAATAATAAAGATATCATTACATCATTAAAGCAGAGAAATATTGTTTGTTTTTATGGAGACACGTTTTTGAACTTTACTGTGACACTGAACAAGAGTAATTAAGGAAGATTTAAGTCTTTATTACGTTTAAAATGGCAAAAAGCCAAAGGAAATGTAATTAATTCAAGCAGCAAAACAATGATTCCCTGATTGGACTGGTGAATTAAACATTAGCACGCTATTTATATCAGTAAAGATCAGCAGCTGTGTTCACTGTTCAGCAAAATGTGGCTCATTAAGGCTACAGGGCGAGAGTCTCACAGCTGCCTCAAGCAAATCTTTCCTGATGCAAGAAGTCTGGATTTCTACACTAAACTTCAAAGCCAGCACGAGGGAAAGGAGGTGGCTATTAGCATAGATTACCATACACCTACAGATGTAGTCCACTTTTCAGCAGCTGTTGGTTTGAACACTTCACACCGGGATGAAGAAGGCTTTTTCTATCTAAATTTTCATTATGAATTATCTAGAGTGGCCAGTATATTTAATGTTCATGTCCCCACTGCTGCCATTTCTTTTATTAACAATAAACATTGACAATCAATCTGAGCTTTTTTTAAGTCATTATTTTGGTTTGGGCACATAAATACAGAGGACTGATTATTCCCTCCATGATTGCACTCTGACGTGCACATCCCTGGTCAAAACTGATAATAGCTACTGCTTTAAGATTAGCTCTTGTAATGCCGACCAAAGCCAATAGAAAGTGTGTGTGTGTCAGTAAGACAATCAGTTACATTTATAGTGTTACTGTAGTAATATGCTTATTGTTTTTTTTATGCTGTAGAATCTCAGACCCTCTTTCTGGTGTTCAGTGACTCAAAAACAAAAGCAGAATAAAATGAGAATAAAGAATCTTTCTCAAAGAAAAGTGATTATCAGGGATCAGACAGCTAAGTATTGGTAGATTAGTGTCTAATGCTGGCTGGTACCAAACAGCAGAACTTGCCACTCATAGACCTCCACTTGTTCCTACCGTTGCATACTGCACTAAAGGAAATGGAGTAGTGGTCTCTCCTCAGCCAGCAACCAGACCTGGTGGAACATGGCTTTGATAACACTAGAAATTACAACAAGGTGCTGACAAAAGTGCATCAGAACACCAATCAAGGAAGTGCTTGAACTGGACCAGAAAGAAGATATTCATTTAGGAGTTGCCCTTTGTATTGAAATGAGCAGTTAAACACCAGGTGGTGTTTGCTATTGTGTTCCACAAGATGGTGGGGTATATACCATGATGACTCATTGGTGCGGACCACTTCCTGAGGGCTAAGCCTTCACATATCCAGCCACCAGCAACTTCTTGACCAGAACTGAACTTCTGGAGTTGTTTCTGGAGAAGAGTAACCTCAGATGGCAAGGTGATACTGCAATGTTGGTCCTTCTAAAGCCCAACCAAGACGTGTATGAACAGCTGCTGGGCCCAAACAAACTCCTTCAACAGGACATACAAGATGAGGGTGATCCGAGTCCATCAGGAATAAGGATGGAACTTTTTGGAAAGCCTGAAGTGGTAAGCCATCCAAATGCTTGAATCGTTCGAGAACGTGAACAGGATAAGACTTCGTTGCAAGGCCCAATTTTCTGGCAGTGATAGCATCCATTATAATGAAGTTCTTGTCTGGATTCACTGCTTAGGAAATGTTGAATGTCACTGTAGTACCATCCAGAGTGTCAGTCCCCTGGGAGACAGTTTTCAGACTCAATCGCCCCATCAAAACCAAGAGAGCTGCAGTTGCTAATAGCATAGTTTGCTCCAAAACATCATCCATATGTTTCAAGGTTTCTCCCCCTTTAACTTAGAAGAACTCTGACTACTCTCAAAACGACTCTTGTACTGCAGCAAGAACGAATAAGGGAAGAAGCACTCTGAGGTGTTTTCCTTTGCATTTCAGACAAAGCTTCTTCAGGTCACAGTTCAAGACTCTGTGCTCCCATGTACATCTCCAGCAACGCCTTTCTCTTGGATCCACCCTCTGGCTGCATCCGTTGATAGCTGACATAAGTCTGGACACACACTGAAGTGGTGGGCAGCGACACCACCAAAAGGACATGTCTGACCAGGACGTGTAGCAGACTCAATCACAGGTTTCTGAATTTGGTTTTGAGGATGACTAGTTCCATGACGTACAGTACCCACTGGATTACTGGACTTTATAGGTTTCCATTCCACTATGTGTCTTGTATGATTGTCACGTGTTTTTGTGGCCATAGTTGAACATTCCACTTCCTCTTCTAACCAGTCAGAAAAGTCAACCAGGTTATAGGGGACACCTGGTTTTGTAGCACGGGTGAATCTGGCATAATTAGCAACGTGCTCTGATGGAAGTTTTCCCAGGAGCTGCTGTACATTAGATGCATAAACCAACTCTGCATCTCCTTCACCATTTTCCAAAGACTGCAGCAAACCTACAAGAGCTTGGACTCGGATAGCAAAGTCATTGAAGATTCTGGGATCCCCAGGAAGAAGGGAAGACTCTGGATGGATGTTATTTCCCTCAGTACTAGCTGCTGTGGCTGGCCATACCTCTGCTGTAAGGCTGACAAAGCTCTGGTATAAGGAAGTGGATGATGTGTGTAGGCCAAGCAAGGTGCCTTGCTGTATCCTGGTTCAAGTGGTCCAATAGTATATGATATTTTGGACTGCTCACTTTCATCATGGGTCAGAAGATTTGTAAGAGCCATCTTAAGCAGGGCAGATTGTCTGGGATTATCTCGGGTGAAGTATGGAAAGGAGGGGGCTGCAACATGAGAGACTCGGTTTGACCTCTGTGATTGTAATGGTGAGTACTGAAGAATTGAATGAGACTAGTAAGTGGGGTCTGCACTCTGGACATTCAGAGGAGAGCGGTGTTAGAACATGTATAGTGAACAACCAAAATGGCCTGAGGCTGTGAGGAAGGTCGATTGGTAGTAACCGGAGGCAGCTTTTGACTGTTCAAAGAAGCATGACACTGCATGTAAGAAGATTCGGGAGGATTCCCAGCAGGTTGAAAATGCACATAAGGAAGCTGAACATGTGAGGTTCATAGCAGGCAGAGGCACTGCCAGCTGAGGAGGTTTAGAGGCAGGGGCTGGTATAGGTATGGCTTCTCTTTGCACAGGGTGCTGCATAGCAGACAATGCTTTCGTCCACCGAGTGGTATACCAGGATTGAAAGAAGCTTGGGGTAAACGTGGAGCAGGTCTCAAGACATGAGAAACTGAAAGGGCATTCCCCTG
The DNA here is from genome assembly GCA_031216445.1 of Lateolabrax maculatus. Taxonomy (NCBI): domain Eukaryota; kingdom Metazoa; phylum Chordata; class Actinopteri; order Acropomatiformes; family Lateolabracidae; genus Lateolabrax; species Lateolabrax maculatus. Next base: position 538,067 of record CM062204.1, on the reverse strand, counting down.
GAAAGGTTCGAACCTCTGAAGAAACGGTGTGGCAGCCAGTCTGGAGCCCTGTTGCCAATGAAAGGGCAGAGACGGTTGACTTTTCACTCTTACAGGACTCTGATAAATTGAGCATTGCGTTAGTTCAGGTAGGCCACGGAGTCAAGCTCAGCTCAATATCCAGCTACATCAGCTGACCATTGCAATCCAGGAGCCACATCAGCTGATGGATCAGCTGATTCCCTTCCACGCATTTATTGGCGATCTCATTCAGGGCGCCCTATTTAAACTGCTTCAGCCGCCTATCCTGGCTGCTTCCTCCACAAGCCGCTTCACAACCCACCTCCACCCCAGCTCCTCCCTTCATGCTGTGTCTGACTTATCAATGTCATTTCTGTTGTCATTGATGCTGCTCTGTTCTGGACCCTACGGGGGTTCTTGCTGCTGCTCTCCTGCCTTAAGCTTTCCACGTCTGCACCTGGAAGGGCAGGGAGGTCCCAGAACAGAGCATACCGCCAAATACATCTAACTGCAAATATATTTACTGCATGTAGATCAAGTATTTTTGTCATAGTGGTCCTGACTGAATGATGATAATGGTCATGCTGCCTATTGGCCAAATCCAAAGGTGGTTCAACATGTTCCTGAACATGGTTGCTGAATGACTATGTTCATTCATATGAATGTTCACTTGAAGCTTCAAGGTATGGTTGTTGCACATTAGAAGGTCCACTGGTCTGCATTGCCTGGGTTGACTTGGGCCTTACAGACTGTGGTGTAGTCATTAGAGAGTCAGGTGGTGGTGGAAGGGAGCACAGACGACTGTGTGCAGGTGGCGAAGAAAGATTAAAGTCACAGTGACTCATGCTCACATAACTTGAAATGCAGTTCTTTGTTTTTCATTCATTTTAATGATGAACGTGAAGAAATGGATGAAGCAAAATATGACCGTTTCTCAATTTTCTTCCCAAGAACCTGCACAGTTCTTCCCAGATCCAAGACAAGACCTTTAAGTTGTTCTATTTCTCCTCTCAAGACTTCTGTATCCATATTGGCATTTTCTCCCTTTACTTGTCCTTCCTTTGCAGTGGTGGAAAGTTTGAGAGGTGGGGCAAGTTGTTCGCTTGTAGCTAAACTTTTCTCAGCTGAAAGAGTATGAGTTAACTTCATCAAGAGGCTCTGAGGGTTGAGGGATAGCAGAAACAGCTTCTGGAGGCAAGCTTGGGAATGACGTCTGGTATTCTGCCAGATATCTGAGTGGTTTATGAGTCCGTGCTGGCTGTCTATCTATTGAATTGATCTGATCGGCTCGAAGGACCATGAAGAATGTTTGGCTTGAAGGAATACTGATATCTCCTAAGGATAGTCTGGTTCCATAAATATAACAACTCAATGGCATGTCGGTTAGGACAGATGAGCTTTTATTTTAAAATAGTTTAAACTGGTTTATTTGACAACAGGAGAAACTTGAATCCCTAATTTCAACAATTAATAATCCAAGAAAGGCAATTTATTTTAAAACACAGTTACAGTGTAAACCTAGGAATGAAGAAATAACTCAAGAAGCTGATACAGATCATCATTCCCTCCAACCAGAATCTATCTCTCATATAAATTGTCAGGGAAAGCCAAAGGGCTGCCGGCCTCCAAATACTCCTGCCCTTATAAGAGACCCTTTCACAATCCGTCTACAAGCTCCACTGGATCTTTCATTGCTTACTTACTGGACTTGTTGGCAGGAAGTCTGCTTACTAGTATTACATTTATGCATTATTTCCACTGATTTCAACATATAATTGACATTTGCATTGTGAGATACTGTGACCTTAGGGTGTTTCATTGGTCATAATACACTTCCCTTAAACTTACCCAGTCTGCTGTTGTGTGTGTTATTTGGGGTAAATGTTTCATGGCTACTTTAGCAAGCAGATAATTAAGTTACAGCCAATCTCCTTATCAACTTTACATTGGAGACCAACCCCCTGGTCTCTACTTAGATACTCTGCACTATCTTTAAAGGAACAGGTGCAGGGGGGTTAATACTTGTGTTAGTGTAGTCTGTCCTCTTCCAGGTCTTCATGTTGGAGAGGAGGACATGTGCCTCAAGTTTGTATGGGAGCACCTGGAAGTTGTTCAATATCCTTCTGGATCAATAACCTTTCTATATGTTTACATACTTTTTTAAACTTTGTGATCATGATTGTCCATACTGTAATTATTTAATAGTAAATAATTATTAATTATTTCCGATGGCCATATTTAACCTGAATAAACCTAGTGCACCTACACTACACAGGAGGAGACTCTCCCTCCTACAGTGAACACAGAGACACTGAGGAACCAGATGACCTGAACCTGAACCAGAGCCTGAACCCAGGATAAAGAGGTTCAGTGAATGTGGTGTTGAAGGTGTGGAGGTGGATCAGTGTGTCAGAGGAGACTCTGTAGAAGGACAGAGTGCCAGCAGGACAGTCCACATACACTGCTACTCTGTTAGAGGAGGAGGAGGAGGAGGAGGAGGGGAGGACTGTACTTCTCTTATTTTGCCAGACAGAGTAACCATCAACATCAGAGCAGCTCAGACTCCAGGACTGATTATTCTGTCCAAACAGACAGTCATCACTGTTTCCTCTCCTTCTGATTCCTCTGTAACTCACTGATATATAAACCCATCCTCTCCACTCGACCTCCCAGTAACAGCGACCAGTCAGACCATTTCTACACAGCAGCTGTTCCCAGCAGTCAAACCTGTCTGGATGATCAGGATATGGCTGCTCCTCTCCCACATGTGTCACCTTCCTGTTGTTGTCAGACAGTTTGAGCTTTCTGTTTACTGTGTTTGTGTCCAGTGTGAGTTCACAGGCATCTGATGGAGAGAACAAGACACAATACAGCAGCAGTTTATCATCTTTATTTGTTGCTTTATTAACAGACTGACTGTTAATTAGATCAAAGCTTCACAATAACTCATCTTTGTGGATCTTCTTTCACACTGAGAGTTGAATGCAGATACACAAGCTGTTGATTTAAACTACTTTAACATGTGCTGCCTTGTTTTCATGAATCAAAGTGAACACACACTTACACTTCCTCACACCAGGTTTCAGCCTCTGCTGTCCACCATGTTCCACCCTGGAGGAAGAAACAAAGTCAGAATGAACCTTCAGAAGCTTCCTCATCAATGATCTTCAGAAACCTTCACTCAGATCCACCATTAAGACAAAACAGCCGCATTTAGAAAACACATTTCATACACAGACTCATTCAACTTTACATCAAATATTCAGAAGAAAACAATCAAAGAATAAAAAGGAAACATCCAAAACATCAAGACAAGAAAATACTAAAAGATAAAAAGGTCCAAATATAGTTGATAGTGTGGATCTAAAAACTCTTCAAGTCAGTGGTCAACAGAAACATTTTTATCTTGGATCCAAAAGTATTAAGTGTTGAATAAAGCCTCAGATCTTCTCAGCCTGATAATCAGACCATGAATGTCCATTTTATTTCTCACATTATACCTGTTGATTGTTGCATCATTACCCCTGTGTTTCTTTTGGCAGAGTTTACCATCTAAGTGGTGACGAAGCTTGGCATTGAAAAACTCTTTAACTCCTTGGGGCACTACACATTTTACCTTTCAGGGCTAGATAAAAATCAAGCATCTCTTCTGACACAAGATTGCGGGAAATATGTCCAAAAAAGAAGACTGGCATCACGGATGTCCTGGAGGCTCTACAGCTACTTCAGTTCTACTGCTGTTCGGTGATGTTCACCTCAACCCGGGCACAGACACCCCCCATTACTGGATAAACATTGCCAGAAATTAATCTGAACTTAGACTGGCTTGACAAAAAATGCAGATACAAATTGAAAGATATTGCAGATAAACTTAACACAATTGATCAAAGGCCCCACAAAGATAACAAAATCCAGCCAAACACAACTAGATCTAATCTTCTCAAATAAACCTGAGTGAATAACAAAATCTTACTACCTGATCTCACTCTGGTTGCAAGAAAATTGACTAGAAAGAGGTTTGACTTGCAGAACACCCAGAAAATAAAAAAAACACTTGAAAATTAACTAAACAAAATAATATATATGATTTGGCCAGGCTGTTGAAAATGACTGTAATAAATTAACCACTACCGTTCAAAATATGTATAGCAAATTTGCCAGAGTAAACCAAAAAATAAACTTCCTGCCTGTTTTAATGACTCTTTGTGGCATCTAATGGAAAAGAGAGATGCTGCCCTGCAAAGATCTTTAAAATCATGCCTTGAAACAGATTAGAATGAGTTTTTCAAAGGACTATGAAATAAAGTAACTGAATCTAACTGCATATCTAAATACTGGTACTGACACCCTCCACCCTATGCAGTTTGGATTCAGAGCAAATCACTCAACAGAGACGGCTTGCTGCTACTTTTAGAAGTCTTTTTGATCTCCACAAAGCATTTGACACTGTCAACCATAATATTCTACTCCCCAAATTTTCAGATTTTAACTTTTCTTCAAATGCCACTAAGTGGATGGAGTCGTATTTGTCAGATGCCAATGTGTACAAATTAATAATGTTCTGTCATCTCCAAGAATGAACACGATGGGTGTCCCGCAGGGATGAATTCTTTATTCTTCAGTCTTTACATCAATGACCTCCCCTTTGAATGTCATGGATTAAATGTACAAATGTAAGCAGATGACACCGTTATTTACACTCATGGAAAAAGTGTAGAGGAAGTGGCAAATAAACTTACATCAGTAATGGAAAAAGTAGCAGAATGGCTTAATTACTCCTGCCTCACCCTAAACGTTGAAAAAACTGTTGCCATGTTTTTTTCCATCAGACAGAATATCCAATCCTGTCCTGAAAAATTGGAACCGTTAATCAATTTAAATACTTTACTTTAATAGGAGTTACTTTAGATCCAAACTTAACCCTTAACCTTTAAAGAACACTTTTATCCCTGCAGCACCCCCTGGGGGAGGGGAGAAGCCCATGCGGCTTAGACACACCCACCTGTCTTTGGAGGAGCGTCACTCTGCCATGTGACACTCTGCACTCCACCCTTAGGCCATCTCATGTCAGGTAACCACTCTGAACATATCGTATTCCACGTCATTGACTCACCTCAGTTGCCACTTATTCTTGGTTATCCCTGGCTTAAGAGACATAACCCACATATTGATGGGTCCACTAGGCTTATGCAGGGGTGGAGTAATCTGTGTCTCTCCCAAGTCTCCTGATTCACCCTCCAGTTTCCCTGACCTCTCTGGAGTTCCCTCCATTTACCTTGACTTTTAACAAAGCCTGTGCCACGGCCCTGCCTACTCATTGACCATATATGATTGTGCCTTAGACCTTCTTCAATGGGCTTCACCTCCCAAGGGCCACCTCACTGTCAACCCCTTCATCCATGCATCGATTACCAGGGCCTCAATGACACCACAATTAGAAACAGGAACCCTCTTCCACTCATCTCCACTGCTTTTTAACTGTCACAGGGAACCTCCATCTTCACTTAGCTAGATCTCAGAAATGCCTACCACCTACTCGGATGCCGGATGCCCTCTCTCGCCAATTTAAGCCTGATAACACCCCCAGAGCCCGCACTACCATCCTGCCTCCGACTTGTATGATTGGAGCTGTGACCTGGGGCATTGTTCAGGCAGGCACTGGAGGGAGTGCAGGTCCCAGTAGGCTGCCCTCCAAATCTCCTTTTCATCCTGATCACTCTGCACTTGCAGGTCCTGCAGTGGGAGCACTCCTCCCATCTGAGTTGCCACCCTGGAGTGTGGTGGACTGTTGGCCTCCTCAGTTAGCGTTTCTAGTGGCCCTCTCTGGAAACGGACACTGGGAAATTAATCGCCGCCTGTCCAGTGTGTGCCCAGAACAAGACCTCCTGTCAGCGTCCTTCCGGATTGTTACATCCCCTTCCCGTACCACAGCGGCCTTTGTCCAACATCTTCCTGGACTTTTTCAACGGATTGCACACTTACCGGAGGTAATACAGTGATTATCGCCATCATTGACCATTTTGGCGCATTTTGTTCCATTCCCTCATCACGGCTTGGCACCAGCGCCAACCAGACCAACCTGGGATGTCTGGAGCTGTCCGTAGAAGGGGAGGTACTGTAACATCCAGTTAGTCATGACCTTTTATGTTTCCTGTTTTATTTTGAAATTCTAACACGTCTTGTCGTTTCAGTTCCTTCCCTCGTATGTCTCCCACTTCCTTGATTACCCACACTGTGGGCGATCTGCCATAAATAATGTTTTTCTCTCAATTTAAATGTTCAATTTACACCACAGTCACACAACCCTTGTTCTGCCAATGGGATTCTGGCATCCAGCAGAGAATCCCATTGGGGGAATTGGGGGGGAAGAGGGTTTACTCTGGACCAATATATGAGATTTTACTGAAATGAACAAACTGAATTGTTATTTTTGTTGGTGTTTATTGCTGAGCCTCCAAACGTGCTAATTTCTGTTGAACTCTGGACTCTTTATGTTTGGTGAACATTATTTGAATTTGATGGAAATTTTCTTTTATTGACTGTGTCTTGCTTTGCAGCTCCGATACATGATTTAGATTGAACTGAGTTTGCATTGTCGTCCTGTTTATTGCTTGTATTATTTGTGGCATTCTGTCTGGTGATTCAGATTTAAGAAGTGGGTTGATGACAGAGTGTATGGAGCACTGATTCATGTAACCCTGTGGGGGATTGACCATAAAGCAAATCTTAAACGTTACATTTTCAGATGAAATTCCGGCTGGCACCCCAAAAACCTATGGTTGATCCGCCTATGGTTGATGAACACCTGCTGCCTATTACTCACCTGCCTCTGATTCTGCTAATCAGCCTCTTCTACATTTACCAGAGCGCTTCCTTTGTTCTACTGCCAGATTGTCTTAGCCCTCTGATTTTTGGATTTTGCCTACTCCCTGTCTGGATTTGTTTGCTAGTTTCGGACTGATATTCTGTGTATGACCCACAGGATTTCCAGTAGAGACTTGGCCATTTTACACTTACTTGTTGACTTGCGTTGCTTGCTTATCTTAATAATATTTCTATTCCTATATATTTCTATATTTTGTACTTTTCATGTCTATTGTTTAAAAAATAAAAAGCACCAATATTCCAAGAAAAAAAAACATGTAAGTGAATACCTACTTGGCAATAAATCTGTTTCTGACTCTTAGTCTCTGATATGCCCAGAACCCTAACAGCAAGTACTTCTCTCACACACAACAAATGCGCTAGACTACTGAAATGTGAGAAAATCAGTTTGTATAAAATGTATTTTTGTACAAATGACTGAAGATGATGCTGAAAAGACAAGCCAATCTTTGAATCTGCATTTCCTTCATTGTAAAACACAGTTTAAAAATTGGTCAGTGCTGCTGGTACAGACTGTGAACCGACAGTCCTCATCTTGTCAGTGTAACAGATAATTGGTGTGTGATCTCTCCTTGTCTGTTCATACCTGAGAGTGCCCAGTCTCCAGTGTGGATCCTCCAGTCCAGCAGACAGCAGCTTCACTCCTGAGTCTCCTGGATGGTTGTAGCTCAGGTCCAGCTCTCTCAGATGGGAGGGGTTGGATCTCAGAGCTGAGGCCAGAAAAGTACAGCCTTCCTCTGTGATCAGACAGCCTGACAGCCTGGAGACACACGCAGACACAGAATGACATTCTGATATTGATATGAAATTATATTTTCATCTATTGTTTACTTGTCAGTGTGAATTCCCAGGTTAAAATTCTCTAAATGTTAAATTTTCTCATCAGTCCACTGTTTTGAAATTAATTGTTACTATACAGTCAAATGACACCAGACCCCATCAGTATTTATAACTTAAATCTAAATTAATTTATTTTTTGCCACTCAGGGGCAGCACAACAAGATGTAAAACACAACATTGACATATGTACATTTATACGTTGCAAATTTCTAGGCAAAAACTAGTATACTTCTGCAGCGGTCTGCCAACGATCGCACAGTGGAGAAGGAGAGCAAAATAGAGAGGCACGGCCCCTTGAAATATTGGGTTTAAAAGTTGGCCTCGCCCCAGGCAAAAAATTCTTTATCATTGCAGAAGACAGCAGACATTTGTGAGCTTGCAAACCAGCTGCAATGGAAATGTTAAGTTATGTGTATATACTACGTAATCACATAGCATTGTACTATTAGTGCTTGAGTGCTTCTTGAGAAAAACACTGTCTTCACCAGCTGGTCTCTAACTGCGTCTGCTGTTTGCTGCTGAGCAAGTAGTGTACAGTGGGTTTATCAGAGCTTCCTGCTGTTGCTGGAACAGGCGCTGATGAAAGCGGCGAGACTGAATCTAAACAGTAGATTTTTGTGTCATAAAAACTTCACCTTTTATATTACAAATAGTAATTTAATCCATTGTTAATGTGAAAAGGCTGAATAGAGCAGCTTTAATGATGGTTGAATTTTACCTTTGTTGCAGAATTAAAACAAATTGATGAAATCTTCTCAAAGACATCATCATCATTCCCATAAAATGTAATCCTACATATGCTGGGTATCTTCATTGAAGAGATATTAACTTGTATGTCAAGCAATATTTGATCTGTTAAATAGAAGCTGAATCCTGACCTGAGAGTCTCCAGTGTGCAGTGTAGACTCTCCAGTCCAGCAGAAAGCAGCTTCACTCCTGAATCCTGCAGGTTGTTGTTACTCAGGTCCAGCTCTCTCAGACTAGAGGACTGGGAGCTGAGGACTGAGGACAGAGCTTCACAGCTTCTCTCTGACAGATTACAGCCGCTCACCCTAAAAAATATGTACAGTACATACTGTATGAGAAAACATTTCTCTCTGTATTTCATATATCATACACCTATATTTTGGTAGGCACTGCTTTCATAGCAATGCTGATTAATCCTGACCTGAGAGTTTCTAGTGTGCAATATGAACTTTCCAGTCCAGTAAAAAGCAGCTTCACTCCTGAATCCTGCAGGTTGTTGTTACTCAGGTCCAGCTCTCTCAGACCAGAGGACTGGCAGCTAAGGACTGAGGACAGAGCTTCACAGCTTCTCTCTGACAGATTACAGCCACTCAGTCTAAAAACAAGCACAGCACATTCTCTGTATTTGATATGATTTACACCACTATTTTGGTAGCCACTGTTCTCAAAGCAATTTCTGAAAAAAGAAGTGGTAAAATTACTGAAGAAAAATGACAAGACCATGTGACAGTTATGGTTCAACCTTGACAGGGTGATTAATCCTGACCTGAGAGTCTCCAGTGCACAGTGTGGACTCTCCAATCCAGCAGAGAGCAGCTTCACTCCTGAATCCTGCAGGTCGTTGTTACTCATGTCCAGCTCTCTCAGACTAGAGGACTGGGAGCTGAGGACTGAAGACAGAGCTTCACAGCTTCTCTTTGACAGATTACAGCCACTCAGCCTAAAAAATATGTACAGTACGTATGTGAAAACATTTCTCTATGTATTTGATATGATTTACACCTATATATTTTGATAGGCATTGCTTTCTTAGCAGTCTGAAAAGTGAAATGGTTAAATGACGATGAAAAATTACAAACATCACGTGACAGTTATGGTTCACCCTTTCACAAGTTTGTTAATCCTAACCTGAAAGTCTCCAGTGCACAGTGCAGACTCTCCAATCCAGCAGAGAGCAGCTTCACTCCTGAATCCTGCAGGTCGTTGTTACTCAGGTCCAGCTCTCTCAGACTAGAGAACTGGGAGCTGAGAACTGAGGACAGAGCTTCACAGCTTCTCTTTGACAGATTACAGCCACTCAGCCTAAAAAATATGTACAGTACATACGTGAAAACATTTCTCTATGTATTTGATATGATTTACACCTATATATTTTGATAGGCACTGCTTTCTTAGCAGTCTGAAAAGAGAAGTGGTGAAATGACTGATGAAAAATTACACATCACGTGACAGTTATGGTTCACCCTTTCACAAGTTTGTTAATCCTAACCTGAAAGTCTCCAGTGCACAGTGCAGACTCTCCAATCCAGCAGAGAGCAGCTTCACTCCTGAATCCTGCAGGTTGTTGTTACTCATGTCCAGCTCTCTCAGACTAGAGGACTGGGAGCTGAGGACTGAGGACAGAGCTTCACAGCTTCTCTCTGACAGATTACAGCCACTCAGCCTGAAGGAGAGTTAGCAATAAAGACAAACACTGATACTGTTTCTGTGTTCTCAATGTAACACACATCACATTTCTATGGTTGTCCTTACTAGATGTATTACAGTCTCAAGTGACAAGAAATTGTTTTCATGATTGGTGTTTTTTATTGTGTATATTGCTGTGAACTAATAGCAGTTAGTAACTATAAATAAAATTATAGTCACCTCTGTTGGATCCCAATAATTTACACAAATTAATTTTAAATAAATTACAATTGGACAGATCTTTTTTTTCTTCTCATGGCTGCATTCATCTGTGAAGGTACAATAAAACTCAAGAAATAATGAAATATTTTTTAATTGATCAACTTATCAATATCAAAATCTTGCGAATATCAGTTAATAAGACTTGAACTAGTTGAGAATAACCCTACACGTGTGATACAGATAGGGTCTGCAGTTATCTATGCACCTACAGAGCTTTGTTGGAGGCTTTGACCACTGGCAGCAGCCTCAGAAGAGCCGCCTCTGAAGCAGAGTATTTCTTCAGGTCAAACACGTCCAGATCTTTTTCTGATGACAGTAAGATGAAGACCAGAGCTGACCACTGAGCAAGAGACAGTTTATTTGTGGAGAGACCTGAACTCAGGTACTGTTGGATCTCCTCCACTAGAGAACGATCATTCAGTTCATTCAGACAGTGGAACAGATTGATGTTTCTCTCTGGAGAGGGATTCTCACTGATCTTCTTCTTGATGTACTCGACTGTTTCCTGACTGGTCCATGAGGTGCTTTTCTTTTTCAGTAGGTCTGGTAGGAGAGTCTGATTGGTCTGCAGAGAAAGACCCAGGAGGAAGCGGAGGAACAAGTCCAGGTGCCCATTCGGACTCTGCAAGGCCTTGTCAATAGCAGACCTGTGGAGATCTATCATTGATGGTTTGCTGAAAACCATTTGCATACGTTCAGACATCACATTCTTGTTTCTGTTAATGAGTGCCCTCTCAACATAGAAAGCTGCCAAAAACTCCTGAACACTCAGATGGACAAAGCTAAACATCTTGTCTTCATCATTCTTCTTCCCACGTTCCACTTTAAAGATCTCTGTGAACACTCCTGAACACACCGAGGCTCCACTGACATCAATGCCACTCTCTTTTAGATCTTTCTCGTAGAAGATCAGGTTGCCCTTTTCCAGCTGGTGGAAAGCTAGTTTTGCTAATGACTTAATGTACTGAATGCACTTTTTTTGGCCATACTTCTCTTTTGTCTGATGAATCTGAAACACCAGGAATTCTGTGTACATCTCAGTCAGGGTCTTGGGCAGCTCTACTCTCCTTCTGGTTTTCAACACATCCTCCAGAACTGTAGCAGTGATCCAGCAGAAGACTGGGATCTGGCACATGATGTGGAGGCTTCGTGATGTCTTGATGTGGGAGATGATTCTGCTGGCCTGTTCCTCATCTCTGAATCTCTTCCTGAAGTACTCCTCCTTCTGTGGGTCAGTGAACCCTCTGACCTCTGTCGTGATGTCGACAAATTCTCGAGGGATCTGATTGGCTGCTGCAGGTCGTGTGGTTATCCAGAGGCGAGCAGAGGGAAGCAGATTTCTCTTGATGAGGTTTGACAACAGCACATCCACTGAGGTGGACTCTGTAACATCAAAGTCTGCGTCCTGTTTTTTATTGATAGTGCAATCCAGTTTAAGGCGGCTCTCATCCAGTCCGTCCAAGACAAACAGAAGTTTGAATTTGCTCTTGTCATAGTTGGTGTTTCCTGATGACTGCAGAGTTGTAAAGATATGATTAAGAGCTTCTTCTTCTATGTCTATGGTCTCCCTGATACATTTATGAATTAGCTCTGCCAAACATAGTTTTTCTCCCTTCCATAAACTCAGCTGGCGAAAGGTGAAGGGGAATATGAGATGCACATCTTGATTGGTCCTTCCTTCAGCCCAGTCCAACACAAACTTGTGCACAATGAATGTTTTTCCAATTCCTGCGATCCCACTGGTCAGTACTGTTCTTATGGGTCTGTATTCTCCAGAGGGGTGTATGAACATGTCACTGGGTTCAATTGGGTTATCTGTTTCTGCTGTCTTCACCACCGCCTCAATCTGTTTGACCTCATGCTGTGTTTTCATGTTTATGTCAGCCCCGGTGGTGAAGTACAGCTCTGTGTAGATATCAACCAAACGCTCCTTCATTTCACTCCCCCCTTCTTGTGTACAAAAGAACTTGTCCTGAAGGTTTGATTGCAGCAAGTGTTGGTAATGTGTGATTGGTTGTGGCTTTGGTACTGGAACCATCACGTCTGTGATGAAAACAAATATAAAAAATATTAAGTATATTAATAGCTGTATACTAAAATATATTCAGCTATTTGTCTAAAGATGCAGAAGCAGTACACAATTCCAAAGAATAATGAAAAACACATCTTTCCCTTTTAAATAACATAAAATGGAGCCAGTTTAACTGTATTTATGGTCATCCAATCATATTTGGTACAGTTAGCAGTAGTTAGATCGGGCAGAGCAGAGCAGAGCAGTCATTTTCAGTAACATTCACCATTGATGGCTGCTTGACTAACAGTTGACTTGTAACTTGCACTCATATTCATGCAGGTGTTTAGTTGATACTTTATCGTTCTCAGCTCAAACAAACTGTCCATTCTGTTTCTTGTTGGGTTTATCTGTGAAGCGGCTTTGTGGTCGGCTGTTTCAGATCTGGTCCTTGGGAGTTAATCTCTGTCCAACATACAGTTTATGGCTGATCCACACCACTGTGTGCCATGTTGGTCTGTTGACATAGAAACACCAAGTGGCTTTATTGTTCCCAATTTCATTTGCATCTAGATGCATCTAGAAAGGCCCTTTACCATTTCAAATGTTTTGCACAGCACCCCCCATGTACAGTAGCTTCAGAAAATCTTCAGACCACTTTACCTTTAGCTCACGTGTATATATTTATGGATAAAATTAAGCTTTTTGTCAATTATGTTACACGAAAATGACAAAGCAAAATAAATTTTTTATAATTTATCGCTAATTTACCTTCAGTCTGAGGAAAGGACAGTCTTCTGCTCTCTGAAGTTTCTTGAACATCAGCGACATCCACTGAAACAGAGAAATAATGTGATTATTACTGTTTTTATTTGATTGATGTAATATGCATCGAAATTCACATGCCTCCCTCTGAGACTCAAAACTCTGTCAAATCTAAATAAACATATGTCATACACATACTGATGGAATCAGCATTACGGTCTTATCTCTTATGTCCATCGAGAATAAATGTTGATACATTTATTTAGGTTGCATAGAAGCTTACAGCTGTCTTAGTTGAGCACAACCTTCTTGCTAAGTTTCAGTCTAGTTTTTGTTGGTTTCACTCAGAGTCTGATACGATCTCTTAATGCACAGTGATGCAAGATAATGTTCTGTAATGGTACTATTAGATCTCAGTGCTGTTCTTGATATTGTGGACCAACGTATCTTGGTTGACAGGCTCAAGTAGTGTGGGTGGGTATCTCTGGATCAGCTTTGGAGTGGTTCTCTTCCCGCCTTTCAGACAGACTTTCTCTGTTACTGTTCATAATTTTGTGTCATCAACTGAATCTCATCTTGTCTTGTGGTGTTCCCAAAGGTTCTGTCCTGGGCTTGATGCTCTTTACATTGTACATGCTTCCTAAGTAATTTTAAAGGTATCTTCTACTATTGTTATGCAGACGATATTCAACTGTACATATAATTTAAGCTTTAAAATGTTGTAACAATATCTGTTTCTAAAAAATTGCCTCAATTGTATTAAAAAAAGGAATGGCAGAAGTTCTTATTTCTGACCCAGCTGTCTTTGTCCAGAAGGTGATATAAAGTCTTGGCTCTCTTCCGTTAAATCTACCCTCCGTAATCTCTGCATTTCTATTTGCCAGGCTTGACAAGCATATCAATTACTTGGTACGGTCATGTTTCTACTAGCTGAGGACTACTGCTAATATCAGGCCCATTGTCTCTCTAGCTGAGATGGAGTTGATTATAAATGTACTGAAAATTTAAATTATGAAAATTGTTGATGTATTATAAATCCAATACTCAGAATGGTATGACATCATGTTTTTCATGTTTTTCTCTGACCTTTTGGTCCCAAGCTGCTGTCTGACAAACTTTGCTCCAGATCATTCATGTTGATCTTCTTTAAAATCCTCTTGGTCACCTCCACAGCTCCAGGAAGTGTGTAGGTCTGGATCATCAGATCAACAGTGTCCCATGTCTTTGCATTTTCCAGCTTGTTCTTTGGGATAGTTGAGGAGTCTTTCAGGCGTTCATCTTTCAGGAACCACTTGAAACGCTCAAATTCCTCTTTTCTGAGTTCGTCCAGAGTGTTCAAGAGGACCTCTTTTGTCATTGTGGATCCCTGGTGAAATCAGAGAATATTGTTAACCTGAAGGATAGTTATGTAACAGTTGTGTTTTTTCCCTGTCCGTCAGTATTTCTATATATGTATGAGCCTTTATTAAATCACTATTTTGTGATTGTTCCATTGTCTGATAACAGGACCAGAAAATATGTGAATGAGAACAATTATATATTATATTTTTTGGGGGGCAGGTTCCACCTTGACTCTGCCATTTTTCCTCTACTCTTCCTGCTGTAACCTGAGATCAGACCCTCGGTTTAAGAGTAGCATAGCTCCTTTAACTCAATCTGACAGGCCAGATATTACAGACAAATGGCAATGGACAGATGACTACGAGCACTGAATGCAGATTCGGAAGGGTCTGCAAGAACCAACAGGGCTCAAGATTCACCAGAAATGTTTGGAGGGAGAGGAGGAAGCCCAGAGCTGCCATTCGGCACAACCAGCCCGTCCGAGCCCCTATGGAAGGTTTGTATCAAGTCAACAGTTTGGAAGTGTAACTGGTTGTGTCCATCTGTGGACCTATGGTGGATGTGTCTTCTTGTTTCGATGGTGCAGGAAGGACAGCACGGCCACACAGGACTTGCTCTCACTCTGGTTCTCTTTATTCTGGTACAAAAATCAGCAACACACAGTCGTCATCAAGAGTGTGTAACGCACCTGCAAGCATTCAGATCTCCAGCTCAGGAGTGTTTTCCTGTTCCTGCTGATTTTTACAAAAGACAAACATAAAATACATTTTCACATTAATAATAATAAAAATCATAATAATGCTATTGTAGTCTTTCTCTATACTTTCTATAAAACAAACATATGATCGTATAGTGCTAATATGTACAGATTTCTATAAAGCACCTAAACAACAAGAGCCATTGTCTTTTATATTCACTATAAAAATTCTAAAACATTTAAAATAAACATTTTGTCCATAGATAATAAACAGAACACGATTTTGAATCCTACGTAGTGGAACACCCTATTACTGTTGAACAAAAACATATGCATTAACTTGCATCAACAATATGTGAAACCCACATTTAACAAAGCCTACCTGGTAAAAAAAAAATCAGCAACACACAATGCAACTGCAAGAATTCAGATCTGTGTAAAAAAAGAGTTGAAAAAATACCATCTAAAATAATTGCTAGAAAACATTATGGCCAGAAGCGAGCCAGCAATGAAATAGTTAGCTAACTAGCATTAGCTCAACATGCAACCAAAAGTACTAATTATGTATAAAGCTACTATTGCTGCACATAATGTCTGTAACTTTCCAATTGCATGCTAGTAGTGCTTACAGTCTAAATGGATGCTACTGATTGCTCACATGTACCCACCTCCAGTGCAAAAACAATTTTAGAACATTAAATGTAATTTTGGTTGCAACATATTCCAATCTCCAGCTCAGGAGTGTACGGTGCTCAAAAAAGAACCCTATCCATGCTGTTACACTATTAACCCACTAGGTGGCTCTAAAACTATATATCTATGTAAGACAAGCATATCAGTATTGTAGAAAGTCATAATAGAGATTATTTCTGACTCTGTTACAGAAGCAGTTTGATGAAGACTTCAATAAGGTGCTTGAAGCATCTGTGAAAGGAGAAGTGGAGCTGAGGTTGCAGACAATGACAACTATCATTTCAAGTCTAGCCCTGGAGAGGTTAGACGCAGACGAGAAGAAGTCAAGTCAAGTCAAGTCAATTTTATTTGTATAGCGCCAAATCATAACAAAAGTTATATCAAGACGCTTTCACATAGAGTAGGTCTAGACCATACTCAAAATATTATTTACAGACCCAACAGTTCCACCATGAGCAGCACTTGGTGACAGTGGAAGGAAACCTGGAGCAGAATCAGGCTCTGGGTGGGCGGACATCTGCATCGACCGAGTTGGGTTGAAAGGGGAGGAGAGAGGGGGAGAGGGGAGACAGAACAGGAGGAGAGACAACAAATCAGACTAATAATAATAACAACTGCAGCAGTGAGTGTGGAGCAGGAACATGGGGGCAGTAGACGGCCGGCAATCACAGATCCAGACTCTACAGCTCCAGAGGCAGAAATACCTGCAGAAAGTGAGAAGGCGAAAAAGCACAGAAAGCACAAGGACTACCAGGAAGAAGTGGAGTTGGTAACCTGTATTAGTGGGATAGGAATGCGTACAGATAGAGAGGGAGAGGAGGAGAGAGAACCCCTTGAACACCTAATACCATGAACCACAGGGCAGTGAAGGTTCTGAGAGTTATGTGGAGGACAGGAAAGGTGGCACAGCAGTGGAGATTTGCAGAAGGGGTCTGAATCCAAGGAGGATTCCAAGGGAATCGATAAATACAAGATAATCTCACTGCTGAGTGTGGAAGGAAAGATCTTCTTCAGCATCGTTGCAAGGTGGCTGGCTGACTTCTTCTCAAGTAACAAAAGGGAGTGATCTCTGGGGTGCCAAGGTGCCTAGAACACACTGGAGTGGTGACCCGGCTCATCTGTGAAGCCGGGCAGAACAAGAGAGACCTCACAGTGCCTTGGCTGGACCTACTCAATGTGTATGACACTTCAGCCTCCGAGATCAGGGCTTTTATGGATGACCCAGGATGCAGATGGATCCCTTAAGGGCTGGAAAAAGTATCTGGTGTGCTTGGATGGGCTTCAAGCTGGCAAGATTACTCGTGCTGAAGAAGGGCAGAGAGGTGCTAATGTACAGAGACTCTGGTGACCCGAAGGTGGCCTGATCAACCATAGCTGGATTGCCTGGGCAAGGGTGTCTGATGTTGAAAGACCCAAAACACCCAATGACTTGAGGTTACATCACTGATGATGTTTTCAGGTCCATTAGAAGATGTCTTTTAAGAATCACACTTCAGAGATGTGAGCTGCTCTGAGAAAACATTTACGTGAAGTATAAAGATAGTGGAGCAGAGAAAAGAGCTGCAGTGAGACTCTCCACTCTGAAGCTGGTGGACAGTTTTTGAGATATTTCAATCTGGACCAAAGTTGTGGATGAATGAAAGTACTGACTGAAAGACATTGCCATCTCTAAAGCTACATCTTAATATTAATACACCATTAAAAACTAAGTTTAAAAAAACAGTCACATTTGTTACATGCGTTCATGACTAAAAAAATCTCATTGATAATGCCAAATATACAAAGGCGTATTGGGGCCATTGTAGGTTAAAAAAATATAAAAATACAGAGCTGGGAAAGGGGGTAATATTCAGAGAAACAACTCAGAATTACTGAGATTAAAGTTGTAAATTTATGAGAAAAAAATATTTATTTTTGTCAAGGAACCACATTCCTTCCCTTTACACGGTTGGATCAATCTCATCACAGCTCCACATCCAGGGGTGTGTGTGTGTTTGTGTAAAGAGCATAAGTTCACTATGTATATACAGTATATCCTGTTATAACAAGTTAGAGATCCCAAAAAGCCGACAAAGGGCACTCTGCCATGGGCACGGACCAAGCCAACCTCCCGCCCTCCCTCTAGATCTCTGGTGGAGGGTTATGGTTAGGCCATTGGGGCTTGTTGGAGGCTTTAGGGGGGCTATATAGGCAGTCATAGCAGGTGAGAGGAGAACCAGGTCCCACAGACCAGAGGGAGGGCGGCGGGGTCCCTTCCCAGTGCCCTCTGTTGGCTTTCCTCCAGTGTGGACACACCCATGGATGTGGAGCTGTGGAGTCTCTAACTTGTTATAACATGATAGTGATTTTACACTCTCTACATAAACAGATACCAAATAATTACATGTTAAGTTTGGCATTTACATTTTATTAGATGTAGATCTCTTTCTCTACATACAGGACTCCAAGCACATCAGGCAGGCTGCCGATACCTATACTTTGCAATTTGGCAATAAAGAAATACTTGTCATTTTGGCACAGAATCCCCATATTATCATAAGCATCCGGACTTTGAAGAGGCATTGCCACGAATAGGGCCGAAGTATAATTTGATAGGTCATCTACTGCAGGCACAACATACAGCAAGCGGCGGTGTCTGTGGTGTGATTGTTTCTCGTAAATTTGTGAGTTTTTTTTCATACATTTACCACTTTTATCTCAGAGAATATTTGAGTATTTTCTAAGAATTTAATCTCGGAAATTCTGAGTTGTTTCTCAAAATATTATCTTTCCCTTAGCTCCATATATTTTTTGGTAACACTTTATTTAAAGGGGCGTGCATACGATTGACATGAGTTTTTATGAATGTTTATGAATGTCATTAAGTGTCATTCGGTCAATTATGTCATATTTAATGCAAAGTTGACATTGTTGTAGAAGTCTTTGTTATGACAACTAGACATTGGTGTCATGGTTACGACAGTGTCATGTCAGTCTTATGCACATCCCTTCAGATAAAGAGTGACCCTCTTTTCATTGACCTACAATGGCCTAAATGTGCCGTCGCACAACCCTGTGGTTTATTCTTTAAAAAAAAGAGGAACTTGTAAGTTCCCTTTTTATGTTTCTTGTATCTGATTATTATTCTTTTTGCTTTGTCTTGTTGTCTGATGTTTATGATTATAATTCATTGAATTGCTTTGTTCTTTGTATTAGCCCTTTGGTTTCCTTCCTCCCCAGCACATATCCATTGAGCTCTATTATTATGTCTTTTAACAGGATGGTTTAATATTCCAACAAATAAAGACTTAAAACTAAAATGTTGCATATTGCCTCTTACACAGCAGATTCCACAGCTTCAGACTGACATCAGTTTGACCTAATAGATTTGCAATCTGCAGGACATAATACTCTCCACTATAAACTCTCAGACAGACTGGTTCCTCTTAAACACTCAGCAGCCAATTCTGCAAGTGAACATGAAATAGAAATATATTTAACACTCACACAAAAATAGGAGCTGATGTCGTGTTGATCGTTGATTTTCCTGTGAAATTTGAATCTGTGAAGTCTTTGTGAGCTGACGAGCAGGATGAAGATGAAGAGCAATGAGCAACTCGACACATAACCAAACAGGAAGTTAGTATTAGTTAGTAGTAAGAAGGGGAACAAAAGGGTTCTGCTGACTTTCACACAGTAAAGTGTTTCCTCTGACAGGAAGTGTGAGGTTTCAACAGGTTACTTCAACTTAAATGATAGTTTCAAATGTTTTCAAGTTCTTAATACTCATATGTCTTGTGTATGTTGTCATTCCTTCTGTCCATACTGGCTGTGGAGCTTCGCAGAACAACTACAATCAGTTTCTGACTGTAGTTCCCCATTAAGGGTCACAATATGACTTCATAAAGTGTGAGCTATCAGGTTATTACCTCTCACTAACTGCACTGTTGCACTGGCTAAATATGTCAAATCAGTACAGAGGTGATGTACTATTCACTCCAATGACACTGTATCATAATAACAACTGAATATACTGTTAAAGAAACACAGTATGTAATTGGAGAGATATCTTGAGTCCTTGTGTGTTGTAGGGGTGTATATATATATATATATATATATATATATATATATAGATATAGATAGCCAAGAAACCAGGTTTCTCCAACCCCCTACCCCGATTACAGAAACCAGGTTTCTCGTTTACATGAAGTTTAAGAAATCAACTTATTGGAAAAAGCCAACTGTAACCTGGTTAGTGAGAAGGATGTAACCAGTTACTGGGTGTGGATGTGTTTGTGCATCACTGGAGTATTCTTTAATAAAACAATCCAAACATGTCAAATCCATCTGTGTTTAATGTAGTCTGAACACAAAGAGTTGTACCAAACCAACTTAAATACAGTAGAAAATTAAACAAAAAGGTTTTTTTTTTTTTATCATCATCGCTACAAACAGCTAAATTAGTTAAAAGAAGACGTCTCTCGACATCAGACTCCAGGTAAGAAACAAAATATATGAGAGGAGGATTCTATATTTTGTAAAAACTTTCGTCCAAAGGTTTATAACACACATGTTTTTGGAAGAAGTGTGTTTGTGTGGAGGTCATACAGCCGTCGTGTCTCCGTAGTTTCTGTTCCAGTGGACGTAAAGCTCCAGAGTCTGCAGACCGACGCTCCTCTTGATCTTCTTCAGAGACTCCACAAAGTCTCTGAAACAAATGTTTCGGACCTGTAGAGAGAACGGGTCGACAGGAAACAAAAGTTATTCACTCAAGTGCTGTATTTTTAGGTGCTGCTACTTTACTTGTGTGTTTCTATTTTGACACATTCTACTTCAGAGGGAAATATTGTACTTTAAATTCCTCCACAAATATCTGTTGTATGGAGTTAGCAGTTTTTAAGTCAACACAAGATTAAAATGTGTCTCACTTTATGTCTTCTTCTCTCATTCCTTTATTTCTTATTTTTTCAAGTGTTTTCCCAAAAAATGGAGATAAGTTTGAGTTTGTCCTGTGAGCAGCGTTCATACTGAGGAAGTCCACTTCCAAAATAAAAAGCATTATCACTGAAGCATTAAATATCTGTACTGCGGCATCCTGATGTCACTAACTAGGGACACTTTAAGTGAAATGTAAAGTTCGGGGTGTAAAAGAATCAATTCAATCAATAATTAATCAGTGATTGGGCGATCACACAATTATATCATCAACTGTAATGGAGTCAACTCACCTCGCTGGCCTCCATGTTCCTCACTTGTTCTGGACGCAATTCTGCCGAAAAACACAAACACACTTCATTTAAACAAGCAAAACAATTCAAACAAAAGTGACAATCTTGGTCCCGAAATGCTTTTGTTCTTCATTCAGCTCAATAACTGAAGTGAAGCTGCAGTCTAACCCAGGGTCTGCAGATATCAGAAGGTTAAATTTCATGCTGTATAAAAGCTTTGAAGATGACTGTAATATGCAGGGAATTATGGTCAATGACAGAGAACACAAAATGACATTATACACTGATGATGGTTCGTTCTATGTTTATAACCAAGATATCTGCCTTCCTGTTCTTCAACATCTCCTTGACATATTTGGCACATTTTCAGACTATAAATTTAGTATACCAATAACACAAATACTATAATTTAACAGCAACCGATCACCTGAGCTTAAACAACAACTCCACATCGACTGGTCACTTATTTGGGGGTTTGGTTAAAACGTTGTCCGAGTGACTTGTAGATAAAAACAAAAAACAAACAAACAAAAAAAAAAACTATGAAACTGAAACAAAAACATAAGAGGATTTTAGTCAACATTCCTACGGAGTTTTAGTGGAAGAACTGAGACTGCAAAAACATTAATTTTACCTATATTGCTGTATCTATTTAGGTCATTGCCAGTTTAATTCCCAACCAGCCAATTTGGCAAACAGGACGAGCAAATCTCATGATTTATTTGGAGCTGGAAGACACCAAGGATTAAATATAATATATTAACCATCAGTAACGAGGCTGTCTCTGGTGTGACAGTGGAAATAAGGCAAAATGGAAAGGGTACCCTAGTACATGTAAGGACTGGGGAACAGAAATTAGCAGTAACTTAAAATAAATAATAATAATAATAATAATAATAATAATAAAAACTTTATTTATACAGCACTTTTCAAACACAGTTACAAAGTGCTTTACATAGTTGAACCAGGATTAAAACATTTCAGGACTGAGGCAAATAAAATCAGGTGATTAAAATAATACAGAAATAAAATGGAATAAAACCCCAACAATAAAGATGAACAATAATAATAAAACACATTAGACACGTTGGGAATAAAACGGTGTGCTAAAATTAATAAAGGCTTTTGGACTGTTGGACCGCTGCAAAAATAAAATTAAATCTAAGACCTCCTAAATTCAAATTAAGCTCAATATATTGGCTTTTAAGGTCTGATATTTGTACATAAACAGTGACATGAAGACTGTATCTCACCTCTGATTGGTCCCAGGGAGGCGTCTTTAGCCAATGAGGTGAGGTCGCTGCCAGAGTAGCCCTCTGTCATTCTAAACCAATCGGAAAGAGACAGAAACAGAAAGTTCAGGCGATGAACTTCAGGTGATATGTGATTTTCGGGTTAGTGCAGCAATTTATATTGTTTTTTTTTTATATACAATTATCATTATTGAACGCATTTAAACAAATGTCATCATAGTTTCTTATTTGTTAAATTATATAAATGTATATAACTGATGGAAATAGCATTTTTATACTTTTTATTTTCTTGGTTAAAGAGACTCTGATTTTATTCCTTTGACTCCAAAACATATTATAAGAACGTTTCTCTTCAAAGTCAATCAATTAATACATGAATAAGTGATGAGAGCTGACCGGGCCAGCTGGCTCAGCTCTTTGTGTGTCAGCGGGTTTCTGTGTTTCCCCAGCAGGTTCTTCAGCAGCTTGAAGCGAGTCTGAAAACAAAAGCAGCAGCACATCAGTCCAACAGACCTCTAAGATTCAGATTTTTTGTATATTTTCAACTGAAGGTTGAACTCACCTCCTCGGCTGGCAGAGCTACGTACACACGCTTAGCAAAACGCCTGCAAATACACAGCAGATAAAAACAGAAGTTGAGCGGCTGCTGTGCACTGCTGCCATCTACAGAACAGCAGGTACTGATGTTCGGCTACTTAATGGACCTTTAAATGCAGTTCATTCAAATACAGTAACATGAGTAAAACTACATCAATCAGTTTAACAGCAGAACATCTTTGCTTTAAGAAAATAGAAGCAGCATCACTGATGGTTTCCTATAATATTTTGTTGTGTTCGACTGAAGAACAGCAGAATCTGAGACTTCTGCTTCATCTTCAAAATGTCACTTAAAGAGACACAAACCAACCACAACTGACAATAGAGATTATTTTGTCAACGGCAGGAGATCTGACCTGAGAACAGCCTCGTCCAGCTCCTGAGGCCTGTTGGTAGCTCCCATCACCAAAACCCGCTCATCTCCTTCTGACTGGATCTGGAACAAGTGTTAATGCGTCAGTGTTTGCTGATGATTCCTCCAGTTAATGTAACACCAGAAAGAGGCGCAAAAGAAAGTCATTTGTCAGATATTACCCCATCAAATTCGATGAGGAATTCGGTCTTGAGGCGTCGGCTGGCATCGTGCTCGCCCTCCCTCCGTTCACACAGCAGACTGTCCACTTCATCTGAAATATCATCATCATCATCATCAACATTTAACCACCTGGATGGAAGTCGTGATGCTGATGACATCCATCTGCAACCACTGAGGTTTGTTGGCATTTGGATGAGTCTAGAAAAATTACTTCAGTTGATTGTTGTTTGAATAAATCTTAAATCTTGTAACGCCTACTACCATCAGAGAAGTCTATATGTTCAACTTCGCCATTTCCCCCCCCGTCATGTCCTATATGACTCTACGCCCTCCAAGAGGGGCCTGTCCCATAGTTTGAGTTAGAGGAAAAGTTACCGATGAAGATGATGGAGGGCTGCAGCTGTCTGGCCACAGAGAACAGAGCTCGAACCAGCTTCTCGCCTTCACCCACCTGCACACAAACAAGCAACCGTCACCGCTCTGCTGACATCTTTCATTTAACTATCCTCTAATCTGTTATCATTTGATTAATTGTGGTTTAATTTGAATAGTGAAAATGGACGTGTAGCAGAAATGAAGCATGTTTTCAGACTCAGAGCTACTTACATATTTGGAGGTTAAGCTGGCGGCGCTGATGTTGAAGAAGGTGGCGTTGGATTCAGCTGCTACAGCTTTGGCCTGTAGTGGATAAAAGCATCTTTAAAAAAATTACATTTGTAGCTTAATGTGTGTTAGTTATGTATGTTGTCTTGCCATCAACTCTTAGAAACTTCACCAACTGCTGTTAATTGATTCTCTTCACCTAAATGTTATGATCTTTATTTCCTGGTTCAGATGCTGGTTTTCATGAAAAACAGGAACGATTTACAACCTGTGAAAGTTCATGTCATTCAGAGGGCTGTTAGCATTTCTCTCACACTGGGAGACGTTCTGCTCTGATGAGTTCTGAATGTGGCTGAAATTTTGTTCCTGAGTTCTTTGAGTCAGGACTGAATCTGGTATTATTGTATTTAAATATACCGGCTGCTACGATGACCTAATTTCCCTTCGGGGATGAATAAAGTTATCTATCTATCTATCTATCTATCTATCTATCTATCTATAACACATCTTCACTGGTGCGATGTGATGTTTGAGCTATTTCACTTATTGTAAATAACAATTTCTCAAACAAAATACTGAAAATTAGCACCACTGAAATTAACATTTGAAATCAAATCCAGACAATTAATCCATCAGTGACCTCTTCTTCTTCTTCTTGTTTCTCAGACTCACTAGCATCGTCTTGCCGTTGCCCGGCGGACCGAACAGAAGAAGTCCTCTGGCTGGAGTACGCAGTCCTGTGAACAGCTAGAGAAGAAGAAAATCCACTGACAGACCAAATAACTGCAGAAGAAGAAACTGCACAAGACATTTAAACATCAGATTTTCATGTAGTGTTCTTAAGTAAAGCGGGCGTAAAGTTTCTACTGTCCCGTAAGTAAAAACATTAAACTTTGAAATAAAGTCAGTAAAGTTTAATTTCTCCGTCAATTCTTGAACTCACCTCCGGCCTCAGTGCAGGCAGGATGACGATCTCCTGCAGCGCCTGCTTCGCTAAATCCTGACCGGCAACGTCTTCGAACTTCACAGACGAGCCGCTGAAACACACACAGTCAGTACAACCAATAAACCAATATAGATTTACAATCAATACCAATTAACCAATGAAAGCATCATTTCATATCAGCTGACGCAGCTCATGACCAACACTGGCTGTGTTCCAGAGATGCAACGAGAAAGTCTGAAGATGTCATCTTGGCCTCTAGAATTGAGATGGACATTTTTCACTGTTTAATAAAATAATCGTTATTTGCAGCTGGGTTTGTTCATACCTCAATACAGACGTACATGACAACCAAAATACCTCTTTGTTGTATTTGGCAAAACAAGAAACAATGGTGTGTACGACTGCTAAACAACAACAGAACCAAGAACAGTATGTCGGTGCAAGAGATGAGAAGCAACGACAAGGACAAGGAGAAGCATCAGCGGTATTCTGGCCACGGCCCAGTCACCTCTGTTCTGCGTTTTAGAGCCAAGTTGGAACTGCTCAGTCAATCAGACCGCCTTCCTTCGGCTTCAGCAGCGTCCTCTAACTTTTCAGATTGTCTCCTAACGAGTAACGAGGTGCGTGTGGTTCGTTAGTGTCTCTCACCTGTCGACAATCTCGTTGATGATGAGGTCGGCGAGTTTCCCGTCTACATTCTTCAGGTTCTTTGTGTCTTTTTTCTTCAGCGTCGTCGATGTCGTGGAGCTGACCTTAACGCTGTGACGAACTGTTCTGCGCTGCAGGAAACGTTTGCGTTAGTCCCTGTGTGAGGATATTGGTGGACCTACAAACCTCTGACTTCAGTGCAGGGCTGCATTGACGGATCTGGAAGTTAACTTCACAGTAACAATGTTTAAACTGTAAACACACCTTACTGTGGGCGGGGGGGCGCTGTGAGCTGAGGTTTGAGGAGCGATGGAGGCCCACGGAGGAAGAGGAAGAGGAAGAACAGGACGTCTTTGGGAAGTGCTTTGGTCGGCTCGATAGTGCTGGATTAACAGAGTCTCTCTTTCTGGAGACAGTGCCATCTACAGGTAGTGAGACGATGAGTCAATTAGTTCATTCATTTTTTGATGATCAGTTCATTGTTAAAACCTAAAAGTCAAAAACAACATTCACCCTCTGGTGTCAGTTTCTGCGGTGTCTCAGATCTTCTGTTTTTCTCAGATTCTAAGACTGACATTTTTCAAGATTTTCTGATCAAATGAGTGGAATCATTAGTTGCAGCCCTGAAATGCCAAAAATGTGAACGGGTTGGAAAGTTAAAGGTCCTGCAGCAAAGATGTCTGATGGTGTAAATACATTTGCCGTTTGGAGTAAGTGTGCAGCTGTTCAATAATGCTGTTTTTCAAAGGCATTGCATTGAAATGTGGTGTGTGTACAATTACACTGCTTCTGTTTATTTTAAAATCTATCACACTTTGTTGCTTATATGACAGCAAACACACAAACATGAAACAAAAGATCCCAATATGCCAATTAAATAAATATGTGTAATATAAAAGTAAGTGGATTCACTGTGAAGCCTAAGTTTACTCAGTTGTGTTCACAGAGCTCTTTTTAAGAGAGACATGGAAGAAATAATGTAGAACAATCTATCTTCAAATGATTCTTTACTGAGGACCAAAGCAGTGACTGTCCTTCAGGCGGTCATCTGTCAGAGATCAGCTGTATCACTTCTCTGGACTCTGAGATCCAACCCCTCCCATCTGAGAGAGCTGCACCTGAGATACAATCATCCAGGAGTCTCAGGAGTGAAGCTGCTGTCTGCTGGACTGGAGAATCACACTGGAGAGTCTCAGGTCTTTCAGGAAATTTTCAAGTCAGAATGTGTTTGTCGAAATATCAAAGATCGCTAGTATTTTACTGCTTAGCTTATTTTCAAAGACACTGTGGTACCAACCTTCTGAAAAGTGACCAAATTATGAACTGTTTCCTAACCTGACCTGCACTGATGCAGCTTTTCTTTGTTTAGGTTTGACAGGGGAACTTTGAGAAAATGAAATGAGGACTTAACATTTTCAACATGTAAAGTATTTCTTGGAAATATATCGATTGTGGACATAGTGTATGTAGTGCCCACCCCTGAAGCCTGATAGAACGTACCTGAGCGCAGGTGGACCGTATGGTAGGCAGGGTTACTGTTGTCTGTGTAAATGTCTGCCTGAGCCCCAGATCCTGGGAGCACCTTGACTAAAACAACAAGAACAAAGAGGGGGAAAAATAGTTCAGAAGAACCAGAAACCAGAACACAAAAATGTTTTCATTTCGGATGAAGACAAAAAGAGTACAACAACTGGTGGAGCCATGAAAATCAACTTCAAAGAGATCACAAAGAGATACAAAATGACCAGAGAGAGACCCAAAACAACCACAGAGATACAAAATGACCACAAAGAGACCTAACGCAAATGACCAGCAGATGCAAAACAGTCACAAAGAGATGCAGACCGACTACAAAGAGACATAAAATTACCACAGATAGACACAGAACAACCAGACACACATAATAACCACAAAGAGTCATGAAACAACTACAAAGACATGCAAAACTAACACAAACAGATGCGCCCCTTCAGAAGAAGGAAGAAGCGAAGCGGTCCAGTGGACATTCAGCTTAAGAGTCTGAACTGGTGAAATGTTCAGAGCCTACCTAAAGACTGAAGTCGGTCTTTCGCCATGATCAGGTTGGTGGTCATCTTGTTCTGCAGCCGTCTGTCATGCTCATATTTCTCTCCTGGAAAAGAGACAGAAAAACAAACCTTCACTCACAGCAGCTGGGATTCATCTTCTCATCTCCTCTTGTGTTTCCATGTTTTCCTTTCTGCTCAGTTTCGTATATGTGGGGCTTTGTTCTTCCTGCAGTAAACAGTGGACTCACCGCTTCCTGACATCTGGATGGCGATGCCTCTCTCCAGCTCCGTGATCCCTCGTTGGTACCAGCCAACCGCCTGCTGCTTGTCACCTGACAACACATCAGCCAATGAAACTATTATGTTTATGTTAAAGAAATTAGATGTACCGTAGTCCGATTTTTTTAACTCCCAAATATCGATATCATTATCAGTTTCAGAATCAGTCGGGCTTTACCAATGAAGTAGAACGTTAACATAACATCAATGTTACATTAGCAGAGTTGTGACGTAAATACTTCAGCACATCGCAAAACCGTGAAATGAAACGTTTTCATCACTTTAAAATGTACGCGGTGCAATATGATCTGAAACACCCCTGGTGGCCTCAGGAAGTGACATTTCTTGCACAAAAAGTCAATCATACGACTACAAAAATACAAAATGACTCTGTCTGGGTTTCTTGCTTTTATGTAGGAGGGTCGTGGACCTTTTACATGTCTGTGCCCACTTCAGTTCAGTTCTTTATTGTCCCACTGGGGGAAAATCAGCTTGCAGCAGAGCACAGATAAACAATGACAGTACACACAACAGTACAACAATAAAATCAATAAAAAGATGGATTTTTCATTTGACTGGTTAAGATAAAGTGCTGAGTGTCCGTTGGTGTGAAGAAACAAATTACCTCACGGGAGTTAAGCATGTGTAGTGCACTGGGAACAAAGGAAAACTGAAATCTTTCGCACTTTGCCCCGGGAAGCCTGCACCTCTGACCTGAGGGAGAAGATCACAGGCCTGAAGAGAGGATGGTGTGGGCTCCCTTAAATTGTTCCTGCCTTCCTTAAGAAAAAAAGGACTGCTGCTTGCATACCAGGATCCTAGCAAAAATGTTAAAACTGACTCAATGAAAGACCTATAAAATAGCAGGGTGTCTTTTGTTTTAGTATAATTCAGCCTCAGAAAATGATCATCACACCAGTGTACAAACTCTTCAACAATATGCCCATGAGATGAGATGTCTCTCCGTCTTGGAGTAGACTGATGAACACAGTGTCCATTATACTGACTCCTGCCATCGCAGGTATAGAAGATGTACAGTAAAGGGGAAAGAACACATCCTTGTGGTGCTCCGGTGGAAGATGGGCACTGCTGTGACGAGGCACCATTGACCCTGACCCCCTGGGCCTACATGTCAGGAAACCCACAGCACCTAACAATGCCAACATGTAGACTAAAAAGAGACAGCAGCTGAAACGAGAGGCAGGACTGTCTTAAAAGTAGGGGTGTTACGATTTAGATTTTATTTGAAAATTGATTGAAATGAGCTTTTTATTTCTATCATCGCTTGCACGCATCCCAAAATGAAAACACTTCAAGACGACACTGCAGTTTACCAGCAGCCTGCAGCTGCTCTTTTTGAGACTCCACGGTCGGGGTCGGAGATGACGGAGAAACCACGATGGACTCCTTCAGAGGTGGGGGTTAAACAGTTTGGGGAGAAAATATCACAGTTGTTCTGCACAGACTCTCATTAGTGTCCCTGTAATCCTGTCTGGCCCAGAGCTTTTTCCAATTTTGCATTTTTAAACACTGGGTGTTGAACGTGAATTCGTCCTCATCACTCATGTTGGACAGGTCAATACATTTGTTTTACTAAATAATAAAGTATCCTCGAATCTCAAATACGATCCATTCAGTTCATCAGCTAGTTCAGAGCTGCTCCTGGAACTGCGGATAGGCTCATTGTCCTTATTTTTCTGGCCTGTCATGGTTCCCACGCTGCTTTTAGATTATTGCTTTACTTTTATTTTTCTTTTTTCAAAGTTTGTTGTTGCGTTATCTGTATCAGATCCATGTGGGAAAGTCATCTGAGTCTTTCACTGAATTGGAGAGCCACGGTTTGTTATTTGTAAGCACTTTTACCAGCTTAGTGGTTATAATAAAGTCCTCACAGTGACAAACAAGGACACAGCTGGTCGCCACCCCTGCAGCGCCCTGAGGCCCTGGTGGCTCTGCAGATCAGGACTATTGATCTGCTGGATCCTGACACACTGTCACACCCGAGGTCACCAACACTGGAGAGACCACATATCACATTCACTTTTAATAACCTTGATTCAATTATTACTGTTTACACTTTTCAAAGCAACAGATACAGAGAAAAGATCACATGCTGCTGCAGGAGGCGTTGCTGAAGGCAAGACTGCAATTAAACAGCAACACTAACTAACTCTGTGGAAAATGTCACTGACTGTACACACAGTGTCTGTGGGCTGGCAGGCACCAACTGATCAATAATCAATCAGTAATAACAGAGTCAGACCGCCTGCTGTCATGTAGACAACAGATAAAGTCTACTTCCTGATTGAAAAACGTTGTTGTTGATGTTGACGTCTTCTCATCCAGATTTTCTCACGCCAAAGATTTTGCTTATAATAAATTCAAACAACTGTCACATACACGAACTGAGTGCATTGAAACCAAAACCTCTATCGGCCATTCTTCCGCTCGGCATGCAGCACACACACCGTTAAAATGACCGGGTTTCTAACGGAGTTCCGTGTTGAAAACAGCGAGGCACCAGATGTGAAAGGGACAAAAGCTACCTCGGTCGTCCTCATCGATCCTCAGCGCCGCGGAGATGAACTCGAAGGCCCGGCCGTGGTGGCTCCGGACCCGCTCGCCTCGCTCCGGACTCCCGCTGCCGGTCCGCTGCCGCCGCCCGGCCCCGACAGCGGCCGCGGCGCGGCTCCACAGCCGGAGCAGGAGCGACCGGAGCAGCGGCAGCGCGGCCAGCAGCGGGGAGGACACGGACAACAGCACGCCCAGCCTCCCGGTCCCGGCCCCGGCCCCGGTCCCGACACCGGCAGCGTCACCGGAGCTGCCGCTTCTTCCGCAGGGACTCATCCGCGTCCATATCACAGCAGACCGGTCCGGTTCCGTCCAGAGAGCCGCGGACCGTCTTCTTCTTCTCCTGTTTATTAGCAGCTCACAAACCAACAGGCTGCCGCCCCCTGCCGCATCCACAGGCTGCCGCCCCCTGCCGCATCAACAGGCTGCCGCCCCCTGCCGCATCCACAGGCTGCCGCCCCCTGCCGCCCCCTGCCGCATCCACAGGCTGCCGCCCCCTGCCGCCCCCTGCCGCATCAACAGGCTGCCGCCCCCTGCCGCATCCACAGGCTGCCGCCCCCTGCCGCATCAACAGGCTGCCGCCCCCTGCCGCATCCACAGGCTGCCGCCCCCTGCCGCCCCCTGCCGCATCAACAGGCTGCCGCCCCCTGCCGCCCCCTGCCGCATCAACAGGCTGCCGCCCCCTGCCGCCCCCTGCCGCATCCACAGGCTGCCGCCCCCTGCCGCCCCCTGCCGCATCCACAGGCTGCCGCCCCCTGCCGCCCCCTGCCGCATCAACAGGCTGCCGCCCCCTGCCGCATCCACAGGCTGCCGCCCCCTGCCGCATCAACAGGCTGCCGCCCCCTGCCGCATCCACAGGCTGCCGCCCCCTGCCGCCCCCTGCCGCATCCACAGGCTGCCGCCCCCTGCCGCATCCACAGGCTGCCGCCCCCTGCCGCCCCCTGCCGCACCGCGCCGCACCGCGCCGCTCCGGGGATCGATCCCGTCTTACTGCAGTACAGGTTCTGGTGTGGCAGAGTGACAGATGATCAGTGGATTATTGATCAGTGGATTATTGATCAGTGGATTATTGATCAGTGAGCGGGTTTAGCGTCAACACACCACGTGATCTGGTGACGCGGTGGGCGGTCACGTGGTGGTGGGTCAGCTGACTGCCGTCTTCCGGGTTGTCGGGCGGTGTTTACTTTCAGAGCGGCTCGTTTCTGTGTTTGTGCTTCAGTCAGGTAAAAGTCTTCATTTAAATCTTTGTTTAAATCTTTATTTTAAGGCTCTTTGTTCTCTGAAACATTCGGACAAACAGACCGAACCGAACCGAGCCGAGCCGAGCCGTCACATGATCGGACACGCGATCAGCTGGACGGACGCTTCAGAAATGACGAAGTTTGGGTTCATGAAGTTCAGTCGGACTGCAGGTTGAAATCAGCGCTGATAGGGATCAATAAGGAAGCTGATAGGGATCAATAAGGAAGCTGATAGGGATCAATAAGGAAGCCGCTGGGAGCCTTGTTCAGGGGCGGAGTTAGGGATTTGGGGGCCAAACTCGGGCATGGGCCTCCCCGGGCCCCACGTTCAACTATAATAACATTAATGATGTTTATGTTCATAAATAAATTTGACATCTACTAAACTCATTCAGTAAAAGAAGCTACGTAAATATTATCAGCAGGATGTACTTCAAGTATTTTAGCTACTTAAAGGTAAAATATGTGACTTTTCAGCTTTAAAATGTGTGTATATATTTTTGTTGCCTTGTGTGCTGACGTGATGTTTCCACCAGTGTTCAGACCACAGAAATCCATCATTGTATTAAAGGTAACGCAGCGTTTCATTTGCGTCGGTTAAATTTATTAACAGAATTGCAGAAATCCTTCTTCATTAATCCAGTAGAGACCTAATTTATGGATATATTTCAGTATCGATCGATGTGCTGCTGTGACGAGGGGCAGAAAGTTTTTTTACACACACACACACACACACACACACACACACGAGATTTACAGTTTCACAGTTTTACTTGATTTGACCCACACTAGTGGATCTAAAGGCCATTTCAATAGATTCGGGTCTAATTTGACCCAGAACAGCCTCGATGTACAAAGAAATTGTAGCACTTGTACAAAAGGAGAACATTTAAAAGTATTTTATGCAAATTTTCAGGCTGAAAAAACGGCATTCTGGGTGTTTTTACTGCTGTCAAATGTCTAAACAACTCAACTTTGACCTGGACGATATGTATGTCAAAGGGTTAATGAATCTGTTAGTATCAGACGAATGTCATGGCGTCGACTGCAGCAGAAGTGAAGTGTGTGATCACTGATCAGCAGACAGTCACGGGACGTCCCCACGGCTGGTCCTGGGGGGGGGGGGTAACCGTTCTCACTCAGGCTTCAGTACTGAACATTTAGCAGGTTGGAGGCTCAGTGACGGTGAGGTCACGTGACCACGGCGTCGTGAAGATGATGATGCTGAACAGAACGTGTTCAAGTATCAGAAACTTCAGTTAATTTTGTGGGGTCGTCCCGGTGGTCTCGGGGCGGGGGGCGTCCCGGGGTCTCGGGGCTGGGGGGCGTCCCGGGGTCTCGGGGCTGGGGGGTCGTCCCGGTGGTCTCGGGGCGGGGGGCGTCTCGGGGCTGGGGGGCGTCCCGGGGTCTCGGGGCTGGGGGGGCGTCCCGGTGGTCTCGGGGCTGGGGGGCGTCCCGGGGGTCTCGGGGCTGGGGGGCGTCCCGGGGTCTCGGGGCTGGGGGTCGTCCCGGGGTCTCGGGGCTGGGGGTCGTCCCAGGGGTTTCGGGGCTGGGGGACGTCCCGGTGGTCTCGGGGCGGGGGGGGACGTCCCGGTGGTCTCGGGGCTGGGGGGCGTCCTGGGGGTCTCGGGGCGGGGGGGGGGCGTCCCGGTGGTCTCGGGGCGGGGGGGGGCGTCCCGGTGGTCTCGGGGCTGGGGGGCGTCCCGGTGGTCTCGGGGCGGGGGGGGCCGTCCCGGTGGTCTCGGGGTCTTGGTTTCTGTGTGTCGACGCCTCTCTAACGGCTGTGATGGTTATTTGCAGTCGCTGCTGTGTGAAGCCATGAACGCCTCAGACAGTGATGAAGACTCCTATAATGAGAGGACGGCCTTGGTCCCGGCTGAGAATCCAGTGGTCCCGTCCTACAGACCAGATCCTGACCTCAGCCCCCCCAACGACACATCGTCCAAGAGGGTAAAGGTCACGTTTTTATTTCTTCCATCATAGTGTGAAATAATCCTGCTCCTGATGTATTTCCTGCTGCACTGACGCTGACTGTCGCCCCCTGTCGGTCCAGCCCGGGGTGAGCAGGAGGGCGGCTCCGGTTGCTGTGGATGGCGGCGGCGGTGACGCTGGCGGAGGCGGCGGCGGCTCGGATCAGGAGGTGGA
The DNA here is from genome assembly GCA_031216445.1 of Lateolabrax maculatus. Lineage (NCBI taxonomy): Eukaryota > Metazoa > Chordata > Actinopteri > Acropomatiformes > Lateolabracidae > Lateolabrax > Lateolabrax maculatus. Next base: position 504,128 of record CM062204.1, on the reverse strand, counting down.
TGCGGACGATGAGGAGCTGACTCTGAAGTACGGAGCCAAGCATGTCATCATGCTGTTCGTCCCCGTCACCCTCTGCATGGTGGTGGTGGTCGCCACCATCAAATCGGTCAGCTTCTACACCGAGAAGACCGACCAGCAGCTGTAGGTCTCCGCCCCCGCCGTCACATGCACCGCTATGTGAATGAACAGCTAACGATGATGTTTGTCCCCCCCGCAGAATCTACACGCCGTTCACGGAGAACACCGCCTCCGTCGGCCGCCGGCTCCTCAACTCCGTCCTCAACACCATCATCATGATCAGCGTCATCGTGGTTATGACCATCTTCCTGGTCGTCCTCTACAAGTATCGCTGCTACAAGGTCAGCGCCACGGCTGTTAGTCAATCAAAGTGTCTGTATGTGTCTACAGAAATATAATATTATAATATTATATATTATATATAATAATAATAAATATAATAAACACGTCTCCCACTGATAAAACACAGCAAACAGCTGCTCATTACATTAAAAGTGAGCCTCTCCCTCCAGTAACCATTCCAAACCCTTCTTGGGAGTTGAGGCGTATCGACGCTGTGAAATAGAACCACGGCGAATCCTGACGCTCTGACACGCATCAACCTGCAATAACATGCCGCAGCTGTGTGGCTCTTCAGTGCTGTTGTAACATTTCAAAGGTCTGGTCTGGTGCAGAGACGAGGACTTTGTAAAATGGACACGTGAAACATCCTCTAATGTCAAAGTGGAAACAGATCTCTACAACCACAATATATTTATGAAGGGATCTGCAGAGTTGGTGAGATGTTTCGGGTGTTTGGGGAGAATCTGTTCAAACGTCCTCTAACGCTGTGAAGGCATTGAGTTTAGGAAAGTGTATAATCAGCTGTAGTTGGACTTCCTGCTGCCAGAGGGCGCTGTCTCCTGAGCAGGTGTGATGTGGATCTGGTGTGTTTGTGTTGTTCAGTTCATCCACGGCTGGCTCATCCTGTCCTCCCTCATGCTGCTCTTCTGGTTCAGCTTCATGTACCTGGGGTGAGTCCTGTAACTCTCTGGAACTTTGTCAGTAACATATCAACAGTTCAGTGCATCATGGGGGTCTTCCTCTGTTTCTCAGCGAAGTGTTTAAGACGTACAACCTGGCAGTAGACTACCCGACGGTGGGGGTGATCATCTGGAACTTCGGGGCGGTGGGGATGATCTGTATCCACTGGAAGGGCCCCCTCCAGCTGCAGCAGGCCTACCTGATCCTCATCAGCGCCCTCATGGCTCTCGTTTTCATCAAGTACCTGCCCGAGTGGTCGGCCTGGGTCATCCTGGGAGCCATCTCCGTCTACGGTGAGCCGGGCGGGAGGGTTACTGACAAGTTAAAGTCCTGAAAGGTACCCAGAGCAGTCTCTGACCACCTGTGGTGAATGGACGTGACCGCTGACCAAACGGTTCCAACATGAGGGGCCAGGGTCCCATGACCGATGGAGGCCGCTGAATGTCAAGGCTTTCATTAGTTTAGGTTTTATACACAAACCGTTTTCAACAATCTATTTAAAGTAACACCAACTTGAAGGACACTTTAGCTCCCGGACAACACATTTGAACCCGTTTACAGGAGGAGTGGGCGGTATCACAGAACGCCAGGCCAAAAACACAGACACAGACGCTCCTCTTTGTATTAAACTGATTGGGAGATGCTGTATCGAGGCGATGTAGTGCACAGCAGCTCCACCAGTGCTACTACCGGTGTAGCTGCTGGTGGCTGCCGACGGTGTGATCAGGTCCTCCGGCAGGATCTATGGAAGAAAGGTGCTTATTTCCTCTCTATTCATTGTTCTGTGGGCCAGAAGTATTTAAACCCAACAGCTTGTCTAAGTAGGCTAACTTTTTATCCAAAAACCGTCATATACGGTGTAGCCCGGTGAAATGTCAGGAAGGTGTGACAAATCTGACAGTGTTTACACCTGCACTTCCTTTGAACGAGTACACTTCAGTTTCCTTCAGGTTTAGACTTGTTAAGTTACAGTTCTGCTGATATCTGTAATATAAACTGATGAAATACTTTTGAGAGATAAATAATGAACTGTGGACGGTTGAACCAAGATGAAAGTAACAAGAAATAAAGCTTTAGTTTTATTAAAGTTTTAAAGTTTTAACCTTCACTGGAAATTAAATGAACTGAATTTTGTGCTTCAGTATGTGCCAACATGAACACTGGGACTGATTGATAAAGCTCCAGCCTCCCATCATGCCTTGCTCCGGTTGTTTGTGTTATTGCAGACCTGGTGGCCGTCCTGTCTCCTAAAGGTCCTCTCAGGATGTTGGTGGAGACGGCTCAGGAACGCAACGAGCCCATCTTCCCCGCCCTCATCTACTCCTGTGAGTCAGTTCAACTCTTCTATAGAAGAAACACCGAGGCGCTCTAACCGCTGCGCCACCGGGACGCTTTGATTTTACAGTTTACATGTTAGCAGCTCTGAGGTGTACTGCGACACAGCGCTGCTCTGAGCAAGTCTGAACCGCCCTCCAAGGAGCTGCTAACATGACCAAGAAAAAGTAATATATAGAATAGTTACACGCTTATTTTGATTGATTGATTGATTGATTGATTGATTGATTTGTGTGTTCAGCTGCCATGATGTGGACGGTGGGGATGGCGAGCCCATTGGACGCTCAGCGACACGAAACAGGTCCAACGTCACAAACACAAGCAAGGAAACATGGGAAATAAAGGGGGGGGGGGGGGGGGTCATTTCTGAGGCTCGAGTGTGACATCATCAACTTCAGTAATCGATCACTTGTGAACTGATTTATTAAGTTTACATTGAGACAAACTTTAAAGTAATAAAACCATGTTAACATTTACATTACAAAACATTTAATCATCAAAATAGAGAAATCTGTAAAATTACCTGAACACATTTGAATTCACTTTAGATTGTGGAATAGAATCACTGATTTCACAGATTTTATATTATAACACTTCAATGTCATTTTTTAATGTCTTAATTGAGTTCAGTTATATAAATGATAATGATGAATGTTAATTATTCTGGTGTCACACAGCACACACTGATATCCAGATCTGTTGAGTTTATCTTCGTGCTGCCGTTTTGGATCAGTTCATCGTGGTAACCAGTCATCCTGCCGCCATTTTGTTTTTTCAGACGAGGAGGCGGAGCAGAGCGGCAGGGGGGCGGAGCCTGAGAGCAGACAGGCGCGGCTGTTTCCAGAAGACGAGGAGGAGGACAGTGAGTTCATATGTTTAATCTGTGTGTTGATCTGATGGAACGGATGATGATCCACCTGTAACACACCTGTTCGGAGAGATTAAAGGTGTGCTCCGTGTGTCTGTAGGAGGAGTGAAGCTCGGTCTCGGTGATTTCATCTTCTACAGCGTTCTGGTTGGAAAAGCTGCAGCGACTGGCGGAGACTGGAACACGACGCTCGCCTGCTTCGTCGCCATTCTTATCGTAAGTTGTAGTTTTACACAACACGTTGTCAGACTTTGTAACTCAACTGTTCTCTACTTGTAACACACCTGTTTTCCACCTGTCCTGTGCCTGTCCCAGGGTCTGTGCCTGACTCTGCTGCTGTTGGCCATCTTTAAGAAGGCTCTGCCAGCGCTGCCCATCTCCATCACCTTCGGCCTGGTCTTCTACTTTTCCACAGACTTCCTGGTTCAGCCCTTCATGGACAACCTGGCCGCTCACCAGTTTTACATCTGACAGAGAGCCCCTCCCCCCTCACCTACCTCCTCGCCCTCCTTGTCCTCGTTATCTTCCTCGTCAGCCTCCTCGTTATCCTGCCGGGCCGCCGCCGTCTGTTGATGTAACGCACAAAAACATGATGCATCGACCAAACCGCAGGAAGTGATGTAATGTAGACAGAGGAAGCTGGCGTGGGTGTTAGATGGTGATTGGTCCAGCAGGTTACCTGGTTGTTTCTGAGCACCTGCTGTGTAATAGTTTAAAGGAAAGATCCGCCTTAAATCCTGTAACTCATCGTGTGTGTGTGTGTGTGTGTGTGTGTGTGTGTGTGTGTGTGTGTGTGTATGTGTGTATGTTTTTTTTTTCTTTAATGTTTTCATCCTTAAAATCAGTTCCATGTTTTACAGTTTTTAAGGTGGATTTTTCCATGAACACATTTGCAGATCTCCCATCAACACATTTCTTATGTTTTATTTATTTAAAGGAGTCATTTAAATAAGATCAGGGTTAATGAAGGTTTCATTAAACTTGACTTGAAACAGGTTTAAATTAAACAATTCAGCTGTGTTGCACGACTTTAAACAGAACCAACAGTCCTGCATGGAGTTACTTCCGGACACGTTGGTGTTTGTCTCCACAGCACAAGACGTCTCAGAGTGACGTTAACACATCTGATCCAGGTTTAGAGACACAGTTTAAAAAGAGCTGCAGCAATTAATTGATTATGTGATTGATAAAAAATGTATCTGCAACTACTTTGATAATGAATTCATTGTTTTTAGTTATTTCTTAGTGAAAACGCTCAACGTTCTCTGGTTCCAGCGGCTGAAATATGTTTTCTTTGTGACAGTAAGTGAAACATCTTTGGCTTCGGACCACTTGGGTTGTGGGAAACTGAAACGGGCATTTTTCTTCATTTTCTGACATTTTATAGACAAAAGTTTAACCCAAAAAGTAATCAGCAGATTAATTATTAGTTTTTCTTCTGTTTTAAAGAAAGCTTGACTAGTTAAAGGGTCATTTCACCCAATTCACAAATATTTTCTAATACATAATTGTCCTGCTGAGGCCGCTGTCGGTGGTTTATTATAAACTATTTTCTACTCAAATATGACACATTCAACCCGTATTTCAGCAGGAAATCTCCCAGATAGTGACAGTCACTTAGTTTTGAGTTCGAGGTCAGTGGATCCTCCTGGTTAGTTTGTGGGATGTTGATTTTCAGGTTTCAGATCTCAGCACGAGATTGAACCGTCAGATTTTTGTCTTCACCATTTCACGTCCAAGACTGGATCACCAAGACCACCAGGGGCCCCGGGTTCACGCCGCATCAATCAACTGTATTAATTACAGGTTTAATTTGAAATGTGCATCGTCAGCTGGTAGATGACCTTGTGTCAAGACCTGAATCAAGAACTGAATTATTGAGTTTATATTCTGCTCGTATGTAAATACTTCAAATTACTAAATAAAGTTGTTTTTGATCAAATTGCTTCAGTTATCGTCAGAAAGAAAACCTGTTGGGGGGCAGATTCAGACCAGTATGGCAGCACTGGAACTTTAATGTGTTGGAGCCAGGCTAATAATAATAATACATTTTATTTATATAGCGCTTTTCAAGGTACTCAAAGTCGCTTTACAGACAATAAAATCATAAAAGTTTCACATTAAAACATAGTAAACATTGACATAGTACATTCATCACATATTAAAAGCAGTTCTAAAAAGGTGAGTTTTGATTTTTGATTTGAACGTGGAAGGATCGGAGCAGTCTCGGATGTGTTTGGGGAGAGAGTTGCAGAGGGAGGGGGCAGCTGTGGAGAAGGCTCTGTCGCCTCAGGTCCGGTGTTTGGTCCTGAGTGGCAGAGACAGGAGGTTGGCGTCAGAGGAGCGGAGGCTGAGGGACGGGGTGTGGTGGTGGAGCAGGTCGGTCAGGTAGGAGGGGGCTTGATTATGGAGGGCTTTGTGAGTGAGGAGAAGGACTTTGTATTGGATCCGTTGTGGGACGGGCAGCCAGTGGAGGTTCTGGAGAACAGGGGTGATGTGATCACGGAAGCGGGAGTGGGTGAGCAAGCGAGCAGCAGAGTTCTGGATGTACTGGAGTTTGTTTAGGACTTTGGATGATGTGCCAAATAAAATACTGTTGCAGTAGTCGATTCTGGAGGTGAAGAAAGCTTGGATCAGAGTCTCAGCAGCAGATGAAGAGAGTGACGGGCGGAGACGGGCTATGTTTTTTAGGTGGAAAAAGGCAGTCCTTGTGATTTGGCTAACGTGTTGTTCAAAAGAGAGGTTGCTGTCGAACATGACTCCGAGGTTGCGGATGTGTGGGGAGGGAGACAGAGTGGTGTTGTCGATGGTGAGGCAGAAGTTGGGACTGGATTTAGTGAGGGATTTGGGACCGATGATGATCATGTCAGATTTGTCACAGTTGAGTTTGAGGAAGTTGGTTTGCATCCATGATTTAATGTCAGTGAGGCAGTTGGTCAGAGTGGAGTTAGTGGCAGTGGTAATGGATTTGGTGGAGATGTAGAGCTGGATGTCATCGGCGTAGCAGTGGAAGTGGAGACCATGTGGACGTATGATGTCACCAAGATGAGCAAGTAGAGGATGAAGAGGAGAGGACCAAGCACTGAACCCTGGGGGACGCCTTGTGACAGAGGAGCGGTGGAGGAGGTGCAGTTGTTGATGTTGATGAACTGTTTTCTGTTTGTAAGATATGATTTAAGCCAGGAAAGAGCAGTACCGGTGATGTTGAGGGGGGATTGGAGGCAGGAGAGAAGGATGTTGTGGTTGATGGTGTCGAAAGCTGCAGTGAGGTCGAGGAGGATGAGACTGTTGAGGTGACCAGAGTCTGAGGAGAGGAGGAGGTCGTCGGTGACTTTGAGGAGGGCTGTTTCAGTGCTGTGCTGTGAGCGGAAGCTGGATTGAAATGGCTCATTCAGATCATTGCAGGTGACGTGGGCTTTGAGTTGTGAGGCAACAACACGTTCCAGTATTTTTGACAGAAATGGTAGATTGGAGATGGGCCGGAAATTGCTCAGGTTGTCATGGTCAAGTCCAGGTTTTTTGAGGATAGAAGTGACAGCAGCCAGTTTAAGTGTGTCTGGGACTGAGCCGGAGCTGAGGGAGGAGTTAATGATTACTGTGATGAGTGGCGAGATGGCTGGTAGACAGTCCTTGATGAAGTTGGATGGGATGGGATCCAGGAAACAGGTGGAGCTTCTCATTCCTACTGTGAAGGCAGACAGCTCCACTGGGGACACAGGGGAGAACTGAGAGAGGGGCTGAGGGGTAGAAGAGGGGGGTGCAGGTGGAGGGGTGGAAAGGGTGGGGGAGGTATTCAGGTTGCTGTAGATGGTGTAAATTTTTGTTTGGAAAAAAGGCTAGCAGTTTCCCCCTGCTTCCAGTCTTTATGCTAAGCTAGGCTAACCACACAGACATGAGACTGATGTCCAACTGAACCTCTCACTGTCAGAAAGAAATCTCCCAAAATGTTGAACTATTCCTTTAAGGACAAAAACAGCATTGTTAAGTCAGAGCAGAATCATCCTTTCACAATAAAAGCCCACAGAGCCAGCTCCTCTCACGTCAACATGTTTATTGTGATTTAAAAAAACAATTCATTAACAAACACACAAGCTGAAATCCACTGAGTTTAGTTTCTCTCTTCAAACTGGGATTTGTTCTTCAGCAGGAACGCTGCCAGATACTCGATGGGGTTCGGAGGCCTGCAAGAGAAAACACGACGCGTGTTTTAGATTCACCACACAAGACTGAAACTTAATACAAAGCAGGAACTTTGACGACGTGTCGACTGTTTTAATGTGAAGTTATTCAGCGGGAGCTCCCGATTGGCCCGACAGCTACCTCCAGGAGCCAATAATATCTGGTGTTTGTTTTGATTGATCTGTTTGAGCCACTACCTACTACGGAAGTACTAGGGCAGAAAGAAAAGCATTGATTATTGATCGTACCGGTCTTTGGCGAGCACCGACAGGCCCTGCAGCAGGATGGGGACCACCGTCTGGTCCAAGTACGCTCTGGTGGGCAGCGCCTGCAGATCCACCTTCTGCTTCGAGATCTTCTCTGCGCTCGTCTTCTCGTTCTCCACCGTCCTCTGAGGAGCAAAGCATGCTGGGAGTCCGTCTCATTACACACTGTGTGCGTGTGTGTGTGTGTGTGTGGGTGTGTGGGTGTGTGTGTGTGGGTGTGTGTGTGTTACCTGGAGGTTTTCCGTCAGGCCGTACTCTGCGTGAGGGTTTTCAGACACCTGCAGAAGGATTCATGTGAATTATCATCATCAGAATCTATTGATCTGTTATCAGAAATTACTTTGATCATCAGCTGTAACTGTTAGGCTAGCAGTTTCCCCCCGCTTCTAGTCTTTGTGCTAAGCTAGGCTAATGGTGTCCCGGATCAGAGATCAAACTGATCTGAAGCATCCGACGCTGGCAGGAGGCACTAACTGGTGGACTGTCCCTTTAAGGATGGCACTGTGTGTAGTGTAGTGCTGTGTGTGGTGCTGTGTGTGGTGCTGTGTGTAGTGCTGTGTGTAGTGCTGTGTGTGGTGCTGTGTGTAGTGCTGTGTGTGGTGCTGTGTGTGGTGCTGTGTGTGAAGCTGTGTGTAGTGCTGTGTGTAGTGCTGTGTGTGGTGCTGTGTGTGGTGCTGTGTGTAGTGCTGTGTGTAGTGCTGTGTGTAGTGCTGTGTGTGAAGCTGTGTGTGGTGCTGTGTGTAGTGCTGTGTGTAGTGCTGTGTGTAGTGCTCACAGGAGTGTGTCCCTCCATGGACTGATCTGCGTCTGTGTGATCTGAAAGACAAAGCAGGTGTTTTACTTGCTGAGGTCTGTTAAAGATGGAGGACAACATGGAGGACAGGACTCAGACTGCAGCAGTCTGGATATCTGTGGATTATAACAGACCACACGGAACCTCAGGGTGTAGAAACATGCATTTGGTTTAAATGACCTTTTAGGATACACTGACTATTGATCACTAAAGAACTAGCGGTCTGATTAAGCATCAGCTAATCGTTGCATTTCGTCGGTTAAACTGATTAATCGATTAACCCTTTCAGCACCACAAGCCCGATTCCCCAGTAGATTCCGGACGGACTCGTGGAAATCTGGACGAGCCCAACGACCCCAAAGTGACAGATTTTTGAAAGGGGTTTGGTCCAGAGACACTGGGTTGAGGATCTGCTCACACTGATGAAGTTAATGTCTGAGCTTCTTTCTGCCGTATTTACCGGCACATCACACCGATTAGTGCCTGACCTTCACTTCACTTCTGTACACGCCGATAAGTACAGAATCCCTAAAATTGGTGATTTTTGAACGCAGTCTGGTTCAGAGAAACTCATCCAGAGCAGAGGACAGAGCCAGGACTCTGGTTTCCTGCTGAAGAAAAACATCCGAGCTACTTTGTTGTTTAAAACGAAAAACCAAGAAATAAAGTGGCTGAAAAGTGACTGATACGTAAATGTATTCAGTTGGAGCCGCCGACAGGACGTGAATAACACGAAAGCTTCTGGTGGATTTGTGTGTTTCAGTGCTCAGTTCCGTGTTTCTCTCCCGGTGGAAACAGACAGTAGCGGGACTTCTTTATTCATCTTTACACTGAGGTCGCTAAGTTAGCTTAGCATCACATGAACGCTCCCTGTGCAGTAAACAAACCGCATTAACGGCTCACATCGACCTCTGCGGTTCAAGCTGCGTCTTCAACGCATCACATAAACCCCGAAACACGCGGCAAACACACAGAAATACATAAAAACGGTGAAAAAGGCGATCAAGAATTAACTCACCGTCCGCCATGTTTGTTGTGGATATTTACGCAAGATATCTGGCGTACGTCGATTCTCTTCTAAGGCTACGTAGGAAAGACGTCCTGCGTGCTTCCTTCAAAATAAAAGCACGAACGTAGATTACAACGTAGATTCTTACTAATATTTGTTTTTAATCAATCAATCAATCAGAAAACACGCGCATTACTCCAGAGACACATGATCTGTATATTGTTTATGAAGCCTTTTCATCGCTTCTTCTTTTATTTTTAATGCACAAGATAATATGACGTAAAGATACCATTTCACCAGAAAGAGTTTCACAGATCTCTCACATTAGTGGGCCATCAGAGTCCAGTTTAATTTATTTTATTCGTTCATTCCATTTCAACAAGACACCATTTAACAGCAAAGAGACAAAACAGAGAGAGAAATACAATTACACAACTGCCGACTTCCTGTGTTGACACATAACGGCCTTCATAACACATACTGTAGGTGAAGGAGTACAGTACAGTAAGAAAAAAAGGACTAAAAATTAAAAAAAAAAGTTTAGATGTTTAACACATTTGATGAGATTTTTAAGTGATTTATTTCAAATTGTCAGTTTGAAGACACGTCATGATTGTAGTATTCAACAAAACGTAACCACTGTTCACAAATTCACCAGCTCTGATAGGCAGGCATATTTAACAATAGTGTGAATCAATCAATGAATCAATGAAATGTAGCTTTAATCGACTTCTTCTGCATTCAAATATACTGCAGTTACCGCAAAACACACTTCAATGACATGTTCTAACTAGCAAGATTACTATAACTGTGAGGAAACTGCTGAGGATCAAGTAGCAGGACAGAATCCCTGACACTGAAGACCAATATTCCCAGCAACCCTGCTCAGATGGACTGGCCATGTGACCCTGCACAATACTGCCAAAACAAGTCTTCTTTGGCAAACTGAAAAATGGCAAGCGAGCGCAAGGTGGCCCCCGAAAAGCGCTACAAGGATACCGTGAAAGACTCCTGGAGGAGCTTTGGATAGGACCTGAGAAGCTGGGAACCCCCAACAAAGCTGCCAGAGAGGACTGCATCATTGACCCACCATAACCACAGATGCTATAAATTTAAATAAAACACTCACAATTCAATGAACGTAGTGATCATTATTTTTATTTGCAAAAAGCGTAGTAAGAAACCATTTATGTTATTTTATGGCACTTAGATAAAAGTAACCCATATTTCTGATATAAAAACATTTGAAAATGGGAGAACAGGAAGGCACTTCTGCATTGGCTTGACTTTTCGAACCCGGAGGTTGCCCGTTGGTTCTGGATGGTTACAGACTCTCGTCCATCCTCACAGTATGAAAGGAATGAGAGCTTTTCTGGAGCGAGGGTAGTCCTTAAACCTCTTGTGGTAGTCTCTGCAAGACAGACAGGAAGGACACACTGAAGTTCATGGTAAGGAGAGCTGAAACGAGTCGTCCATCAACACAAAATTAATCGCAAACTAGGGGTGGGTGACCAGTCAGACTGTGAACGTACCTGTGGTGATGGATGGCTCTGGGCCCGATAGAGCAGACAGTGAAGAAGGCGAAGGCAAAGGTGGGTAAAGACCATGTGGCTAAAGCATAACCGCACCACTCCACGATCTCCCCGAAGAAGTTTGCTCCAGACACAAATTCAAACATTCCCCCTGAGAGAAAAATAAAGGTTCAAGTATTAGAATTCTGTCATAGATTCTGTAAAAAAGGACGTGGTGTGGATCAGGACGTGGTGTGGATCAGGACGTGGTGTGGATCAGGACGTGGTGTGGATCAAGTCGTGGTGTGGATCAGGAACTAGTGTGGATAATGACGTGCTGTGGATCAGGGTCTGGCGTGGATCAGGACGTGGTGTGCATCAGGACGTGGTGTGCATCAGGACGTGGTGTGGATCAGGACGTGGTGTGGATCAGGACGTGGTGTGGATCAGGACGTGGTGTGGATCAGGACGTGGTGTGGATCAGGAGGCGGTGTGGATCAGGAGGCGGTGTGGATAATGACGTGTGGATAATGACGTGTGGATAATGACGTGTGGATAATGACGTGTGGATAATGACGTGGTGTGGATCAGGAGGCGGTGTGGATCAGGAGGCGGTGTGGATCAGGACGTGTGGATAATGACGTGGTGTGGATCAGGACGTGGTGTGGATCAGGACGTGGTGTGGATCAGGATGTGGTGTGGATCAGGACGTGGTGTGGATCAGGACGTGTGGATAATGACGTGGTGTGGATCAGGACGTGGTGTGGATCAGGACGTGGTGTGGATCAGGAGGCGGTGTGGATCAGGACATGGTGTGGATCAGGACGTGTGGATAATGACGTGGTGTGGATCAGGACGTGGTGTGGATAATGACGTGTGGATAATGACGTGTGTGGATCAGGACGTGGTGTGGATTTGGACGTGGTGTGGATCAGGAGGCGGTGTGGATCAGGACGTGGTGTGGATAATGACGTGTGGATAATGACGTGTGTGGATCAGGACGTGGTGTGGATTTGGACGTGGTGTGGATCAGGACGTGGTGTGGATAATGACGTGTGGATAATGACGTGTGTGGATCAGGACGTGGTGTGGATTTGGACGTGGTGTGGATCAGGAGGCGGTGTGGATCAGGAGGCGGTGTGGATCAGGACGTGGTGTGGATAATGACGTGTGGATAATGACGTGTGTGGATCAGGAGGCGGTGTGGATCAGGACGTGGTGTGGATAATGACGTGTGGATAATGACGTGTGTGGATCAGGAGGCGGTGTGGATCAGGACGTGGTGTGGATAATGACGTGTGGATAATGACGTGTGTGGATCAGGACGTGGTGTGGATCAGGAGGCGGTGTGGATCAGGACGTGGTGTGGATAATGACGTGTGGATAATGACGTGTGTGGATCAGGACGTGGTGTGGATCAGGACGTGGTGTGGATCAGGACGTGGTGTGGATAATGACGTGTGGATAATGACGTGTGTGGATCAGGACGTGGTGTGGATCAGGAGGCGGTGTGGATCAGGACGTGGTGTGGATAATGACGTGTGGATAATGACGTGTGTGGATCAGGACGTGGTGTGGATCAGGACGTGGTGTGGATCAGGAGGCGGTGTGGATAATGACGTGTGGATAATGACGTGTGGATAATGACGTGGTGTGGATCAGGAGGCGGTGTGGATCAGGAGGCGGTGTGGATCAGGACGTGTGGATAATGACGTGGTGTGGATCAGGACGTGGTGTGGATCAGGAGGCGGTGTGGATCAGGACATGGTGTGGATCAGGACATGGTGTGGATCAGGACGTGTGGATAATGACGTGTGTGGATCAGGAGGCGGTGTGGATCAGGACGTGGTGTGGATAATGACGTGTGGATAATGACGTGTGTGGATCAGGACGTGGTGTGGATCAGGACGTGGTGTGGATCAGGAGGCGGTGTGGATAATGACGTGTGGATAATGACGTGTGGATAATGACGTGGTGTGGATCAGGAGGCGGTGTGGATCAGGAGGCGGTGTGGATCAGGACGTGTGGATAATGACGTGGTGTGGATCAGGACGTGGTGTGGATCAGGACGTGGTGTGGATCAGGATGTGGTGTGGATCAGGACGTGGTGTGGATCAGGACGTGTGGATAATGACGTGGTGTGGATCAGGACGTGGTGTGGATCAGGACGTGGTGTGGATCAGGAGGCAGTGTGGATCAGGACGTGTGGATAATGACGTGTGGATAATGACGTGTGTGGATCAGGAGGCGGTGTGGATCTGGATGTGGTGTGGATCAGGATGTGGTGTGGATCAGGACGTGGTGTGGATCAGGACGTGTGGATAATGACGTGGTGTGGATCAGGACGTGGTGTGGATCAGGACGTGTGGATAATGACGTGTGGATAATGACGTGTGTGGATCAGGAGGCGGTGTGGATCAGGACGTGGTGTGGATCAGGATGTGGTGTGGATCAGGACGTGTGGATAATGACGTGGTGTGGATCAGGACGTGGTGTGGATCAGGACGTGGTGTGGATCAGGAGGCAGTGTGGATCAGGACGTGTGGATAATGACGTGTGGATAATGACGTGTGTGGATCAGGAGGCGGTGTGGATCAGGACGTGGTGTGGATCAGGATGTGGTGTGGATCAGGACGTGGTGTGGATCAGGACGTGTGGATAATGACGTGGTGTGGATCAGGACGTGGTGTGGATCAGGACGTGGTGTGGATCAGGAGGCAGTGTGGATCAGGACGTGTGGATAATGACGTGTGGATAATGACGTGTGTGGATCAGGAGGCGGTGTGGATCTGGATGTGGTGTGGATCAGGAGGCGGTGTGGATCAGGATGTGGTGTGGATAATGACGTGTGGATAATGACGTGTGTGGATCAGGACGTGGTGTGGATCAGGAGGCGGTGTGGATCAGGATGTGGTGTGGATAATGACGTGTGGATAATGACGTGTGTGGATCAGGACGTGGTGTGGATCAGGAGGCGGTGTGGATCAGGATGTGGTGTGGATAATGACGTGTGGATAATGACGTGTGTGGATCAGGACGTGGTGTGGATCAGGACGTGGTGTGGATCAGGACGTGGTGTGGATCAGGAGGCGGTGTGGATCAGGAGGCGGTGTGGATAATGACGTGTGGATAATGACGTGTGGATAATGACGTGGTGTGGATCAGGAGGCGGTGTGGATCAGGACGTGTGGATAATGACGTGTGGATAATGACGTGGTGTGGATCAGGAGGCGGTGTGGATCAGGATGTGGTGTGGATCAGGACGTGGTGTGGATCAGGATGTGGTGTGGATCAGGACGTGGTGTGGATCAGGACGTGTGGATAATGACGTGTGGATAATGACGTGTGGATAATGACGTGTGTGGATCAGGACGTGGTGTGGATCAGGACGTGGTGTGGATCAGGATGTGGTGTGGATCAGGACGTGGTGTGGATCAGGACGTGTGGATAATGACGTGGTGTGGATCAGGACGTGGTGTGGATCAGGGCGTGGTGTGGATCAGGAGGCAGTGTGGATCAGGACGTGTGGATAATGACGTGTGGATAATGACGTGTGTGGATCAGGAGGCGGTGTGGATCAGGACGTGGTGTGGATCAGGAGGCGGTGTGGATCAGGATGTGGTGTGGATAATGACGTGTGGATAATGACGTGTGTGGATCAGGAGGCGGTGTGGATCAGGACGTGGTGTGGATCAGGAGGCGGTGTGGATCAGGATGTGGTGTGGATAATGACGTGTGGATAATGACGTGTGTGGATCAGGACGTGGTGTGGATCAGGAGGCGGTGTGGATCAGGATGTGGTGTGGATAATGACGTGTGGATAATGACGTGTGTGGATCAGGACGTGGTGTGGATCAGGATGTGGTGTGGATAATGACGTGTGGATAATGACGTGTGTGGATCAGGACGTGGTGTGGATTTGGACGTGGTGTGGATCAGGAGGCGGTGTGGATCAGGACGTGGTGTGGATAATGACGTGTGGATAATGACGTGTGTGGATCAGGACGTGGTGTGGATTTGGACGTGGTGTGGATCAGGAGGCGGTGTGGATCAGGATGTGGTGTGGATAATGACGTGTGGGTAATGACGTGTGTGGATAATGACGTGTGTGGATCAGGACGTGGTGTGGATTTGGACGTGGTGTGGATCAGGAGGCGGTGTGGATCAGGACGTGGTGTGGATAATGACGTGTGGATAATGACGTGTGTGGATCAGGACGTGGTGTGGATTTGGACGTGGTGTGGATCAGGAGGCGGTGTGGATCAGGACGTGGTGTGGATAATGACGTGTGGATAATGACGTGTGTGGATCAGGACGTGGTGTGGATTTGGACGTGGTGTGGATCAGGAGGCGGTGTGGATCAGGATGTGGTGTGGATAATGACGTGTGGGTAATGACGTGTGTGGATCAGGACGTGGTGTGGATCAGGACGTGGTGTGGATCAGGATCTGGTGTGGATCTGTGGTACCGTGGGGGACCCTGTAGACGGTCTCGCCGGGTCTCCTCAGGCAGCGCAGGATGTGGTCACTGTGGATGTTGATGATCAGTCCGACCACAAACAGAAGCAAACCTTCATCACACAAACAGAAACAGATTCCAGTGTAAGAGGACATGCAGACTCAAGGATCCACGCGATCCACATGATCCACGCGATCAACGTGATCCACGTGATTCACGCGATCAATGTGATCCACGCGATCAATGTGATCAATGTGATCCACGCAATCAACACGGTCAATGTGATCCACGCGGTCAATGTGATCCACACGATAAACGTGATCAATGCGGTCAATCCGGTCAATGTGATCAACGTGATCCATGCGATCAATGCGGTCAATGTGATCAACGTGATCAATGTGATCCACGCGGTCAACGTGATCAATGTGATCCACGCGGTCAACGCGGTCAATGTGATCCACGCGGTCAACGCGGTCAATGTGATCCACGCGATCCACGCGGTCAATGTGATCCACGCGATCTACGCGGTCAATGTGATCCACGTGGTCAACGCGGTCAATGTGATCCACGCGATCCACGCGGTCAATGTGATCCACGCGATCCACGCGGTCAATGTGATCAACGTGATCCATGCGATCAATGCGGTCAATGTGATCAACGTGATCAATGTGATCCACGCGGTCAACGCGGTCAATGTGATCCACGTGGTCAACGCGGTCAATGTGATCCACGCGGTCAACGCGGTCAATGTGATCCACGCGATAAACGTGATCAATGCGGTCAATCCGGTCAATGTGATCAACGTGATCCACGCGATAAACGTGATCAATGCGGTCAATGCGATCCACGCAATCGACGTGATCAATGTGATCCACACGGTCAACGTGATCAATGCGGTCAATCCGGTCAATGTGATCAACGTGATCCACGCGATAAACGTGATCAATGCGGTCAATGCGATCCACGCAATCAACGTGATCAATGTGATCCACGTGATCCACGCAGTCAACGTGATCCACGTGATCCACGTGGTCAATGTGATCAACGCGATAAACGTGATCAATGCGGTCAATGCGATCCACGCAATCGACGTGATCAATGTGATCCACGTGATCCACGCAGTCAACGTGATCCACGTGGTCAACGTGATCCGCCTGCAGTCAGTCGTCCAACACGCCCTCGATGATCCCCGCCGCCATGATGTTGAAGCATGAAGTGTTCCAACTGTCTGAAAACCTGAAGTGAACTTGGCGAGATCACCCCTCGGAGGGCAGAGGGAGCGAGTCAACAACGATGGTCACTCCAGAGGTGGATATCACCCACAATGCATTGCAGTCATGCATTTGGTGCAATAACATGCATCCCTGGTTAGGTGGCAGTAATGTACATTCTACTCCTGTTGGTTTATGTGTTTATTTACCAGATAATGCACATTAATCAACATTTTAGTTACACATCATGTAAATGTGACTTAGCCCATGACCTGATTTTAATTGCTTTTCAGTTTAAATGTTTCTAATATATCTTATAGATCTGTACATGTTCACTCGTTAGCAGATAGTTTCATTGATAGCCTGATATTTTACTGAAGATGTAATCTAACTAATCCCAGTTCATATTCGCTTAGACTATTGTTCTGTTCAGCTTGTGTGATTTCTTCTCTCCAACACTCCTGTGCTGCGACGTCACACACTCCTCCTGCTCTGATTGGTGCTTTTTGTTCAGGCACGGTGGGAAGAGAAAGCGTTAATGTGGTGAAGCTGGTGCTTCCTGGTGTTACGACTCACCTGCAGCCGTGCAAGCCTCCGTCAGCCAGGTGTGTTCAAACCGGGCACAGTGCAGCAGGTGGTGTCCCTGCAGGAAGCCGTTGAGCGAGCAGAAGATGGCGGCGTAGAGGACGGTGGGCAGCGGCATGACTCGTCCTCTGGTCAGGAAGGCGTAGATAAAACTCCTGCAGGACACATCCAAGTCACAGACTGAAGCTAAGCTAACAGATGTTTCCAGTGGACAGGAAGAGGAAGAAACACTGAGCTGTCAGATAAACATGGACGAGTAAAAAGTTGAATATTTATATTAACCTGCTGCTCCTCCTCCCTGCAGCATTAACCTGATGGAGTCTCAGCCTCTCACCTGTGGAAGTAGTGCAGCATGAAGGTGCAGAGCAGCAACGTCCTCCCGGTCCAGAGTCCGCTCCTCCCCGCTTCAGTGTGCGGCCGCTCGGGGACCAGCAGCAGCAGCAGCGGCAGAAGAAAGGCCGGGACCTCCTGCAGGAACCAGCCCAGCCGGGCCGGACACCCGCGGCCCACCTGCGGCGCATAGCGGCCGTACGGCGTGTGGCTCCGCGTCTGCTGCAGCAGATAGGCCACGCCCCCGACCAGCAGAGTCCAGCTCAGGTAGGAAACACAGGAGTCCAGGCACTCCATCGGCCCGCGGCGGCTCGGCTCGGCTCGGCTCGGCTGCAGACAGGAAACACACCGAGGAGGGGTTATATGGAGAGACAGAGAGAGTAGAGAAAGTAGTCCCCCGCCTTCACCACCTTCATCCACAGGACCAGTCTGACAACAAATCCACCAGAGTCAGACCAGAAACCAAACCACATCCCCGAGCACCGGGGCTACGAAGAGGAGCAGCTCTGCCAGCTGTGCAACAAAGACTCTCCCAGGAAGCACTGAGCTCCACCTATCCCAACACGTTCACCCACATCCAACCACAAACAGCCTCTATTTGACTACAACCGAACAGTCCTGTTCCTTTTCCCCTGCCCCGCCTCGGGGAAACAGTGAGGGCTAAATATGTGGTATGGGCCAACAAAGGGACGCCCGCAAGGGGGGGTTGGTTGTCATGTCTGAGCTGCAGGCCCTGTTTATTACAGTGTCATTACATTATATATGTATAACTGTTACTATTATCATTCTTAATCTTGGTTGGCTTTGTCTTTTCATGCCAATAAAACTCAGGAACAGATTACATCACCACTCAAATCCATACAGCCTTCCTGCTGAGAAGGGGGTACCGAGGGTCCAGACACCAGGGACCAGAGTGCAGAGACCAGGGACAGAAGAATTCCAACGAATAACGTTAACCTGAGAAAAGTGACAGAAGACATCAACCAGAAGTTCAAAGCTTGGAAAAGAAAGAAACAGAAACAGACACTTCTGGCAGAACTGGTTTGACGTGACTAAAGAAATGAGTTCACAGTTCAGACACACAAGCACAAAAGAAACTCCACAACTGTTCAATATACAACAACGAGCCATAACAGTCTGGACACGTTCAGGTCCAGAAGACACATCTCCATTCAGAGCAGTGAAGAGCCGAACCCTGAGCCCCCCCAGCTGACCTGCAGGCCCCCAGGAGCTTCAGTTTGGCTCCCCCTCCTCCCCTCCTTTCCTCCTCCTCCTCCTCCTTGTCCTCTCCTCCTTTTCTCCTCATCCCCCCCCATCAGCCCCCCCCCAGGATCAGCTGATGGCCCTGAGTTTGATACATTTACTGTTTATCAGACCACAACAATGAGCGAGCAGGTTAGCAGGTTAGCATATGAAGCACAGCTGAATAAAACCGTAGACTGTCGGCTCTGCAGCGCTCCCCCATCCAGACCCTCCGGGTCCCACCAGGTCCAACCCGGTCCCTCTGGGTCCCACCAGGTCCAACCCGGTCCCTCTGGGTCCCACCAGATCCAACCCGGTCCCTCTGGGTCCCAGCAGGGCCGACTGCACTCACGTCCTCATCCAGGCTCCCAGTGAGAGGGGCAGAGTCAGTGAGCCGGAGAGACGGTCCATTCATACAGGTTAAAGGTAATAAAGTCCAGTAAATACCAGAAACAGGCAGCAGGAAATCAGCCAGAAACAGGCAGCACACAGAGGAGGAGCTCAGCATTCTTCTGTGTCTGTTTCAGGACACAGGCTGGTCCACAGTGAGGTGCAGGAGGTGACTCTGACTGTTTTATCCTCAGTAAACCAAGCAGGAGGTTGAGGAGCGTCTGTTCACCAGAGTCCATGTGACCAAGGCGGAGGAGGACTCGGGACTCTGAGTCACCTCCTGCAGGATCTCTGCCTCTTTCAGCTCTCTGGCGCCCCCCTGAGGAGGCTCCCGCTGTCCTGCTGAGGGCCTGTTACAGTCCTGGCTCTCATTTATAAAACAGTGCGCACACCTGAAGGCAGTGTTCCCTTACACATCACAGTCCACCTGGGATTGTGCACCTGGACCAGCCTCGGGTCCCTGCAGTGTTTCCATGTTTACAGCAACCACACGGGTCGATTCACACCCGACAAATGATCAGTGCCCCCCCCCAGCCTGGGACACGTCAACAACTTGTGTGTGTGTGTTCACTCAGAGATTTTACACACAAAAACTACATGAAAACTCAAATCGTACTTGGTGAAATCTGCAGAGTGTGACAAGATATTTCCGGTATTTATTATCTGAGGAGAGTCTGCAGGCTGCCTCTCCTGGACATGTCCTGGATTCACATGAAGGAAATGTGTGTCGACCTTTAACGTGTGAAAACATGACTGCTGTGATTTTAATATCACACTATTTTATTTGAATATTTCTGTTAATACAAAAATATTTTCATATTAATTTGAACAATTTCTGTAAGATTCTTCTCTCTTTTTGTGATTTTTTAAAATTATATAGATATACTATATTTTTTGTTTTTTATTTTGATACATCTAGTTTTAATAATATAATTCTATCATGTTTTTTTATATTTTATTATTTATTTTATATTATGGTATAATTACTTTATTTGAACAGTTCTGTGAAGACAAATTTAACATCAAAATATTCGATTTTTTATGATGGTTTTCCTCTCATTATGATATTTCTATTATTGCTATACCTTTTTTGAAAATGTCTTTGAATACCAAAGTCTATGTATAAATATTACTTATGTTCTGATGATATTTTACTGTAATATTTGTATCATAATACATTTTTATTCCCTATTATTATTATTATTATTATTATTGTTACTGCTGAAAACTAAACTTCATAGAAACATTTTAAATAAAAGTGATATTGGGGTCCTTTTGTTTTATATTTGTATTGTATATATTATATTTGGAGAATATTTCACCATTATATTTCTATATTATTTTATTATCCTTTTTAGGAAAATAAGACTCACTGTGTTTGTGTGACAGAGTGACTCTTATTGTGAAGGTCCGTGTTGGCGCCCTCTGTGGGCGGAAGTGTGACAGCAGCAGCTGTGACGGACCGCCCCCCCCCCCTCCCCCCCCCTCCCCCCTCCCTCCTCCTCCTCCCCCCTCTCCTCTCCCCCCCTCCCCCCACCCTCCTCCTCCCCTCCTCCTCCCCCTCTCCTCTCCCCTCCCCCTCTCCTCTCCTCCTCTCCCCCCCTCTCCTCCTCCCCTCTCCTCCCCTCCCCCCCCTCCCCCCCCTCCTCTCCTCCCCCCCCCTCCTCTCCTCCCCCCCCTCCCCCCCCTCCTCTCCTCCCCCCCCCTACTCCTCCTCCCTCTCCCCCCCCCTCTCCTCCCCCCCCCCCCCCCCCCCCCCCCCCCTCCTCCTCCTCCTCTCAGCGGCGGCAGCAGCGGCTCCGCTCCGGTTCTATTCCCGGAGAGACCGCCTCCATTTTACCAGCGACACCCGGCGGAGGCGCAGCGGCTGTCGGCGGCTCTCGGAGGACTCGGCGGCTCTCGGAGGACTCGGCGGCTCTCGGAGGACTCGGCGGCTCTCGGAGGACTCGGCGGCTCTCGGAGGACTCGGCGGCCGGCGGAGGGACTCGATCCTGCGGCGGCGGCGCTTTGAATTCCTCGGGCGTGAATCAGCCTTTTTTCAGCGGGATGGCGGCGCTGCGGCAGGACGCGGCCCGGCGGCTCTGTGAGGATTAACGGCTCGGTTCTGCGGTGAAAGTGTCGGTTCGTCTGCGGGGAGAAGGAGCAGCGGCTTCGGATGGTCAGGTACCGGATTTATCCTAATTGGTTTTATTTATTACGAGGCTTGATTCTCCGGTTTATCATAAGACGGCTTTGTTTGATCTCCTCGGCGGGTCGATTATCCGCCGACAGGCCGCTGCTGCAGCCTGCCGGCGGCTCCTGCTCGCTGGTTCTCCTCCGGCCTCCTCCGGCCTCCTCCGGCCTCCTCCGGTGTGTTAGTGGGGGGGCGGGTTATATAATGTGTGCGCAGAGGACACCGGGGCTCCGTCCGTCCGGCCGCGGCTCCCCGGAGCCTCTCGCAGCTTCACGTCTTCGGCTCCTTAATGCGCCGTCGGACCGTCGGATCTCTTCCTCCGACATCGTGTCCAGAAGGGCCCGAGCCTCCGCGGGGCCCCGAGCCTCCGCGGGGCCCCGAGCCTCCGCGGGGCCCGAGCCTCCGCGGGGCCCGAGCCTCCGCGGGGCCGCGGTGTCGGCAGGCCGGGCTGCAGGTGCAGCAGGGCCGCGGCTCCGTCCAGGGGACACCCGGAGACACAGTAATACACCTGACCAATACTCTCCTGATCAATACTCTCCTGATCAATACTCTCCTGATCAATACTCTCCTGATCCCCTGATTTAGTCATTAAAATAATGCTTCACAATATTAACAGCTGAGAAAACAGGCGCTGATCGATTAGTCGATCAACAGAAAATGAATCTGCAACTATTTTGATGATCAATAAATCCTTAAAGCTCTGTTTATTATTATTATTATTATTATTATTATTATTATTATTATTATTATTATTATTATCAATGGATTAGTGATATTATCTTAGAGAAACGGCTTATTGATTTATTGAGAAAATAACCAGTAAATTAATCCATAATGAAAATGATCAATGAATGATGGAATGTTTTATCATTATTATCATCATTAATATTATTAATCAGAATCTTATAATAATAATAATAATAATAATAATAATAATATTTGTGGGGGGCAGTTAATCCTCATTATTCGTGATAAATGTCTTATAGGATTCATTGATTATTAAAACAGAATTTCAGCACTAATTATTAAAGGTGGAACTTGTGTCTCTTATAAACATGTTCAGGTCACCTGTAATATTACACACACACACACACACACACACACACACACACACACACACACACACAGGTGAACAGGTGAACTGAGTGTTTGCTGTCTGTCCCTTTCACATTATATCAGGTTCAAGTTTGCGTCCTTGAGAAGAAAATGAATCTGGTATCTTGAACGTCCACATGGAGACGAGACCTGGTTCAGCACATCAACACATTTGAAGACACTTTGGACACATTTTATAGATTGTAGTAGTTTCGATTGTTGAGAAAAATCCTCAGCAAGTAAATTGATAATGAAAACATTGTACAGCCGTTTATATTCAGCTGTTATCAGTTCTGAAGCTTCAGACAGGAAGTGAATAAACCATCATGTGTCACCTCCGGAGCTTGAAATACGTTCATATCAAATGTCTGGTCAGATTTATAATCTTATTGATAATCTTTGATCAGATAGATTGATGATTTCAATCAGGAACTGTTTGTTCAGACAAACAGACTGACTTTAAGTTCATTTTAGTTTAAAGGACGTTTAATAACTTTAGGTTCTTTTTGTTCAATGAAACAAGAGATTTGTAGAAAAATATGTGAATGTTTCTCAAAATAAAGTTTAAAACATATATAATATATATGTTATATTGAATATAATATATAATGTTGTAAGGACTGAACCTCGGGGAAAACCAAGTGAATCTGCCTTCTTCATACATCAGTCATCATTAAATCATTATTATCATTATCATTAAATGTCTCAGTGAAGCTCTGAAATCCGAAACTTGAGAGTGGACTTTAAAGCAGCGCTGCCTTCACTGACCTCTGGAACTCACTTTTCACATTTGTCCTTCTGTCTAAACACAAGTTCACCAGCAACGTAGGAAAAACAAACAGCTGACCTTTTAATTATGAAACTCCATTTGTCCAGTTTTTATATTTGCACTTAAACGCACCATTAAACACCCTTATGAGTCCAAGATGGCGTCCTCAGGTGTCTTTTAAAACTAAATATGTTTTGCCCTTTTTGCTTGAACATGTTCTTATCAAAGATAATTTAAAGATGTCACAGTGACGTCATCAGCCTCGGAAACTACTGCGGTCTGACGTACAGTCCGGAGATGTGGAGTTTAAAGTCGGAGCTGTTTACCGGGCAGGGAGGCTCTAATGAAAAACACTATCTGGGTGCATTATGGGAAATGTAGGATCCAGTGTTTGTGGAGCAAGTCGGGATCTCTGCAGCTCTGCTGCAGGACAGAATTACCTGGAGAAACCTGCTGCTGTTGGAGGGGAACCAGAAGAAAAAGCGTTGCTTTTCCCCACCATAAAGACGCGATGTAACTGACGGTCTTATCGGTCGATGTAACAAACGATTGAACTGATCAACAGCAGAGAAATGTTGGTTTAGTTTCTGTGTGTTTTTTTCAATGCGACTCTGGATCTCCATTTGAATCCAGTCAGATGATCAGACGGGTTGGAGACAGACGAGCAGGTCAGACAAACTTACCTGAAGAGGAAACGAAGGTGAACTCAGAAAAATGTTTTCGCCTTCACTCAAAACTGGCTTCAAGACCTTTAAAATTATTTCATTTCTGAAACGGGTGTTTGAAGCACTGAAAGAAGTTGAAGTGGTGACTCTTTAACTCCTTTGCATCAGCAGTAAAAGTGTAAATGTCATCTGCCACTTACATCTTCTT
>CM062204.1:297500-477500 GCA_031216445.1 Lateolabrax maculatus | reverse complement strand
GGAATATTCCAGATCAGGACCGACTACAACAACAGGGGGAATCCAGGTAGCGCCCCCTGAAGGCTGCTGGGGTCATTACAGCCACACGCTTGTTACAGTCTGAACGTGGACAGTTTGTCCTGAAGGGGGCGCTGCAGGACCGATGATGGAGTCATTCAGATCTACAGGGTTCGTCCTCTGGAGAGCAGGATGATTTACTGGAAATCTCTTCGGTAGTTGATCTGAAATGATTAGTTAATTAGCAGATGACGACTCAGCAGCAGTGTGGATCAGTGACTCATTGTCACAGGAACTGAATCTTTTTGGGTTTTGGACAAAACTCAGAGACAGATTCCCCCCCCACCCCCGTACGTCCGTCCATGGGGACACTGCAGACAGGAGCTGCTGTCTGCTGGTTCACTCTGTGACGGACTCTCCTGTTTACTGTGTGAGACAACTATTTAGAACAGGAGCTTCATTCAAATGAATGATTAACAACATCAGTAAGTGTTTTAACATGATCATGACTCCTCAATATGTTTTTTAGATTTGAACAGTGACTCTCGTCTATATGTTCACATGTTGATATTCACTGTGTGATCGATGAATGGGGGGATTGACTTTGACTCGGTCAGATGCCTCCTCGCGTCGTCTCTTTGTTCCCCGTTTGTCGGAGGTGGAGCCATGCTGTGTAACGAAGACCTCATCCGCCAGGGCGCCGTCACTGTGGTTCTGTGACAAACGGCCACCGAGGCGTAAAAAGTGGGTCAGGGGCTGTAGTCAGGGTTGCCACGGCAACGGGATCAGGAGGTCACAGAGGAGGAAGCAGTCTGCTGCTGCTCAGGCATGCTGGGACATGTAGTCAGCTGTGAGGTCACATGATAAAACACCAAGTAGACACACGTGGGGAAAATTTTATTAACTTGGAGGACAGATTCTTGCGGTCTGTCAGTTAAAAAATAATAATATTTCATTGTTCATTTGAAATTTTAAATGTTTTTACTAGCTGAGCTGATGTTAGTTATGATTCAACAGTCCAGTCAGACTGAAGTGAACAGGAAGTCCAAGAAAACCACGTCACATGTTTTCTTTCTTCCCATAAAAAGTCTTTTATTTCACTGTAACATAAAAATCGATGAAACTGAACTTTGGGTCAGTAAAGGTCGCTTTGTTTAACAAGGCCGTTTCCTCCCTCAGGTTTTCAGCGAGGATGTGGCAGTGAGCATGCTCAAAGCGCTGATCGTTACCATGACGATATTCGGCGGCGGCCAGGCATGCAGCGGCCAGGACAACTGCTCCGCCCACAGCGAGTCCAAAGACTACTGTTACTCAGCTCGCATCCGCAGCACGGTGCTGCAGGGGCTGCCGTTCGGAGGGGTGCCCACCGTGCTCGCCCTCGACTTCATGTGCTTCCTGGTGAGTCGCCACTGCACACACACACACACACACACACACACACACACACACACACACACTGCTCCTATTTCTGCTCTTAGGATACATGAGACTTGCCTTTACTGAAGTCTTTTATCACTCCGACACACCTCATTATAAATCTGTTGTTGATTGGACGCTGCGGCTGATTGGATTCGCTGCTTCAAGCGAGGAGCGGAGAAATATCAAATAAGGGAGCTGAGATGTCCCCACTGTGTAATGTTGAAGATAACAGGTTGCATTGTGGGAGCTGCTGAGTGTGGACTGTGTTGTTTTCTGCTGTGATGTTCACTGACTGTTGGAAAAATCAATACTGCAGCTTCATGGATCGACCCACATACTGATGTTTGGACTGAACCTTTACGATCATTACAGATTTACTCTTTTAACTTTTAAAGGTTTAATCCCTCGTTTTTGTCTGACCTCTGAATCTCAGCGTCCTGGAGTCTAACAGGAAGTCCTCCCTCTTCTTCTTCAGGTGCTGCTCTTCGTCTTCTCCATTTTACGGAAAGTTGCGTGGGACTATGGTCGCCTGGCGCTGGTCACCGACGCCGACAGGTAAACAGTGATGTCACGCATTAAACAGAGCAGTGGTTGCAGTTCTTCACCAACACCTCAGGGGGCAGTGATGAGCTGGTTACACCTCGCATTTTTTCATTGTTGTTGTAAGACAGACTTGACATATTGTGAACTCGTCTTTTAATGAAGTTGCGGGGAACCACTGAACCTAACACAGAGCTTGACATGATTAAAGTCGTAAACCACAAGGTGGCGAACGCTTCCTGTTCCCGCTCAGCAGCTTTTGATTTTCTTTCTGTTTCCATCCTGAAGATTGAAGAAGCGTTTCAGCGACCTGGATGAGCGGGAATAGTATGTTGCTGCCTCCTCCTCCTCCTCCTCCTCCTCCTCTGGTTCTATTAACAGGGTTCTGCTCTCTGATTGGTGCACTAACACGACTTCTTCTTCTTCATTTCAGTTTGTCTGTGTCTTCCTGTATGGGGGGTTGTTAGTGCCACCTACCGCCGTCTTTTTGTCAGAAAACTGAAACCAGGAATTATTCACATCCGAGAAGCTGCCGTGAATTTTTAGCGTTTTTGCTTAAATTGACTTAAACAATTGTCGTAATTGCTTTCTGGTAGTGGGGGTCAGTAGGGGCCCAACAACAAATCTCAGCCCCGGGGCCCCAGGAGCTGAATCTGACCACAGGCTGAAGCTATGCTCTGCTGTGGCACTAATCACCCCTCATAGGCCAAGAATACTGCAGTGTGGGGGGGGGGGGGGGGATTTAAAGGGTATCTTTGGGTCATTTTCTGTTGACTAACGTGAAGCTAACGATGCTAACGGGTGTGAAGCTAACCGTGCTAACGGGTGTGAAGCTAACGCTGCTCTTCGTTGTTGGCGTCCAGCAGCAGACGAGACCGAGCGAACTATGAACCGGTCAGAAGGTAACGTGAGTCTGTAGCTCGCTGTGTCGTGAACCCTGTGACGTGTTAGCCAGCACGCCGCCAACTGCACGCTCACACCTGGAAACACCTGGAAACACCTGCGTCCTGTTGCTGCCGGCGTTTCCAGGTCCGAGTTCAGGCGGAGCGTAGACACTTCCTGTCGCTGGGTGTCACTTCCTGTTAGCGCCCCCCCCTCGTGTTTGAGTGTGTCATAGATCACATGTTAAAGGAACCAAACTCAGGGGTCCAATCAGCTTTCAGTCGTAGAGGTCAAAGGTCACAGCGGCTACATGCTAACAGACTGCGTCCTGTTTGTCTCCACAGTGTTGCCTCGGCGATGCACTCGGAGACGCCCGACCGCTACGAACGCCTCACCTCCGTCTCCAGCTCCGTCGACTTCGACCAGAGAGACAACGTGAGGACGCCCCCTCCCTCCCCTCCCTCCTCCTCCTGCTCCTCCTCCTCACATTTCATTACAAACGTCAAATCTGTTTATTCTGCAGCTATAAATGTGTCACAAACAGACGGAGACTAAAAACATTTCAAGTCAAATTATTTATTTTATTTACGTAAAGCAATATAAAGCAGCCCATAGTTGCTCACTTTCGTATCATTTCTGATGTTTCTGTTCTGCTTCAGGGTTTCTGCTCGTGGCTGACGGCCATCTTCAGAATAAAGTGAGTATCGACTTCCTCCAACACACTGTCCTGTAATCAAATGGATCCATCAGATCGGTCAGGTTTTACATCAAAACTGTTCACATCAAAACCATAGAAGACTGTTCCTGATCAGCGCCACCATCTGGTGAAGAGGGTGGATGGTCTTTTAAATAAACATGGCGTCTGATCTTTGGTCCAGATGAACTTTAGTTTAATTCTTTGTGATAATGTGATGAAATAACGGAGCTGAGGGTGTAAATGACCCAAACACGACATCTGCTTCTTCTGTTGGGCAACAGTACAACTTCTTCTGTTCGGTTTTGTAGCTGTCACAGTGAGTCCGATGTGGGCTTCGGGTGTCACATGACCCAAACCCGACAGTGTTTGGTTTCTGATCAGGTTTGATTACCTGTCAAAGTCTTTCTGACTGCAGTGGCAGTGTGACGTACCCGTCAGGGTCCAGTGGGATCGGGTCTTTTGGTCTCAGTGTTTGGCCCACGCAGGTCTGTCTGTGCTGACTGACCCCTCCTCCTCCTCCTCCTCCTCCTGCAGGGATGAAGAGATCAGAGAGAAGTGTGGCGAGGATGCTGTTCACTATCTGTCCTTCCAGCGCCACATCATCGGCCTGCTGGTCGTCGTCGGCGTCCTCTCTGTCGGCATCGTCCTGCCCGTCAACTTCTCCGGAGACCTGCTGGGTGAGAACAGAGTCCACCATCATCTTCATCACAGCAGTCAGGAGCCGTCCACAGCAGTGGAGAGTCCACGTCTGTAAATGCACAACAGCAAATCACTTTTAGAGGGCTGAAGAGGGGAAAATATCCAGTATTTAAAAAAAAAAAAAATCCATAAAAATGAGAGAAAACTAAAATATAATGATGTCAATGAAGCAGAGTTTTATTGATTGGTAATCATTTCACGGCACAAAGCCAGCTACTGATTGGTTGGTTTAAGCTGCTTTGGACCAAACCAAAACGCTTGATAATCTCTCTGCTGCTCACAGATACAAGACCAAAGTACAAAGTACAAAGTATAAAGATAAAAATACACACTGAAGGAGGGAAAGTAAGAAGTGATGAAGAAAGTTTCCCTCCATAGTTTGAGATAGCTGTAGTGAGCCTGTAACTAAGCGTGGGTCGATCTCCGTTGTGAATGGAAAAAAGTTATTTCTATTTAATGTTTATTAATATTTCTTCTCAGACTTTTTTTCTTTGAGCTAAAAGCTTTCGTCTCTGTTTCTGTTTTGGCATTTATTATCTTAAACCAGATTCACACGAAATATATCTGTAATTAATTTATAATGAGAATTAATCTAATTACATTTTAAGATGTTGAACTGAAGTTACACAAAACCTTGAATTAAAAATAAAGTTAGATTTAGACAGTTTCAAATTTAAGTAAAAGATTAAAGATATTTCAGTGTTTCAGCTCTGAAGTCCTGCAGATATATGATCTTACAGATGTGTTCATGTTATTATAACTGCATTTGTCGATGTCTAAAATGTTCATTCAAAACATTCTGCTGAGCTCAAACCAGACTCTGGACTCTGGTAGTCTGGTAGACTGGTAGTTTTCCTCCCTGGACCCTGGTAGTTGAGTCTGGACCCTGGTAGTTGAGTCTGGACCCTGGTAGTTGAGTCTGGACCCTGGTAGTTGAGTCTGGACCCTGGTAGTTGAGTCTGGACCCTGGTAGTTGAGTCTGGACCCTGGTAGTTTTCCTCCCTGGTAGTTTTGTCTGGACTCTGGTAGTTTTCCTCCCTGGTAGTTTTGTCTGGACTCTGGTAGTTTTCCTCCCTGGTCTCCCTGGTAACTGTCTCACCATGTTCTCACCTTGTGTCTGATTGATTTTAGTCAGAATTATCAGTAAAGATGCTTTCCTAAGCCGAGGAGTTCCCGGACCTCCTTCTAAAGAAGGTAACAGCCGTCCGACCGGAGCTGCAGCTCTGTGTTTGCTGTCTGATGTTAGATGGTGGTTTTAGCCCAACTTGGTAGTTTAGACCCCCTTCACACCTGGTTTTAAAATGCAATCTGTATCCGGATACGTTATTCGGATAATAAACGATCCGATCTTTCCTTTGCGTTTTTAATGCGTTCTCGTAATCTTCATTGAGATCGGACCGCTGTTAGCAACATGATCTTGACTGTGGCCCGTTGGCAGGATTACTCACCGTTATCGCTGGCAGTCGGCCCGTGTCACTGTAGGCAGCTGGCTCTGAACTGTCTAACGGTAAAGTAGGTTGCGATGTTGGACGATTCGAGAAGAACGCCACAGATCAAACATGGCTGCTCGCTCTGCCGCAGAGCAAGAAACTAATAAACAGTTTGATTCTGCTGGTAAAATATTATTTACTCAAATGTAGATTTTATGATCTGCTCGTGTTTGAAACGTTTTGGCCGTCTTTTTAAAATCCTTCAGACATTTATAGTAAAAAGTCATTCATTATTTTGCTTTTTAATTTCAGTTATTTGCTTCAATCTGTGTTTGTGACCGTCTTAAATGAAAAGTCGTGCACACAGCAGGCGCCTAGTCTCAAAACTCTGGAGAAGCACAACCTCGCACCGGGGACACTGCATCGAGCATAAACAAGTCCTCAATTAGGTCCTCAAAGGGTTAAAGCCTTACAGGCTTCTGGTTGTAGTAACAGCAGTGGTGAAGGAAGTACTCAGGACTTTTACTTCAGTAAAGTTTACGAGAAAAAGTCCAGGATGTACAAAAGTATTAGCATCCGAATATTCTTAAAGTACCAAATGTTAAAGAACTTGTTATTGTGAATGTTTCCTGATGATGACTTCGGCTTATGTGTTTATTACAGAAAACAACGCCTACAGCTTCGGACGCACCACGATAGCCAACCTGAAGTCTGGGTGAGTCCATGAGGATGTGGATCATGTGTCACTGCAGGGGGTTTATTCAAACCTCCAGCATGAAGGGAGGA
Organism: Lateolabrax maculatus; assembly: GCA_031216445.1. Classification (NCBI taxonomy): domain Eukaryota; kingdom Metazoa; phylum Chordata; class Actinopteri; order Acropomatiformes; family Lateolabracidae; genus Lateolabrax; species Lateolabrax maculatus. The sequence goes on along the minus strand of CM062204.1, from coordinate 471,050 downwards.
CCCCAGGGATCAGAGGTGGACTGTAAACCTGCCATATTTACTCTCAGCACCGTGTTAACAGCTGACTTGGTTTCCTCTTCTGTGTTACTGTGTCCTCGTGTGAATGTATGAAGCCGTTTGGTTCCCTCATCAGGCGGTTTAAGGGAACTGATCTTCTGTCCTCTCAGGTGCTTTTCCACAAACCACCAGGTATTAACCAGAGGTGGCAAAAGTCCACACTGTCTCTGCTCAAGTAGAAGTACTGATACTTGTGTGAAGTAGAAGTACTTATTCAAGTTCAGCCTCTGAGATGTTCTCACAGTATCAAACTGCGGTTCTGGTTCTCCTCTTCCTGTCACATGACCCTCTCAGACGGTCGAGTCCCTCCGGCCTGTTTTGTCTCGTTATGTCTGTCCTTTGCGATCTGCGCTGACGGAGACACAGAGGAATCCTCTTCTCTACGTGTTATCGTCAGTTTGGGTTGAAATCGGCCCTGATGAATCCACGATTCCCCTCAGAGCGGCTCAGGTTGACCCGCTGCTCCCCAGGACGGATTCATATGATGTTTGGCAGTTTGACTTGTCAGCTTTAGGTTTTCTTCCCTGGTTGTGAGTTGAGGATCAATGTGATTCCTGTTTGTGGAGAAGTTAAAACTCAGGATGAATTCATGATCACCATGTCTGTATCTGTAAGTGTATGAGAGGAGGCCAGGAGTACCAAGGACACAGTTTCACCCTCTCATTCACTGTCCAACCATCAACCCCGTGATAAGTGGACGACCCACTGAGACGCCGTGAACGTGTCCCGAGGGACGAAGATGCAGCCGTTCATCAAATGTTCAGATCAGCTTCATCTCTGTGTCCAGGACGTTTAACCTAGCTTAGCACAAAGACTGGAGGCAGGGGGAAACTGTTAGCCTGCCTCGGGGCTTGGTAGCTTGTTGACGTAGTTTCAGTGTCGCTTAAAACATAAAGATTTTAGATTTTTATTTTTTTTATATTTATGTAAAACTGATTTCATGTTGTTCTTCTGTCCAGGACAAATCTGTTGTGGCTGCACACTTCGTTTGCCTTCATGTATCTGCTGCTGACCGTCTACAGCATGAGGAGACACACGTCCAAAATGCACTACAAGGAGGACGACCTGGTACCAACCAAAATCACATCTCACCTGTTTAATACAACATCTGCTCAGAGAAACGCTCGCTCTCCTCACTTTAACTTTCATCACTGATTTATAAAACCATTATTATGAAACTCAGACAGGAAACGTGTTGTGTTAGTAGTGAGTGGTCAGACTGAATGTAAAAACATTTTTCAACAGTGTTTTTGTTTTTGTGACGTTTGAAATGTGAATAATTCCTTAAGTTATCTGAAAACATTAAAAATCACTTTTACTGGCTTCTTCTTGTGTCTGTTTTAAACCCAGTTTTGTGTCTTGCAGGTGAAACGCACTTTATTCATTAACGGCATCTCTAAATACGCGGAGGAGAGTCAGATCAAACAGCACTTTGAGTAAGTTCACTGGTCTTTTTTTTCAGCTCCATGTTTCTCTCTGATCTTTAACAGTGTTCAAATGTCTGAAGACATTTTTATTCATCTTTTAAAATGTGTTTTCACATTGCAGGCTGTGCCACTGATCAACATGATGTTGATATTTAAGTGAAGCCAGATGTGTGAGATTGAATGTGTTTTTTCACGTCAGTTACTGATGAAGATGTGTGATTTTGCCCACAAGGTCCTGCTTAGTGGATTATGAGTCAGTAGTTGTTCCTGTGGAAAGTTGCACTGATGCCGGATGTTACTGAAAATGAAATTTTTGTAGAAATAAAGTTTTAGTGTGAGCTTGTTTTAATCTCTCTTCAGGCAGGCGTATGAGAACTGCACGGTGCTGGAGGCTCGGATCTGCTACAACGTGGCCAAACTGATGTCTCTGAACGCCGAGAGGTGAGAGTCGGGACCCAGTGCATGCTGGGATACTCTCCAGCTCCATGTTGACTGCTACTGGACATACTAAAGGAAAGTGATCAGAATAACTACAGCGTTTCTTTGGTCTCGTGTTTGTCAGGAAGAAGACGGAGCGCAGCAAGAAGTTCTTCACTGACCTGATGGCGAAGGAACACGTTCCCACCATGATCAACCCGAAACCCTGCGGACACCTCTGCTGCTGCGCCATCACCGGCTGCGAAGAGGTGACACGAACGCTTCACACATACACGCTCAATGTAGCTTCTTACAGGCCTGTTCATTATGAATCATCATTTACATAATATATACACGTGTGTGTGTGTGTGTGTGTGTGTGTGTGTGTATATATATGTATATGTATATAAACCAGTGGCGGACCTTGCATTTCACACCTAGGCCTTCAGTAGTGCTCGTCTGAATTAATCCACCTCTCAATAACTACTTTATTGCTATTTATACAATAAATAGATCCGACCGTGCAATCTGATTGGTCAATAAGACGTTTAGAGCATTATCAAATGAGCACAACATCAACGCATCACTAAAAATATCACTCCGACTACAGGGCCTGAGTCTGTGTGGTTTCCATGGCAACAATACACGCTTCCTGCATCGGAAGTTAGTAACGAACAAAACAAGATCCTCCATGAATTTTATGGAGCCGTGAGGAACAGCCAGAGCCAGCGTTACTCAGTCAGCAGCTACGTCAGGTTGAGAGCCGCGATTAACCGTTATATTAATGATCCACACACAATAATGCAGCCCGGCCCGGAGCACCGGCCCAGAGCGGCAGCAGCTGCATGGAGTCAATCATTCCTCCAGAGTTACATATCGCCGCTTTAAAGAAACCGTTATGCAGAAATGCAGTATAAAGGGCCGTGGCATCACAGACAGATAACTCGTGTAGCCAGAATAAATGGGTTGTAAATCAACACAAGAATATTTCTGCTCGTTCAGCTCGCAGCAGATGCAGTTTGCTAGCTCTAGCTAGCACGCTCTCTGACTATCCAATCACAGGGCGGGAATACGCTGACGTCACCGTACGTCTGCTAGAAGGCCGCGGTGTCGTCAGCTCATGATCTGATTGGTTAAAGCAACAGTCTGATCCACACTTATTTCATGCTACAGGGCCGGCAGGACTGACTGTGAAGCCTCCAGGCGAAGTTCTCTGACACTAGCAACAAGTTATGGCTGAACTGTGATTGGATAAATGCTGTTATATGAATATACATGTTTGGAAGCAGCGCAACCAGGGGAAAAGCTATGAAAGGAGGCGAATACACCATTTAGAATTATTTATTAAGTATTAATGGACAAAATAATAATAATACATTTAAAAATAATAATTATAATTAAAATAAGTCTGTAATTCAGATATTTCTTAGGCCAGCAGAGAAGGCCTAGCAGGCCCTGACGGCCCACCACTGATATGTGTGTATATACATATACCCATTTCCCAAATCACAAAACACAAACCAGCGGCCCTAATGACAAAGCAGAACGAGACAGGATGACAAAACAAAAAGTGTCCATGTTTGCGATTGGTGACATGATGCAAACGCCGCTTCCTTAATGTGAACGTGCTCACGGCCTGATGGAGAAACCGTGGGTTGATGACCACCGCTGTGTGACCGTTAGTGTGTTAGCAGTGATTCAGCAGCCTATCTCTGTCCTGCAGGAGGAGGCGGTCAGCTACTACACCAAGAGGGAGGCCAAGCTGAAGGAGGAGTACAGGAAGGAGAAGGAGAAGGTCCACACCAAACCGCTGGGCATGGCCTTTGTCACCTTCCAGAACGAGGCCATGACTGCCATGTGAGCCACAGCCTGGGTTGGGGGGGGGGGGCTGTTGACAAATATAATCAGTTTTAGTAGAATACATTTACAGTGCTGTGACCCCCCCTTTGTTTCCACAGTATTTTGAAGGATTTTAACGCCTGTCAGGTTCAGGGTTGTCGGTGCCGTCAGGAGCCAGGATCTTCTCAGTTCAGCGAAGTTCTTCACATTCACAACTGGAGTGTTTCGTACGCGCCCGACCCTCAGAACGTCCGCTGGTAGGTCCACAAGCTCCACCTGCCGTAAACACTTCACAACAAATAATACCTCAGCTGATGTGTCCCGGTTTCTTCCTGCAGGGAGCACCTGTCACTGGGAGGGATCTCCTGGTGGATCCGCTGCTTCATCATCAACTGCATCCTCTTCCTCCTGCTCTTCTTCCTCACAACACCCGCCATCATCATCTCCACCATGGACAAGTTCAACGTCACCAAGCCCGTCGAGTATCTCAACGTAAGTAACCGCAACCAGCCTTTCAGTCAAACAGTCTGCCATGAGATGATTCTTCTTCTCTGCTTCTGTTTGAGACGATTCTTCTTCTCCGCTTCTCTGTTTGAGACGATTCTTCTTCTCTGCTTCTATTTGAGACGATTCTTCTTCTCCGCTTCTCTGTTTGAGACGATTCTTCTTCTCTGCTTCTCTGTTTGAGACGATTCTTCTTCTCTGCTTCTCTGTTTGAGACGATTCTTCTTCTCTGCTTCTGTTTGAGACGATTCTTTTTCTATGCCTCTCTGTACAGAATCCAATCGTCACTCAGTTCTTCCCCACTCTGCTGCTCTGGGCTTTTTCTGCTCTGCTACCCACCATCGTCTACTACTCTGCCTTCTTCGAGGCTCACTGGACCAGGTAACACTGCTGCTTCCTCCTCACCCTCCTCCTCACCAGCATCAGTGCTACAGTATTAACAGTGTTGTTGTTTGGGGGCACGTCTAATCTAGCCTCAAGTCAGTCAAGACAAGTCCAAATCAAGTCCAGGTCAGATCTCAGTCATACAGAACAAGCTCAAGTCAGATGACAAGAAAGTCAAAAAAAGTCCAGGTCAGGTCTCGAGCCATTCAAGACTAGTTCAAGTCGACTGTCGAGATAAGTCCAGACCAAACAACTCAAAGTCAAAATCCAGTTGCCCAAGTCATTGAGAGTCAGTTCAAGTCAAGTCTCGTGTTATTCAACACAAGTCCTAATCAGGTTTAAAGTGAGTTTAGGGTCAGTTTGACCGTCTCTGTGTGTCTGCAGGTCTGGAGAAAACAGAACGACGATGCATAAATGCTACACCTTCCTGATCTTCATGGTTCTGCTGCTGCCGTCTCTCGGACTCAGCAGGTAATAAAAGCTGTTGGCTGTAAGTCCCTGAGTGACCTTTGACCTCTGCCATCCTCACTGACTCGATGTTTCCCTGTTTTCCAGTCTGGATGTTTTCTTCCGTTGGCTCTTTGATAAGAAGTTCCTGGCTGATGCCACAGTCAGATTTGAGTAAGTAATCTCTCACTGGGCATCATGTCCTGCAGTTTACTGCGTCGTCATTTATACTTTTTATTCTTCATTTATTCAAAAAAAATGTCATCATAATCATAAAGGAGGTCCAGAGCTACCAATATTAAAATCGAATCAGTTATCAACTTAAAATTTCCTTGTCCGATTTTTTTAAAAGTTTTAATTTAAATTAAAAAAATCAAAATTAATCTCAAAACAAAATCTAAACAAGCATTCTTTTAAAATAAATTATTTATACTTACATTATTTGTAGAGATAAAAGTATCTGTAACCTTCATTTCTGTATTCTTAAAATATCAATAAAGTTCGATTGATCAATCAGCAGTACGACATTATGATCTAATGGTGGCGCTATGTCCACTTCAGGTGCGTCTTCTTGCCGGATAATGGAGCATTCTTCGTCAACTACGTCATCGCCTCGGCGTTCATCGGGAACGCCATGGACCTGCTGAGGATCCCCGGTCTGCTCATGTACATGATCCGGTTATGCCTGGCTCGCTCCGCCGCCGACCGCCGCAACGTCAAGAGGGTGAGGACGGACTCTTACTAATGTGACGGACAGGACAGACAGACTGACAGGATCAACACTGGAAGGATTTTTATTGTCTCCACGACGACTTTAGTCCATTATTGTCTCCATGAGGGCATTTGAATCTAATAATAACAAAGATGTCTCTCCATGTAACAGTTCAGTGTTCTGTTGTGTGATGAACATGGCAGCCTCAGGGGGGCGCTGCTGTGGTCGTATCCTGTTTAAAAAGTTGTCTCTGGTCCCTGCAGCATCAGGCCTACGAGTTTCAGTTCGGAGCGGCGTACGCCTGGATGATGAACGTCTTCACGGTGGTGATGGCCTACAGCATCACCTGCCCCATCATTGTCCCCTTCGGTCAGTCTGAACTACACAAAACCACATGCTGCACTGCTACTGCTACAGTGTCTGTAGTACAGCGTCACTAGTAAAGTATTAATACCAGAACCCAGAGCATTTTTTAAGATTTAAGCGGCGAATTCAAATGAAGTCTTTAGTCAGTCCAGACAAGTGCCAGGTGATTGTCGAGTCAGCGAAGACAAGTCCAAAACAAGTCTCATGTCAGTAATGAAATCTGAAGTTGGATGAGACAAGTCGACACCAAGTCAGTTGAGGCAAACCCAGGTTGAGTCCAAAATCAGTCCACACAAGTATAAGTTAGGCCAGCTGAGACAAGTTCAAGTCTAGTCAAATCATGTCAGTAATGACTACCCTGATCAGATATATTAAATCGTCTGCGTGACCTCCTGACTAAGCAGCTCACCTTTCCCCCTGCAGGTCTGATGTACATGCTGCTGAAACACCTGGTGGACCGATACAACATGTACTACGCCTACCTGCCCTCCAAACTGGACAAGAAGATCCACTCGGGAGCCGTCACCCAAGTGGTGGCCGCGCCCATCCTCTGCCTCTTCTGGCTGCTGTTCTTCTCCACTGTGCGCACAGGTAAGCCCCGCCTCCTGCTGGACAAATCACTAAACACCTTCTGTCAGTCGAGTCGAGTCAGGGCCGAGTCAAGGCAAGTCTGAATGAAGAATGTTGAGTCAAAAGTCAGTTGAGACTAATGTCAAGACATCATAGACAACAATCCAGTCAAGTCTCAAGTCTGTCAAAGCCAGTTGAAAAAAGTCAGTTCAGATAAGTTTGCACAAAACAAATATTTATAATAAAAAAACAATCACTGGATGCAGCTTCACAATGTAGGTGTTGAATGCTAACTAATGCTCACTGTTAATGTGCGGCCAGGTTTCGAGACGCCGACCTCCATGTTCACTCTGGTGGTGCTGATCGTAACCATCGTGGTCTGTCTGTCCCACGTCTGCTTCGGACACTTCAAGTACCTCAGCGCTCACAACTACAAGGTACAGAAACGTTGTTGTTAAATGTATTAAAGAAATGTTTAAGAAATGTTATTGTTGCCGTTCAGTACACGGCCCCACTCTGTGTCTCTGTCTCAGATCGACACCAAGGAGACCGACGTGGACGCCGTTGAGAACGGACGTCCAGTTCGTCCCTCGTCCTCCCCCACCACCAAATCTCAGGTGAGTGGATCCAACGTAGTAGCTCTCGTTCTTAAGTTTGTTAACTTGCTTACAAAGTAGCTCTAGCTTTGACTGAACAGTCTTAACTAAGGTCCACTCTGTCTTTTGGTTAACCGGTCTGTTGTGGTTTTGGCGGTCCAGCAGCAGCAGCAACAGCAGCAGCAGCAGCAGCAGCACCACCAGCACCAGCAGCAGCAGATGTACATTGCCCAGGTGCTCCAAGACCCAAACTCGGACGAGCCGGGCGGCGGCAGTGGGGAGGAGGACCGCGGGTCGTCCCAGGACGAGGAGATGTTGAACGGAGGGAACAGCATCAACGAGGCGGATTTTCAGTCAGGGGAGGACAGTCTGATCGCCAACGAAGTCCACCAGTAGCTGGGGGCGGCGCTAGAGGGAGGGTGCGGAGCTAGCTGAGGGTCCACACCCACAACACTTACAAAATAAAGCTGACTGGAAAATCACTACACATGCAAACACATACAGATAGACTGACACAGTTAGCTCCACCCCCTCCCAGCTCGAAGACTTGACCCTGACCTTTGACGCCGGCGCCGGGTCGCCAACATCCAGTCCTGCACGTCTGTGGAAACTTGCTGGACATCAAACTGTCTCCACAGGAAGTCACTGTACATAACCACAAAGCCAAAAGTTTTTCTGTTTTTTTTCTCTGGGTTGGGTTCGAGGGGGGGGGGGGGGGGGGTTTAAACATTTGTGCCTGGGCTGGATTCCGTTCGTTCGCGCTCATGTCTTGACTCCTGATCACACCGCGGGTCGCCGGGACTCGACCTGTCGAGGGGTCAAAGCTGATGCTGACGCTGTCTTTTTCCTCGGCCTGGTGAACGTCTCCAAACGAACGCCCGCCGCCATCCTCCAATATGGGGGAGCTAAATAACTCGCCAACCGCCAGCTCTCGTAGTGGTAGAAGCCTTGCTTACGCAGACGCATCGCAGTCGCCCTTCCCTGTTCGCTGTTTTCCTCTTTCTTTGTGGAACCTGTGGATCGTGGATTTTTGCCGGTATGTTCAACACATCACCTGGAAGTTTTGGGGTTTTTTTTACCCGTCAAGCTTTCGCTGCATGTTGTTAAAAGTGCTGTCTGGATCAATGACGTCGACCCCTGCGGACGGTGTCATCCATCACGATGTAGTGGCCAATGAACTCGACAGATTTCCACCCTGATCTTAGCAGCACATCCTCCCACCTGCCAGGCTTCTCTTTCCGCTTTAGTTTGACCGCTCCTCGACCGGCAAACCACTGGACTCAACACAAGACTGCTTTCTTTTCTGGTTTTGATTTCACCCGAACTACCTTAAATCATGAATACCTGACAAAGGGAACGGGGATGTTTCTGTCTGTGTAGGCTTAGCAATCAAAACTGTTCTCATTCATGGGGAGAACTTTGTGAAGACGCTCTGACACTTGCAGCAGTAGTTGAGTAGTTTGAACTCGGGTAGACGCAGAAGAGCAGCGCTTTTCGTCCGGACGATCTACCCTCATCGCCTGAAGCTTTCAGGACTCTCAAGGGAAAATGTTCTGTGTGTTTGTGTGTTTTAAAGTTTGCACTGTCCCTGTCCGGTAGCTTATTGTACACCCACCTGCATCATGAAGGGTTCAACATCACCAGGTGACCAAAAACACACCAACATCTGACCAACAAGCTCCAGTGCTTCTCACGTGGCCGTCAGTCTACTTTAGAATTAGTTTAACAAAATGTTTTCCTTCACTTTGGTACGAAAACGTTTGAGTTTGAATCATGTTGGTCTAAACATCCTCTACAAACATCAGTTTAACAACATTACTGCTGCAGTTGCAGCTTAAGTGGTCACATTATATTTTGTCCAGCTGAAGTCGCTGTTGGTCACACGTTTCAAATGGAGACGAGTTTCCTCTCTGAAGTCTCAGCACAGAGACGGGTCCAGGACCTTGTGCTTTATGCTAAGCCTAGCTTAGCACAAAGACTGGAAGCAGGGGGAAACTGTTAGCCTAGCTCCATCAACAGAGGAAAAAAATACACCTAACAACTCCAAGCCTGACCAATGAAATAATATTGTCTTCCAGTTGTCTGCTAACAGCTAGATGGTTTGATCAGTGGAAGCGAAATTAATCCATGCAAATATGTCGCGTTAAGTTCAACTTCGGAGAACTTTGATGCCCAAATTCATCCGGTTGAACAATCACAAGCCGTCCTGACAGAGCTGACCTCTGACTGGACGGAGAGCCGGAGGGTCCAAAATGGAGGAAGCTACCGTAGCTGATTAGCTGCGTGTCACCGTCCACGGTACAAACTGGTTTACCGAGTTAGAGGCGGGACATTAGACTGACACAGCTGTTGAAACACTGTGGACACGTAACTTTTTATTATTAATGAAACGATGAAAATTCCTGAGAACAAAAGGCCAGGGTCTAGCCTTTCTGCTGGGATTCGGTCTTTCGAGTTGTTGGAAGCTGATATTTTATTATTGTTTTTCCTGTTTGATGGAGCTGGGCTAACAGTTTCTCCCTGCCTCCATTCTTTGTGCTAAGCTAGGCTAAACACCGGATACGTTTTCTTTGTCATGTGACCACACCTCCAGAGGAATGGTTTATATAAAATGTATCCGGTCCGTTCTCAGCTATTTAAGAATTTACTGAAACTTGAGTTTCACTTGGTGAAAATAAGCTTCAGCTGCAGCTGTGATGCAGAATCTCGTGAGGTTCGGTCGTCCCTTTCCTGATGGTGTCGATCCTCGTGGTGTCCGATGATGATGATGTGTGCCAGCTGGGGTCTGTTACCTACCGCTGCTTTCTCACGCTGGAGCGTCTCATCATGTCTGATCCCTGATCTCTGGTTTCTGGTTTCAGTTCATTCTATGAAAATCAAATTTTAAGGACTTGTATGCAATCTTTAATGGACACCTGCCATCCAATCAGAATCTGGTATTTCTGTGTCCAGGACGTTGTTGCTTTAACTACACGTTCATGTGTGCATGATGGTTGCCCTGCGCGTCCTGAGTGCTGACGCTCACTAGGCCCCGCCTCCCTTAGTTACTGTTGCTAACCTGTCTCACCTTGCTCCCACTAACTAAATCAGTTAGTAAGTGGTACTATACGTAACATCACTTTGTCAAACGGCGGTTCCTAAGGTCACGGTTTGAACCTTCGCGAGTGTTGCCATCTTTGGTTACGTTAGGTTAAGATGTGTTGGTGTCAGTAAGTAAATTACACCGACGAGCCCGCTGGCGCTTGAGTTGCAGCTGCTCGCCTACACGCATGTGTAGTTAAAAAGCCAGTATGATGTTTGTGATGGAGGGAAAGTTGGCCCCCGACACTGTTGCCATGGCAAGAGGAACAGGAAGACCGGGCTGGCGGCAGCATCATCACGTAGCGACGGGACACTTTCAAATAATAACAAACTTTCAAACTTTTCGGTGCAGCGACGTGACGGCGAAATAGTCTCAGGTGTTGTTGGTTTTCCTAAAATGTTTACATCAGTTTTTGTTCGTTGCTCGTTTTAATTTTTGTCATGTTCTGGAGAGTGTGTGTGTGTGTGTGTGTGTGTGTGTGTGTGTGTGTGTGTGTGTGTGGACACAGCTGGACTATGAAAGCTGTAGCCACCAGGACATCGGTTTCGGTCGGTCGGTCGGTCGGCTACACGCCGGAGAACCTGCAGCGATTGTGTCCAGATGATGTGAATGAATCTAGTTTGACCTCCAGCGGGGCGTCTGCTGTCAGGCGCTCCGGCCGTGATTGTATGCACACGAAACTGAAGGAGATCGCAGGAAATCTGGACCTGAGGTCTGAATCTGGGACTGGAGGTTCGGCTCAGCAGCTCTCAACCCGGCCGTCTGATTTAGTTTGTGGAGGAGCCACGAGTGCACGTGGCTGCTCATTGTTTCTTTACATATTTAGTTTCATCAGAATACAAACCCATACAAACTCTTGTTTCCTAAAATAAAGACATAATCATCCTGATTGGGGGTCTCGAGACTGAACAGAACCCGATCAACACGTCCTGATCACTGGAGGGGAAACCTAAACAGCTTCACTTCCTATGGAGAACGAGGATGGTTGTATCTGTTCTGCTCCTTGGTCGGGACATGTTTGTGATCGAGGGTTTCAACGAGTATTAATACGACTTCTTGTTGTCAGCCGACATTATTTAAATTTTGTGATGGTCTTTGCAGCGTTTGGATGTGATTCACATCATCAGGCGATAAATGCATTAAAAACTAATATGACCCTCGATACCTGCAGCGGAAGATTTGGTCGTCTGATCATCGACGTTTTAACATTTGCAAAGTAATCTCACCACGAGGTTTCATTCAGCAGCTGTTCCGGAGCTTTTGATCGCATCACATGATCTTCATCAGCAGAGGGGAATCTTCACAGGATTGTAGACATTCAAATGACCATTTGTTTCAGGTCAATTCGAGGAGTTTCTTGTCCATTCTGGCTTCAGTTGAGATTCATAGTTGACCTGAAACCAGAAGTTTCATCTGTTGATGAAGATCATGTGATATGGTTGAAAGCTCCAGAACACTGAGTGGATTATTTATCAAACTGCTGTTTGAGGTCAAGAAAAACTTTAAAACTGCTCAAAAGTTATTGATACTTTGATGATTTTAAAGTGAAACATTTACATCCGTTCTTGTCTTTTGCTTCTTATTTGAAAACGTGAGCTCGGGGCTGCAGAACAGAACAGATACACAAGTTTGTCCTGATGGACACATGAGGTCAAAGGTCGACATGTTCTGGTTTGTTTCGGACTGAAGGTTGAGAGCTGCTGCGTTCACTGACGTTTTTGCGCCGTAGGAACTGACGACGCTCGTTAAATAAAGAGTCTGTGTGATATTTTTGTAACCTGCTGACTGAAGTATTTGATACTGAACACGTATTAAAGAAACGTCGATAGCTGTGACGATGCTGTTGTAACATGTAACTAAAGGTTTTTAATGATCAGCCGCTGCTTTTTGCTTTTCTTAGTTTTTTAAATTGTTGCTGAAGTTATTAAAGTTGTAAAAAGGCGAATGTGAACTGAATAAAGACGAGTGAAAAGAAACGTCAGCTACTGAAAATGTAAAAAGCGTGTAAAATAAAATGTGTGTAAATAGCCATCGAACTGCACTGTCGTCCTCTGAGACGAACACGACTCAGCGTCTCATCTCACTGACTCAACTAACAGTCTATTGGTCCATTTCGTGCTTTTTATTTATTGCTGTGACTATTTATTTTTACTTTGGTTTCCAGGTTGTATGTACAGTGAAACATTTGTCCTATTTATGTTACTTGATCAATAAAATTGGCTTTCATCTGTAAAGTTGTTCTTTGGTTTTTATGTTTTCTGTCATGTTGGTTCTCAAACAGGACGATATTCCGTCACGACCGAAAAGAAACACAACAAAGAAAGAAATAAATGAAACAGTCGAGTCAGATCTACAGTTTATTGTCCTGAAGCGTCGCTTCACCAAAGGCCAACCTGAAGATATCGCCACGTGTAACCATGGTAATGAGACACTGAGAAAGCGAAGTGTGTCGTCGTTTCACACCGGCGTCTCCTCCTTCGCCTCCACTGTCGCCTCCTGCAGAAGCAACAGAACGTTCAGATTCGACAAAAACATTTTAAAGTCATCTTCAATTTATTTCAATGGTCTCAAAAGTCTCACCAAAATAAAATGTGATGAGAGCTTTTCTCAAACGCCACAGTCACTGGTATTTTATTTTGTTCACTGATTTATATATATAAATATTATTATGTAATTATTAAAGATCTTCAAGGAGCAATGTCGCTCGTCACTTTTACTTTGATGAGTTTAGTGAGTGCTTCCTCAGAACAAACGTCAGAAACACGATGGAGACAGACCTCGAGCGGGTCGGCAGCTCTCCGGTCGGCCGCCGCCTGCTGCTGCAGCGCCAGCACTTCCTGTCGAGCCTGAGAGACGAGAAGGAAGGAAACGGTGTCACTTCCTGTTCTGTAAGCCGTGTGACAGATGTTCCAGGTGTGACTGACCTGCTGCAGCTCTCTGTCCAGCTGCTGCCGCTGCTCCTGCTCCGACTGCAGCCTGACGGACATCAGCTGCACCTGAGATCGCACCTGAGACACACACACACACACACACACACACACTCAGGTCAGCTGCTGTACTTTATTCTAGTTAAACTGTTTATTCAGCCACCACAAACATTTCTTTGTGTTAGTTCTTGTAGATCCTAGAGGGTTCGAACATTAGAACAACTTTTCACATAACATTTCAGTCACAAAGAACTTTTATAAAACATTACAGCTGATTAGTGGATTGATAGAAAATAAATCAGTAACTATTCTGAAAATCATTTTCATAAAAATCTGCCAAAACATCCCAAGTTAAGTTTGTCCAAATGTCAGTGAAGTGAAGCTCTTTGGTTTTGAAGGCGCCACATTGATAATAAAGTCTAACTGATCAGGTGACCGCGTGTGATTCAGACCTGAGCGAGCTCCTCGCTGCAGCTCTGGGTGAAGCTGGCCTCCTCCAGCTGTTTCTCCAGCTGAGCCTCCATCAGCATCAGCTGCCCCTTCAGCTGAAACACAACAACAAACTCCGCATCAACATCCAGACTCCATTTTCCACTCGCCGTCAAACAGTCCGAGTCCCGCAGACCTGCCGAGCGTCCTCCGTCTCCGGCTTCTTCTGCTGAACTTCTTCCTCCAGCAGCTTCAGCTGATCCAGGACCTGCAGGCAGCAGCAAGCACACGCTGAATAACACATCAGCAGCTCATAAAGTTACTGGGGATTTTTAATGAGGCTGCAGATGTTAATAATAAAATATGATGACATACTTATAGGCTTAGACTGCCGGGGGATTTCCCATGATGCACTGAGCTTCTCTCTCCTCCTCTCCCTCTCTATCTGTAAGCATTCCTATCCCACTAGTACAGGTTACCAACTCCATTTCTTCCTGGTAGTTCCTGTGCTTTCTGTGTTTTTTCGCCTTCTCACTTCCTGCAGGTGTTTGTGCCTCTGGAGCTGTAGAGTCTGGATCTGTGACTGCAGCCGTCTACTGCCCCCATGTTCCTGCTCCACACTCACTGCTGCAGTTGTTATTATTATTAGTCTGATTTGTTGTCTGTCCTCCCCCTCTCTCTCCCCTCTCCCCCTCTCTCCTCCCCTTTCAACCCAACTCGGTCGATGCAGATGTCCTCCACCCAGAGCCTGGTTCTGCTCGAGGTTTCTACCTGTTAAAGGGAGTTTTTCCTCGCCACTGTCGCCAAGTGCTGCTCATGGTGGAACTGTTGGGTCTGTAAATAACATTTTAAAGAGTATGGTCTAGACCTACTCTATATGACAGCGTCTTGAGATAACTTTTGTTATGATTTGGCGCTATACAAATAAAATTGACTTGACTTGACTTGACTTGACTGGAGCCAGAAAATCTGAGACTGGTACAAAAAGAAACAAGCTGTGATGTAAAAGTGAGCGGGGGACTCTTCAGTAACATAAACAGGATTTGCCCAATGATGGACCCGCACCGTTTGTCTCTGCTGTTCGGCTTCAGACAGTTTGTTCTTCCAGACGTTTTCTTCTTCTTCGGAGCGTCGCTGCAGAGCTCGAAGCTCTGCCTCCTGTCAGAGAAACAACAAAAGTCACGATCAATTACGTTCAGAGCCAAAACCTCAAGAAGAACAGAGAAGTAAAGAAGTAAAGTAAATCCAAACTGTAGAAGAGAAAGCAACACAAAAGCTCAAACAGGTTTGTTGATGGTTACCGTTTCCTGCAGCAGCTTCGCGTTCTGATGGAGCTCCGCCTGCAGCTTCAAACGACAAACTCATCAACATCATCAGGACCAAAAACATTCACTCAGTCACACGGGAGATTCATGGGATCTGATCACTGAATGATCAAATCAATGAACCGCAGGGAACGAAACAGTCCAGCAGATGTTTTACTCTGCAGCTGAGAAGCAAAAACGTCCAGTTTCTGTAAAAGTTCCTAAAAAGTTTCATCAATAGATAGAAGAGTTTGTGCATCAAGTAAAGTTCCTGATTTCTATAAAGAATATTCTTGAGTTCTTAAACAAGACTCTGGACGCCAGAAAAAAGTTCTTAAGCTCCAGAAAAAGACTTCTGAAGTTCCAGGAAAAAGTTTGTAAATTCATGAAGCTCCTTATTTCTGCAAAAAGTCCTGAGTTTCTGTAAAATGTGCTGGTTTCATGGGAAAAGTTCCATAGTTCCGGACAAACTCTTGAAATAATATCTGATATTTTGAAAACGTTTTTGAGTTCCACACATTTCTTGACTTCTGGGAAAAGCTCCTGAAAATGTTTCTTGAAGAACATCACAAGTTCTTATTGTCTGAAACATGAAAAATTCCCAGATTTCCTATCAGACCAGGTGTGTTTGTGTGAGGAGGAAAGGTTTTGTGTTTTTACCTCAGAGTGAGCGCTCTCTGCTTCACCTTCACCCTCTTGGACTTTCTGAGTAAAAAGTTCCAGCCAGTTACTCTGCAGAGAAAACACAGAGGAGCAGCTTCTCATCTCCACAGGACAGTTCATGTGTGATCCGACAAAAAACAGTTCAGACCAGCTGCACATTTCAATCTGCACTTTCAGATAAATAAAAGGTTTTGTATTAAATCAGTGGATTCTGGAGCAGAGGAGCTCGTGTCCTCATTTCATAACATCTGGATCAGCATTAAAAACACTTGTTCTTCAGTTTAAAACTAATTTCCATGACATATATAAAGACAGGAAACAGCCGACCGACCTGCTCCGCCTCCACAGACACGCCAGGAAACAGAACCTGCAGCGACGCCTGGAAGTCCAAACGCAGGGACGCAAATCTGGACTCGACTTCAGTCTGAACACACAAAGACACAAACGTAAACGTTAATCTGTCATTAATATTTTCAGTCTTCTCTCTGACTGATCATCACGTATTTGGATGTTTAGTAAACTTGTGTGTTCAGGCGTGTTTTCATGTGAGAAGCAGTCGTTTTGTCACTGACCAGCGCTGCTTTAAGCTCCGCCTCTCTCTGCTCACTCACACGCTCTGCAGTCGAAAACGCCGCTGCAGACGCCGCCATTTTGTCCTGCAGCTCCTGAAGAACACAAGATGGGAGAAAGTGGGATCTACTTCTCAGGTTTTTACCTGATATCTCCGACAGAACCGTACTTTGACTTTATCCCACTCGATCAGAGTTTGAATCTCAGATATATGAAGAACTTCTCATCTCAGAGTTGTTTTACACTTTAACAAATTCAACGAAGCGTTTGACTTGGACTCACGTTGCCGTGGTTACGAGCCTGTTGCAGCTCGTCTCTGAGCTGCTGTAGTTCTTCCTCCAGACGCAGCAGCTGAGAGTCTTCCTCCAGACTGACCAACAAACAACAAACAATAAACAACAAACACAACAACAAACATGTAGAACGCGGTCAGCTGACGGTCAGCTGACCAGGTCCAGGTGTGTTGAGTGTTTTTTACCTTTCAAACGGCTGTTCAGACTCTGTCTCACTTCCTGAACCCTGCAGAGGAGAAGAAGAAGAAACGGTCGCTGTTAACGACAACACAAAGGTTCTCTGTACAGCTCCACGTAAACCTTCAGGTGAAGATCTGCCTGAAGACTGTTGGAGCTCCGAGCAGGTAAACATGATGACAAACATACGTCTCTCTGCGTCTGATCAGCAGCTGCTGCTTCCACTTCATCTTCCTTCACTCTGAGGAACACAAACAAAACAATCAACCATTTACAAAAACTTTCATTCCTGAATGTGCCAAGCTGCAGTTCCTCTGACGTCCACCAGATTCTGCTGTTGTCAAACTGAGAGAACACCAGTCAGCTCTCAGCAGATTCACTGAGCTTCTTCATTCTGAGGGAGGATTCTGAGTTCAGATTTAAGGCGACACACTACAGGCAAAAACTGTTTTCTCATGATTTTGGTTTTTGCTTTTGCTTTCATAACATTTCTTCGTTCAGAGTAGTGGAGAGAAAACGTCCAAGATACACATTTAGGTTTTTATTTTAGTGCAGTTTGTGTGTTTCCATCCATAGATTCTCCCAAGGGTTTGGCATATGAGTATATAATAAATACATATATATAAATTATATATATATATATAAAGTATATAGAACATAAGGTATAGGATGGTGATGATTTGATTAGAGAGCTTTGTTCGTACATCATTCATAGCCTGATTTATAGAACATTTTATTCCTAAAAACAGGGCAAAAATGGATTTGTTGACAGTATTTCCTGATTTGTGGAGCGATAAAAAGATATTCCAACTTCCCTGAGTGAAGTGGCTCGAAGATGTCAAACAAATGAAACCAGAATTTTGGACGTTGCATTATCTTGTATGCAAAGTTTGGTGGTGACGACCTGCAGTGTCGAGCCTTAAGGACATTAAATATTAAATATGTTTTGTGCTTCTTGTGTTTCTGACCTCTGCGATGATGTCAGCAGCTGCAGCTCCTCCCTCAGCTGAGTGAGCTCCGCCTCCAGAGCGGCGACCTGCTCGTCTCTGCGCCGCACACTGACAGGAAGTCACACAGGAAGTCACTCTACAGTCCACCACACCCCCGCTCCATCTACACTCAGTCATGGTTTCAATAATGTGACAGCAGAAGAGTTCTGTACCAGTTGTTCAGCTGCTCCACCTCAGACGACCCGTCCACCTGCAGACACAAACCGGTCAGTGTTGCCCGACATGTTCGAGTTCACGTTCAGCTACACCTGAAAATATTTCCCGTCCACCACTGAATCGATTCTTTGGACATGAAAGCTAATGATCAAAACGCTACATTAAATTTGAAGTCATTTAACATTTTCAAAGTAAATGTACTGATGGGTGAGAGTGAGTTTAGCTGACGTCACGGCATCTAACAGCCGCCATCGTGACAGCCACAGACTGTATACAGGAAGTGGGTATAGCCACCGTGACGTCACCCACTGGTTTGTGGACGGCTGTTTGAACATGGATGTATTATAAGAACTGGACCGAAGGATGCCGCCTATTCAGTCCAATAAGAATTGCTCGCCTGGAGCATACGCCAAAAAAACGTTCCTGGCTACCGGGGTCCGCGGCCGAACATGTGCAGTGTTAACCCCTCTGACCCAGCCGGGCTACGTGATTGGCTCATACACAGCAGTGACGTCATTCAGAATAAAAATGTTAATGTTGATAAAAAGTTTAACAAAGATTAAACCCACATGGCTTAAAAACTAACCAGCTTTACAGCTGGAGGCGTCCTACGGGGAAAATGGTTTTTGGTCGCAGGGAGGAGTCGCCCCCTGCTGGCCGTGTTTATGGCACTGCAGCATCGGCTTCACTTTCCAGACTCAGAGGCTGCCACTTGGTGACAGGCAGGAAATAGGCTATTCTGTGTCCTGCTGGCATGAATAGATGCTTTAATACAGGCTGCTGAGATAACTAACTATAACTATAAACTATATGAACGATATAAACAATATAAACTACAAACTGAGAGTCGACCAGCAGCTCTGTGAGGCTGTATTTTAGCACAGCAGTGCTTTGAGCTAAATGCTTACATGTTGATGATGTTTCCAGTCATTACATCAAATGTTAATTGGCGCGAGAGGAAAAGTCAAAGGATCCCCAAAGTTATTTAATTCATTCTGAGGGGAACATGAATGACTGACCGACATCCGTACAGCCAGCAGCTAAAAAAACACCGGCTAGAAAAACCGTCCCAAACCCAGACTGAACTGTCTTTACATTCCTTTGGTTAAGGGGTTAAAGTCTGTTGGTTATTCATTTGTTATAATCAATATAAATCAATCAAAGTTTAAACAGGTGATAACAACACGACACACCAGTTCATCAAGACATAAATCCCATGATGAAGGTAAGGTATTCAGGTTGTTACCTGGACTACAGTCTGCTTCTCCAGCTGGACCTTGAGCTCCTGCAGCTCGGCCTCTCTGGACGTCAGCGCCCCCTGCAGCTCTGAGGGAGCAGAAAAACCTGCAGTCATTTACTGTCTGAAAAGATTTCTGGACGTGGTGGAAACACAAAGCAACGATCTGCAGGAATGTTCTTTGACACTGTTCCTGGGAAACACTGACCACTAACGGCGGCAGCTTCCTGCTGCGACGCTTTCAGCTCCGCACTCACTTCCTCCAGTCGCTGCTGCAGAGCGTGCTCAGCATTTGCATGGACCAGCTGCACAGACAGACAGACCACACGGGTCACTTCCTGTTAACTCCACCCTCATATTGGCGGTTAGAATAAAGACGTTTTGGAGAAAGAATATTTATCAATAATATAATATAATATCAATCAATATTTGAGAGAAATAAGAAGTTAAAAATGTAGCTGATGAGTTTTTCTCTTCCAAAATAGAAATGTGACTCTTTCAGGACAACAGTTCTGTATTTCTGACCTGGACTTTGGCCAGTTTTTGCTCCACGGCGGCCATCTTGGCCTCCAGGCTCTTCCTGCGCTCCTCGTCAGAGCGCAGAGTGTCGGTACGCTCGGTCAACTCCCGACCCAGACGGACGCAGTCCTGCCTGAGACGGGCCAGCTCCGCATTCTGCCTGCACGGAGGGTTAGAGTTAGACCGCATCACAGGCTGTCCAACAGTAGACAGTCCATGTCAACGCCGTCATGGACGTGATGCTCTCCTGGATGAATCATCAGTAAGTTAACTACAAGTCCCAGAAAGCATTGCTGTAACAATAATCCAATCAGAGCGCTGCACTGTGTTGGTGTGCAGTTAATGATGCCTTCATGTCCCATTGGGTGGATGGGTAAGATTCCCATTCCCTCTGATTATAGAGTGACGGTCAATACCGTGCACTGATAATATAACTCATTTCATTGACCAACAGTTCAGAGTTTCCCAGTCATGATAACAACTTGGATGTTGATGTGAACATTATTTATGAGTCAGATAACTCGAGTGATAAGGATGTGTTACCTGCTCTCGGCCTGGCTGGTTGCCTGGTTCAGGGCGTCTCGGAGGATGGAGTTCTCCTGCTGCAGGCGGGCCAGCTGAGCGTTCGGGCCGTTCTCCAGTTGTTCCTGCAGACTCCCGATCTGTTCGTTTAACAGCTAGTTACCTAAACATGCTACAGACACTGCGTATCTGTCCCAGCTGACAACTAGTTAACATAGACTTCAGACCTGCGACTAAAATTCACCATTAAAACAGCTTAAAAAAAGAATATGTTGATTTCATGTAATTTCAGGCTTGTCAGACTCTTCATGACCTTGGTTTCAAACTTGCACTCAAGGTCTTGAGACTTACTTTGACAAGACTTGTGTGAGCCTTAAAGACCTAATTTTCTCTTGAAGACCTTTGACTTGACTTGGAGCTACCTTCAAGGACTTAAGACTTGAACTGAGACTTGCTGTGACAAGATTTGAGACTTAACTTGAAGCTTGCTTTGATCTGCCACTAAAGAACTAGTTAAACCGCACCTTCTGGTTGAGCTGCTGTGTATGTTTCAGGTGTTCCTGGTCAGCAGTCTGCATTCTGGTGCGCAGGGCGCTGACCTCCTGAACCTGAACATTCAGATCCTTCTTCAGACGGACCTCCAAGGACGCCATCTTGGATTTCTCTGCACTAAGTTCCTGGACAAGGAAACACCAGATGCCGAAGTTACAGTTCTTCTTCTTTCTTGTGAAGAAAAGGGTCTGAAGCAACATGTTAATACATAATAATGTTTCTGGTGCAGATTCAGAATTCTCTGAGTTGCTTGCCTTTTTTCAGACAATTGTGATTATCTTAACAAATGTGAAATTCATTCCCTTCTTTCTAGAACATTTGTTCCCCTGTTTTCATGTCTTTCTACTGACTTGTCGCTGTGTCCTAGTGCACCTTTAGAGGAACAGCATATGTTTAGGTGTCCTGGTGTACCGTTCCTTGTTAGAAGTCATTGTTGGCGACAAACCAACAGAACTGCAGGAGTAAATCTTGCAGCGATCACATGACTAATGATCTGAACGCTGCCTGGCTAACCTTGCTGAGGTCTCGGAGGCGGCTCTTGGCGGCGGCGGCGTCCTCCTGCTCGCTGGTCAGCAGCTTCTGTTGCTCCTCCAGCTGTTTCTTCAGAGCCGACAGTGGGTCTCCTCTCTGACAGGCCTGAATGTCAAACGAAGACTCTACTTTACTGTTTGATGAGACATATTTAAAAGCTTTCCCGACATGGAAAAAGCCACTTTTAAGTCATGTGGGTTGGACGACAGTGATGGAAGTGTTTTGAAATGGAAGGGATCAGTATTGCTTTGCTGCTTGTGTTGTGACGGCGTTTATCTACCAGCTGCCAGGAGTCTCTGCGGACACTGGCCTTCTGGTTCAGGACCTCCATGAGTTTGTGCATCTCGTCGTCGCTGAGCGTGATGTCGGACACGGCGGACAGCAGCTCGCCGTACGGCAGCAGCAGGGAGTCTGCAGGGTCAGCCACTTAGAGCAAAACCAGGACAAAACCTTCAGAATCTAAACTGTAATCGATCTTTTAATTTACATTATTTTACAGTAGAACAGAACAGATATCGACATTTGATATTTGAGTGCAAGAAAATATGACAACAATATCGGTTGATAAACACTTAACGTGTTCACAGGTTTCCTCACCTGGCTCAGGTTTGTTCTTGGACTTCTTCTTCTTGCTTGAGGCTTCTTTGGGTTCTACGGTTTTGGCGGCTGACGGTTCTTTGGCGACTTCAGTGACCACGTTCCCTAGAGAAACATCGACCACCGGCGCCATGGCCATGACCAGAACTTCCTTGGCTGCGGTTTCCACCACAGCAGCCGTATCCACCTTGGCAGACTTCTTCTTCTTCCTCTCCTTTGGTGAGAGGGCTGGAGGAGACTCGATGGGGATGGCGGTGACCACAGTTGGTGTTGTTTCTGGTTCTGGTTCAGGTTCTGGTTCAGGTGTTGGTTTGGGTTCAGG
Organism: Lateolabrax maculatus; assembly: GCA_031216445.1. Taxonomy (NCBI): domain Eukaryota; kingdom Metazoa; phylum Chordata; class Actinopteri; order Acropomatiformes; family Lateolabracidae; genus Lateolabrax; species Lateolabrax maculatus. The sequence continues at coordinate 448,840 of CM062204.1, read as the reverse complement.
CTCGGTGGCAGGTTCTGGGTCAGATTCTGGTTCGGTACAAGTCACCACCTCAGGCTCTTCGCCACCATCACTCCCTGGTTCCGAGAGCTTCCAGTCGGGCAGGTCCTCCTTTTTCTTGGCCTTGTTCTTCTTCTCCAGGGTCTTGTCCTTCTTCTTCTTCTCTGCTCTTTGGGTCTGCGTTTGGACGAGGCAGCGGCGCTGTTTGGCCAGCGCTTCCTCGTACGACGTCTCTTTCATGGAGAGCGTGGAGACGAGGGCAATGCCCACCGCCGAGATAATCATGAAGCCCCCAAAGACCATGAAGCCGAGTGTCTGCGGGTCAGAAACGTCCATGACTGATGGAGGTCCTACAGGAAGTCTGGAGGACAAACAGGAAGTAGGATGAGCGTGTAGCCAGAAGAGACGCTAAGTTCTTCTTCCATTTATTCACTGTATTCACAACGAAGCATCTCAACAGCAAATCCAGAAATAAAAGAACTTGCTCCAGAAGAAGCGTTACTGATCCCCAGATGGGACAGAAGTAAATGACAGATTAAATAAATTTAATTATAAATAAGAAGATGTATATAGAACTGAAATGAGAGTAGATGTAAAAATAGAAATTATACAAGAGCAATTAAAGACAAAATTATGAGGTAAAGTGACAGATGTGAGTCAGTGTAAACTTCAGAATAATATATTAGTATTAATATATAAATAATAATATAATATACAAGGTATTAAAACAGATTAACATCATATAGTGTAACATAGTACAGGGTATAAGATACAATATAAGGTGAAATATAGTGGGACATAATATATAGTGTAAAACAGTGGAAACAAACATATTGATTTTTCTTGTTGTTTACCTGCTGATCAAAGACTGGAGGTCAAAGTTCACCGTTCACCGAGTTCATCAATGATTCAGTCAGTTTACATTCAACACATTTAAATGACGGAGAAGAAGAAGAATCTATAACAGGATAATGATCTAATAATAATAATCTAATTTTAAATTAAAATGTATTTTTAACTGACAGCATTAAAATTCTACATTTAACACATTATCATTCAATAATATATTAACATGTCACTGATGGTACTTTTACTTTAAATACTTTAGTACATTTTGTTCCAAATACTGCAGAACTTTGGACAGAGTCGCTCTTCTACTGAAGGAAAGTCAACGTTTCACATCCGGACACGACAGCACACAACACAAATATTCAAATATATTCAGTTTGGATATATTTTACACACACACACACACACACACACACTTATACACACGTATACACACACACTTAAACATACACACTCACACACACACTTATACACACATATACACACTTATACACACACACTTAAACATACACTCACACTTATACACACATATACACACGTATACACACACACTCAAACACACACACGTACACACACACTTATGTAACTCCTCAGATAGAGAATTTCACATTAAAAGTTTCTTCAAACCAAAAAAACACTTTTTAAACTGTGACACACTGATGGTTTGTAGAAGATTTTATAGATTTGATCAGATGTGTTGAGTGAAATGTGACACAGCTGTTGTTCCATAAAACAACAGAAAGCTGCAGATGTTTCACAGCTTTCTCACCTCTGCGGAGTCTGGAAGGCTGCTCCTGCTGCTCCTGCTGCTCCTGCTGCTCCTGCTCCTGTTGCTGCTCCTGCTCCTGTTGCTGCTCCTGCTGCTGCTGCTCCTGCTCCTCTTGCTGCTCCTGCTCCTGTTGCTGCTCCTGCTCCTCCTGCTGCTCTTCCTGCTCCTCCTCCTGCTCCTCCTCCTGCTGCTCCTGCTCCTCCTCCTGCTGCTCCTGCTCCTCCTGCTGCTGCTCCTGCTGCTCCTGCTCCTGCTGCTGTTCCTGCTCCTGCTGCTCCTGCTGCTGCTCCTGCTCCTCCTCCTGCTGCTCCTGCTCCTGTTGCTGCTCCTGCTCCTCCTGCTGCTCCTCCTGCTCCTCCTCCTGCTCCTCCTGCTGCTGCTCCTGCTGCTGCTGCTCCTGCTGCTGTTCCTGCTCCTGCTGCTCCTGCTGCTGCTCCTGCTGCTCCTGCTGCTGTTCCTGCTCCTGCTGCTCCTGCTGCTCCTGTGGAGGAGTCGTGGCACTTTCTCTGGACGTGACTGCGGCTCCGCCCACCGCCGGCAGCGCGACTCCTCATTGGTCAGCGGACACGTCACTCAGAGACGTGGAGGCGGGAGGACGCCGCGAGCTCACCCGCTGGCCTCATGGGAGATGTAGTTCTCTCTAAACTTTTTACGTGATTGTTCTGATTTAACATTTTAGAGACATTTTAGTTTGTGTGAAAGTTCTTATAATCCATTTATTTGAGTTGACTGTTGGTTTTATGTGACAGTGGATGAGGTATAAAACTGTCACTAACACGTTTATTATTCTGTCCTCATGTTTCCACTCAACAATAAGAACAAACATTGTGTCTGAATACATCAACATCGTCATGTTTTCAACATAAAAACCAAACTAACTCCTGGAGGTGAATTTGACTGGAAGTCACAGTCGTCACACCTCTTTTACTACAAAACTTAAAAAGCATGTGATGTATTTTCAGATTGATCTTATTTTAACTTTCTATAGATCTTTATTATCTCTGTTTACAGACATAAGTTGTTTCCATCTTTTTTAAGTTGAGCTCGACTCACAACAATTATTGTTTTTATTTATTAATCTTTGATCTCTTTAATTAAATGAATATATTAATATATATTCCGCCAGCGGAGGGCGCTACCGACACTGTTTGTATCCCGAGCACCAGAAGAAGAAGCAGCAGCAGCAGCAGCAGCAGCCAGTTAGCAGCCAGTTAGCAGCGGGCTAACGATGTCTACAGCCTCTAAAGTGGTTCTGGGAGTTTCTGTGGTTCTGACTCTGAGCACCGTGGCTGCCGTTCACCTCAAACAGACCTGGGACAGACAGGTAAACCGGTCCGAGCCGAGCCGCGCTAACGGCACCAGGGCTAACAGTTAGCTGACCGCGAGCGGTGCAGGCAGGTTAACGGAGCGGTGACGTCACAGGAAGTGACCGTTGCGTCGCTTCAAGTTAAAAACGTGACGGCGTTTAACCGAAGATCCTCTTTAATGTCTTTAACCCGTTAAACATCCATGTTTTCACCGTCTTTACCGGACAACCTGAGCCAAACAAGCCGCTGCTTCCGGTCTGAAGCCACCCGCGGCAGGTAGGACACACTTCCGGGACAGCTTTTCAAAATAAGAGCGTCACACAAACGTGTAAGTAATAATACAAACAGAAGAAGTTATTTGGGCCAGACAGTTGTGTCAAGGTTTGAGGTACAAATTTACCAAAAGAGTCGAAGTACTCAGATCCTTAACTGCAGTAAAAGTAGTTTACGTAATAATCATCAATTATAATAAATTATTAATTGGTGACTTTATGAAAAGTTAATTAATGTTTAAAATGCTGGCTTACAACTACATACACACTCACTTCGCTGTATAAGGTCAATTATAATTCGTAGCCTGTTTTCATTACCAGATGTCCTTGACCTTGTTACCAAACTCAGTCCTTCCCTCTGGAAGTGTAACTTTATTTTGAAGGTCAGTGTGTGATACCATACTCACCTCTGGGCTCTCTGACTTCACCACTCTGTAAAACCAATTTATCTTAATTTAGGTTTTTTTTAATGCAATTTGGTCTGTTGGATGTTGATGTGGTTTATAAAGTATAAAATTAGAATTAAATATTTGTGTTAAAGTAGTTTATTAATGGTGAACACACAAACATATAAAGACTTTAAATTGGGTTTTTGTTACGTAGTGAGTGAAACGTTTTACAGTGTAAAAATAAACCAAACTCAGTCGGTCACTTTGTTAGACTGAAGCGTCTCTACAGCAGAAGGAGGGATTGTGATGAAACGTGACCTTCATGGAGGAACTGTTATAACTTTATTGATCCTCCATCATCGGGTCATCGTGTTCATGTATCTGACACGTACTGATGACATCATCAGCCTCATCTGCACATTTGCATTTAGCTGAAAGCAGCGCTGTGTCTCAGCAGCCTCACAGAGCTGCCAACATGGCGTCAGCCTCATGCTGTTTGTGTGTTTCGTCCTCAGCGTCTCCACGAAGGCGTCGTCAGAGATCTGGAGCGGCAGGAGAGGAAGAAGGACAACCTGAGGCTGCTGGAGGAGCAGAGGACTCTGACCAGACAGCTGGAGGAGGAGAGACACCGCAGGGAGACGGAGCTCCACCCACAGGACCACTGAGACAGGTACACACTGACCTCATGTTTACCTGTGCAGGTGTGTTTCTGTAACGCTCCTGACTGACCTCATGTTTACCTGTGCAGGTGTGTTTCTGTAACGCTCCTGACTGACCTCATGTTTACCTGTGCAGGTGTGTTGCTGTGTCTGAGGCTGTGATGGACAGCAGCAGCGAGCAGCTGGGTGCAGGTGAGGACGAGGCGACCTGTACGTCAGCCTCGGAGGGTCTGGAGGAGGGGGAGGTGGAGGGGGAGACTCTGCTGATCGTGGAGTCGGAGGATCAGGGTTCGGTGGATCTGTCACATGACCAGAGCGGAGACTCTCTGACCAGCGACGTGGGCGAGGAGGCTGACGGAGGCTGGGCCTGCGAGGACATGTCCTTCTACTGCGACCGCTGCCACAAGTGGGTCCCTGCAGGTGAGGCAGCCAGTCACAGCTCTCTGTGTCGAGCAGTAACGTCAGGTGCACCAGGGTTCCACTGGGATTCATTTCCTGACAGGAACCTCCTGCTCTGACACCTAATTTACCTTTAAACAGCTGGTGGAACCGCATCTAATTCACTTTCTGTGTGTTGCCACATTTTTAATATTGGATTAAATCGATGGATTGTGGAATCGAATGATTATACAAAATGATGGGGATGATGTAATAATTGGACAGTATTTTAATACATATTAAAAGGTAAGAGCAGTCAATAAGAACAAGTTAAAGATACGAACCCAAACCCAAACTGAATATTTGAATCTGGTGCACCTGAGGCGTCTGTACCTCCACCCTGAAGGAAGCAGCTCCAACTCTTTATGGTGGGGCAGGTATTAGAGGACTGAGGTCCGTTACCGTATCATGAGACCAAACAGGCTCTGTTTGTACTGAAGCTCTATTCAGTGATTGTTCCCTGGACAGCAGTTTGACTCTGTTGTTCATCAGCTCAGCTCCGCGGTGAGCAGCCCAGCTACCTGAAAGGAGACAACTTCTTTAAGTTCATCTGCTGCGACTGCTCCGAGGACGGCAAGGAGAGCTTCGAGAGGATGAGACTCACCTGGCAGCAGGTAACTCTGCAGGGGAGACACAGGGGAGGCACTGGGGAGACATTAGGGACACACAGAGGAGACACATTAAAGCTTGAAGTCACTATGGCGCTTATAAAAACGTGTTGGTGTACTTCCCTGTCAGGTGGTGATGTTGGCCATGTACAACCTGTCTCTGGAGGGGACGGGCCGGCAGGGGTACTTCAGGTGGAAAGAGGACATCTGCGCTTTTATTGGTCGACACTGGAACTTCCTGCTGGGAACGAGGTCACTTTTATTGGCCCTGTTGTTAACATCATTGTATTGACTTGTTTGTTTATAAATCGTTGGTCGTGTGATGCAGTAAAAAACGGCTGGTTTGTTCTGTGCTGGGACCACATGTGTCTCTGTGGACTGATCTTTAATAAATAACTGATGATGAACACAGGACCTCAGGGAACATATGTCACTCTGTCTTGACCAATCAGGAGCCAGCAGTGGTGAGATGCATCTTAAGTTAAAGGATAATTCTGATAATTCCTCAAGATTCACCATCAGAAAATGAACCGCTGCTCCGCCAGTTCAGCACGTCCTGTCCTCGTCTCCCGTTCTTGATCGGTCCAGAAGATGATGAGTTTCCTGTTGCCATGTTTGACCTGATGTCTGTCTGTGCAGGAAGAAGACGTCGACGTGGTGGAGCACGGTGGCCGGATGTCTGTCTGTAGGCAGTCCCACCTTCTTCCGCTCAGGGGCGCAGGAGTTTGGTGAGCCTGGCTGGTGGAAGCTGGTCCAGAACAGACCTCCAACCCTGAGACCAGAGGTGGACAAATCCACCACCAAGGCTAAAGGTAACCTCTACCTGCGTTCATCCAGGTAGGCTGTGGTCAAAGGTTTCAGTTAACCCCTGCAGGTAGATGACACAGAACTGATATGTTGTTGTAGCCTCCAAACCTGCCATGGACCCGATCATCACTGTGGAGGGTCTGAGGAAGCGCGGAGCCAGAAACCCTGTGGAGAACGCCATGCAGCTGAAGGAAAAACGTTCTCGCACACAGGAGGCCAAAGACATCCGGCGGGCTCAGAAGGAGGCGGTGGGAGGCTACACCGACCGCAGTGCTTCCTCCACGCCGGTCAAGCTGGGCGGAGGCCGCGGGGGTAGCACAGGACGCCGGCCCGACCTCGTTCTGGAGAAGGGTGAGGTCATCGATTTTTCCTCTCTCAGCTCTTCAGACCGAACACCTCTCACCAGCCCGTCACCATCACCTTCACCCGACTTCTCCGCCCCGGGGACGCCGGCATCTCACTCAGCAACACCCAGCCTGCTGTCAGAGGCCGACCTCATCCCCGACGCCATGCCTCCACAGGCTCTGTTCCACGGTGAGTTAACGTCCGACTAATCCAGATGTTTACTCCTCAATAGAAATTTACTAAACGAACCAGGCGTTGTGAGTAGTTGTGTTGTTTTAACATGACGTAAACTCGAGTGGCATGTCCTCTCTGCTGCTTGGACCTCCAGATGATGAGGAGATGGAGACGGAGGGAATGATCGACCCGGGGATGGAGTACCTCCCTCCTCCCAGCGCCAACCTTGTCGCCCGCAAGAAGCTCCGGCCAGCACCACCGCACATCAAATGTGAAGCAGAGAGCGAAGACGATGAAGGCCGTGAGCGCGAGGACGACTTTGAAGAGCCAGTAGGAAGAGGAGAAGGTCTGTCTCTATCTACTGGGAGGTGTGTTGGTGCTGGAGGGCCCGAGAGGAGGAGAATAACTCATCCTGAGAAAGGAGACGGAGCTGGCGGTGTCTCCCAGACTCCTCGCTTTGCCCTGCTCAGTCTTTACGAGGAAAGGATGTTGCTGCGGCGGCTGGACGCCTGCCCGCTGGCCTTGGCCGTCACCCCGCAGGCCAAACGCCTCCACCGGAAGCTGTTGGTCCGCCAGGCCAAGAGGCAGAGAGGGCTCCCCATGCTGGACATTGACAAGGCGATCAGTGCTACCCTCAGCCTGGTGGGAGGGATCTATGGCGCCCAGGAGGCCGGGACACTGATGCGAGGTGGAATCATGGGGAAATACTGCACCAACAGCCAGGAGTTGCGCATTCTTGATCGCTTCCAGGTACCTTCGACTTTCATCCTGGTCTTATTGGGCAAGACTTCCTTACACTGTCTGTCTGATATATCCCATAGGTTTACACTTTGGATTGATGTCTCCCTGCGTTATGTCTTGTTCTAGCACCTTATTTTTTATTTATTGTATGCCTGTTGTCCACTGTGAGTCCACTATACAGGGTAAAATAGTTCAGACTACAGAATCTAACTAACTAACTAACAAACTAATGGCCACAAAATACAGTAGAAGACACATTAAATAGTATATTATTTAGACAATTTGATTATTTAGGCAGAGTTGGTCTGACTCTATAGCAAAGTAGCTACTCTTCAATAGTTTTGGTTACTGAAAGAGACAACAGTAACATCTTCAAATGAAACCTGGGAAAATGTTTGACAATTGTTGGGTTGAGCCTCAAGATTGTAAACGGTCTCTGAGTTTGTTGTGGATGCTGAAACCCCTTGAAGAAACACTGAGTTAGTACTTATGAGTACATAACGGTGTTGTGTGTGTGTGTGTGTGTGTGTGTGTGTGTGTGTGTGTGTGTGTGTGTGTGTGTGTGTGTGTGTGTGTGTGTGTGTGTGTGTGTGTGTGCAGACCAACCTTTCTAGCAGAAGGGGCGTCCAGCAGCACTCTGTGTCCTTCTGGCATCGTCTGATGGGAGCAGAAGGCAGTTTGGACCAGAGCATCAAGAGTCCTTACACCTCCCGTATCCTGAAACCATACATCAGGTAAAGAGTTTCCTGAAACATTCAATCAGGTTAAGAGAAAGTCAGGTAGAGTGAGTCCTCAATCGTTGGGAGAGTCCTGAAACAGTGGGTAGTACAGCAGCTGCAGGTAGTACAGTAGCTGCAGGTAGTACAGTAGTAGTACTTCTCTGTGTTTGTTCTTCAGGAGGGATTATGAGAGTCGTCCGGTGAAGCTGAGGTTGTTGGCAGAGATCAGAGCCTACCCACACAGAAAGGAACCTGACTGGGTCCCTGAACCCACCGGCTCCATCGACTACTGCTACGTCCGCCCAAACCACATCCCCTCTGTCAACGCCATGTGTCACGACAGCTTCTGGCCAGGTAGAGCAGACACGGATCCTTCACTTTCCTCAAACAATCCTACCATGAATCGTTCTGTCCAAACCTACCATCTCTTCGGTCTTCTCCTCCAGGTGTGGACCTGTCAGAGTGTCTGCAGTACCCGGACTTCAGCGTGGTCGTCCTCTATAAGAAAGTCGTGATCGGCTTTGGTTTCATGGTGCCAGACGTGAAGTACAACGAGGCCTACATCTCCTTCTTACTGGTCCATCCTGAGTGGAGGAGAGCCGGTATCGGCACCTTTATGATCTACCATCTCATCCAGGTGAGTTTCCAGAGGTCAGCCCGTCCAGCAGATGTGGTATCAGAGTTTAACAGAAGGCCATTTCAAAGCAAATATCAATATGGAAGTGAAGTCAGTACTGTTAGAACATGTGACGTTGCCATTTTAGAACCTAAGAGTATTTATTTATCAAGGGGAAGGACTCGAAAACAGGATTTAAGCATAACGGAAGCTTTGGAAAACTTCTTGTAACCCTCACAAAACTACAAATATTCAAATAAAATTATCAAATGACTTTCAAATAATTATAATTCCACTTTTAAATGTAACCGATGGAATAATTAAGGTAATTGAATTCTCACAGTAATGTAGTTATTAAATGTGAGCTACAGTTTACTGGTTTTCTAGAAACAGATGAATTATCAGGTTATTTGAATTTAAAGTACAATTCAGATTAAAATATTTGCGATCTCTATTTTTATATATAATTAATTTAAAATTCTCTTATGTTTATTGTAATGAAATAAAGTTATATGTCTATGAAAATATGTTTAATATCAATAGTAGCACTCACTGGGTGGACAGTTTCCACAGTGTTGTTCATTGTTTGGACCGAGTCCTGGTGAGACTGGTGTGTTTCTAGTTAAAACAACTCGGGCTGCGTCGGTGTCGGCGTGTTGTTTCAGGTTCCAGCTCGTCCAGTTTATCAAACACATTAATGAGTTTGAAGGTTTATCGGCTGCACAGTTATAATATCTTACAGCTCTGGAAGGTTTTCACAGCACCGACTATAGAAATACAGAGTTCATGTTCCGAAGTCGTCTAACAGGAAGGCGCTGTGCTGCTGTGCTGTCGGTGTTTTTCAGACGTGTATGGGGAAGGACGTGACGCTGCACGTGTCGGCCAGTAATCCCGCCATGCTGCTGTATCAGAAGTTTGGTTTCAAAGCGGAGGAGTACATCCTGGACTTCTATGATAAGTATTATCCTGTGGACAGCACCGAGTGCCGCCACGCCTTCTTCCTCCGACTGAGACGCTGAGAAGACGACAAGCGCGACACATTCAACACCTGAGACCACCTGAGACCACCTGTCCCCGTCAGTACTGAAGAAGTTCTTTCTTTTCAGCTGAACCACAACCATCTGCAGCACAAAGCCTGACTCAGAGGCACCTGGACAGCTGCTGCTAGGGGGGTCTGGAGATTGAGCCAGTGACCCCCAGTCCCAGAACACCGTCTGTTAGAGTCCGACCATACTGACACAATCACACCTGACTGTTGGTGCTTTCAGAAGAAATTTACAAACGAGAAATTCTGACAAATGAGAATTCAGAAATGTTGCTTAGATAAATTAAACTCAACTGTGACGTTCCAGAGCAGAAAAACACGTGAAAGAATCTCTGACAAAACATCATAATAAAGTTTCCAATGATGTCTGTTTCATATACCAGCTTCATATATTGACTTTGTCTCTCATGTTTCGCAGACATTAAAACCAAAATGAGTTCAACAGTGAAAGTTTATTAACATTACCTTTTATGGACACTGATACATATTTTACATGCAATACACGTGATGTAACCTGCTTCTGTCCCATTCGTTCACTCACATTCAGCAGTTTGACCAGCAGGGGGCGCCGGAAGAGATGGTCGTGTCTGTTTCCATTTACACCAGCTGACATTAAACACTCACACAGAAATTCATCTATAAGATACTAAATGTTTAATTGAATTTTCTTTTTCAAACGTCTCTTAAGAATCAGACAGTTGAGCCTCAAAAGTCGAGTTTCATTCAAATAAGACAAATTTTGACCAAATTTCCAGAAAATGTAGAAAATAAAACGAGCTGATGCTTGTTTCCATCCTCTCCAGGTCTGAGAATCTGAGTTCACTGGCTGATGGAGCTGATTCTCCAGTCGGTGCCATTAAACCACCACAGAAGAAGAGACCCAACAAGGTCAAAGCTTCAGTGACGGGAAATATGATGGAAATCAGACATTTCAGACAGTTTCATGTGTTATTGTGAGGAAGGTTACATCCTCTTCATGGCTCCACACACAGCGGATGTTTTCTGATCCAGTGAATCGGGATGCTCAGATCGATCAGCTGCAGATTGTTATCGGCCGATAAACTTAAAACATATGTGATCGGGGTTAAAGCTTTCTAATCGATTGCAAAAATCGCTTGACGCAAAAATAATTGAGCCAATTATCAGCTGAGTTGGTGTCATTGTCCCGCGATAACTAACCTAAAGGAGCACTTCACCACAAAGTCTTTGGTATATCAATGAGGGTTGGGCGATTGGACAGATATATCGGCTATCTTTTTGTAATTTTATTTTGCTTCCTGGTCTTCCTTTGAAGAACGAATGAGAGCTGCTGCTCAGTGACAGACTCTCGTTCAGCAAGCTTACGGCCTGAAGAGACGGAATATTTTCACATCTAACTCGGTGGATTGGTGATTGTTGGAACAGTGGTCAGACTAACCAAGGCGGGTTTGTTGAGTTTTATTTAGTTTCTGGTGTTGTTCCGCGTCCCTACAGGTGCAGCAGCTTGAAAAACGCCTTGGCAAAGCACGTCAGACACAACAGCACACTGCACCTGTGGAGCTCTCCAACGCCAACAGCTAACTACCGTATTTATCATCATAGTAAACGGCCTCATACTCGCCTGAGAGATTCACCTGGCTGCTCACGCAACTCCATGTATGCTTTCACTGATTATTTGAATAATGGGGTGACCTTGAATTATATGGTTGATTGTAATTAAATACAGCTACTGGTCTACCGGCATCAAAACAGGAAGCACGTGGAGGCAGCAGGCCGTGATCGGTGCATCACTACCGGTGATCCAACACATCCACTGAACTTCAACTGTCTGTCTAAAGTCTGAAACTGTATTTTCTGTTGATTTAAGAACAAAACGTGAACTATTTGAGTCACACGGTTGTTAAACACCTGGATGCTTCAGGGGAACCAGTGGAGATCCAGTTTGTTCTGTTCAGTCAGAAAACGTCCAGGTTCAGTTTGGGTTTTCCCAGTTTGCCCAGTAGGTCCAGTCCTGTCCGAGCAGCCAGCAGAGACACCATGTTGTTACAGCCGGAGTTCACTGCCACGTCATACGCCGTCTGACCGCCGGCGTTCCTCCGCCTCACGCTGGCCTTACAGCTGAAACCAGTACAAGAAGTAATGGTGTCAAGTTTTTATTGTACTTGATAAACTGAATAAACAGTTTAAAAACCTGTGTGTGCGTACAGGTGTATCATACCTGAGCAGGACTTCAGCACACTGCAGACCGTCAGAGCCCAGAGCCGCAGCTTCATGCAGAGCGGAGCTCTTCATCCTAAGGAGGAGGAGGAGGAGTTCACCTTCATCACGTTACATCATCACCACAGAGGAGACACAACATGATACATCAGCTGCTCAACACCTGAACTACAGCCAATTAACGGCCTGCAGGGCCGTCTGTAACCCTGACGACACACGTTTGAACCCAGCAGGCGGTTCGGGGGGGCACGATTCACACCAATCACGCTGCTTCTAACATTCACTTCCCTTTCAGACGATGAAACTAACTTTTAAAATGTATATTTAGATGCCATCGTTGTCTTGTTATAATTTCAGACTTGACACGTGGGGATGTAGTATTTTTCCTCTGGTTGTTTTGGGGCGGCTGTTACTTTTTGTTTTGTTGCTTAGTTTGACTGTTTTATCTTTGATGTGTGTAATGTGCGCATCATTAGTGTCCAGAGAAAACACATGAAAATGAGCTTTCAGTGATATCTGGTCCCAGCTAAATAACAATAGATGAACTGATTAAACAGGACGTACTCAGAGTTCAGCAGCTCATCGTGTTAACGGGACATGTTGTGAAATAACAAGAAATAGAATCATTTAGTATCTAATGACAAAATATGTTGAACAAAAAATATCGTGAAGAAAATCTTAAGACGAGAAAATGTTTCAGATCTGACAGCAGCTGATTTCAGGTCAGCTGATCTCCGTCACTGCTTCATCTTTAGTTTTTATCTGTTCCAATCTGGCGTTGGTTTGTCGTCTTACTGTCCCGACTGCTGGTCCACGTCAGCTCCTCGCTGCACCAACACAGGAAGTACATCATGGTGACCGTTCACCACGGCAACCGCCAGAGCGTGTCGTCCGTCGCTGCCGCAGCAGGAGGGGTCCGCCCCCTGGTGATTAATGAGGAAACAGACGATCAGTGTCAACTACGTCAGGGGATCCAGAGAAGTCTGCGACTGGCTCGTACCTGATCCAGGAGCTCCTGGATGACGCTGATCTGACCTCGACCTGGACCCAGCTCCTTCAGCAGCTGCACGTCCTTCACCTGGAATCAGGAGAACCAATCAGAGAGAAGCTTTCATTTCTGGCTCAACAGGAAGTCGGACAGCAGCAGTCTAGTTTCACTCAGGTGAGTTTGGATCAAACCTTCAGGACGTCTTACCGGAGGTTTGGGCGTCAGGTTTGGTTTGGCAGGTTTCATCACACCTGAGGACCGACCACTTCCTGTCAGACACGTAAACAGAACCACAGGAACACTGAGTGCACGCTACAGACACCTGAAACCCCACCTGACTGGACTCTGCTTTCTGTGTAGCCAGTGACATGACATCAGTTAGCTCACCTGACTCTCGTTAACCAGCCCTGCAGGTACGTCACCGAACTCTCAGAACCAACTGCTTCATCAGGACTGTAAACTTGGTGACTGAAAGCAAAGATGCTTGACGCACGTCCTCTTTTTATCACATTGGCCCATCCAGGCCACCGTACCCTGACCTGTCTGCCTGTGGGCTACATGCTTCAGACAGCGCCACGTGAGGCGGCTGCCGTCGGACTTGACTGACTCCTGATCAGGTAACTTTTCTGAAATCGTTTAGGTTTTATAACTAATGAATGTTGTTAATTTAAACCCTGAAGGTCTTACTGAGGCTGCTGCTGTCGGCGCATCGCTCTGTGACGCTGCTCAGAGTCTCAGTCCGACCTACAGTTAGTCCAACGCCGTCACCTGCTGGACCCACCTGAGAACACACACACACACACTCAGTCTCCACTTTAGTTTCCTTCCTAAACCTTCTGTGAGTTCGGGTGTTTTAGAACAGACCTGTCCGTCTTCCCGTCCGGCCGACACAAAGCTGACAGTCACACTGACTTCATAACGATCTTCCTGAATCACCGCAGAAACCATCTGAAGGAGAGCAGAACGTCACCTGACACACAGGAAGTAAACTACAGCGCCGCCTGCACCTGGTCAGATGATCTTAATGACACGAGCCTCTCACAGACAGTAATTTCATTTAATTTATTGGTTGAGTTAATTAATCCCACAGCTGATGTCACTGTTGTGCAGGTGAGGTGCAGGTGAGGTGTGGCGTACCCGGCCCAGGCGAGGCTCTCCCAGCAAAGCCCTGAAGGGGGCGTTGTTCTGAGCGTAACTCCTCAGGTGAGCACATAAGTGATCCAACTGCTTTCTCCAGTAACCTGAGGACATGAGACAACAGGCACCTGAACATGAAACCTCCACCTCTCAGGACCCAACTGACCCCCCAGGACCCCCCTGATGCCCCAGGACCCCCCTGACCCACCTCTCAGGACCCAACTGACCCCCCAGGACCCCCCTGATGCCCCAGGACCCCCCTGACCCAACCCTCAGGACCCACCTGACCCCCCAGGACCACTAGACCCCTCAGGACCCCCCTGACCCAACCCTCAGGACAGTAGTATCAGTATCAGTAGTATTTTACCTCGCCCTGGGCTGATGGCGGTCAGTAGCGGTTGGCGGTTTCTGGTCGCCTGCTGCTTGCTGAGTTGTAGCTCCCTCTGTTGTTCCTTTCTCTGCAGCCCAGTGGCTGATGGGTAATAGAGTCCAACAGTCTGCGTGTACCGCTCTGCAGTGGGCATGGCTAACTTTGTGTAGTGGGCGGGATCAGATGAGGGCGTGACCTGCCAGGTGGCATCATGGGAAGTCGGGGCTGAAGCCTGCTCACGCAGGTAGAGAACAGCCAGTTTAATGTGTGATATACTGAATCATTAACTGTGTGAGTGACATGATGTCAGCAGTGCAGCGTACCTGGCTGGTTGCGGCGCCCCCGACAGGTGTGATGTCACTGCAGACTGTGGGCGGGGCCGGTGCTTCCAGGAAGACGCCGCAGGCTGCACAGTGGAAGGCGTACGGGTGTCCGCTCGCTCCGCATCGCCAACAAATCACACAGCTGACTGCATGTCCGGGCTACAAATACACACATATCAGCACTACATCTCCCACAGTGCTTCTCTCTCCACACTGACAGAAAAATCTAATTTTACACATCAATGAAACACAACATCTCTGTCACATTTCCATTACTGAACTGACGTATGACTGAAAAGTATCTGAGTTACTAAAAATATAAGGGAACTAAAGACGGCAACCACAAGCTGAAGCTGTCTGCCAACACAGACTTTAAAATGTTAGAACAGAGTTTGACTTAATATCTTCTGAGACTGTTGGAAGATGTTAATACGCGGCGGCTCCATCCATCAGCAGGCCCATTTCTATCATCAACATTCATTCATCATCACAGGCTGTGTCGAGGACGGGACACGAGGCACCCGGTGGGCTCAGAGTGATGTATGTACGCTGAGCTCAGGTGTTCTCAGGTGTTCTCAGGTGTGTCTTCACCTTTGAGCCGCACCAGTCGCAGTATCTGGCATCACTGTGGTTCACACGTTTACATCTGGAGCAGGACAACATCCTGCAGTCTGCTGACGGGACAGAGGGGGCGCTGTTCTCCACACACTCCGCCTGCAGCCACACACACACACACACAAATTAATACCAGTGTAAATGTGTATATATAGTGTGTGTGTGTGTGTGTGTGTGTGTGTGTGTGTGTGTGTTACCGGCTGCAGGCGGTTCTCGCAGGTCAGACAGCTGGAGGTGTGAGCTGGATTTCCACTTCCACAGCAAACACACAGCACATGATCCTACACAGCACACACACACTGTACTTTATGTTTGTGCAGATACAGAATATATTTACTCTGGGTCACTCTTCATCGTAAAGAAACATTTTCCATCTTCTGTAGAAACAGAATCAGTTTCACAGAGAGGAAGAGAAGGAAACATGAAGGGACAGAGAAGGTCAGACTGACGAGAGGAAAGAGAATGAGACACATCCTTCAGTCGAAGTCCTGCCGTCACACAGAAGTTTGAGAAGCATTCTCAACTAAATGTACTCAAAGTGTCAAAAGTACTTTCTTACAAAGGAGGATCCACCGAACAGATGAAACCCTGCAGTCTGTCATTAATCTCTTTATTCAAGCACTCCTCCTTAGACCAGCTGAACTGCTGTTTAAAAATCGTTGGGAAGTTTTATAATAATCACTATAATGTTCTGCATGTAAACTATTACACCAAGCTAGAGCTGTGGGAATACCTCAAATGTGTGTGTATATGTGTGTATTTATACCTGTGTGTGTGTGTGTGTGAGTACCTGCAGTGCGAGGCTGGACCGTGGTTGTCGCTGCTGGTGGATGGAGGCCTCACAGGTGAAACAGGTGTGAGCGTTGACAGGAACCAGAGTGTTACAGAACACACAGCAAACCATCTGACAACACAACACACACACATGAACTCACACCACACGGCTGTGTTTACATGCACAGAATATTCTGGTTTCTGCCCTTATTCCTAAAAAGACAATATTCCCACTAAGCTGTACATAGCTGAAGAAAATGAATATTCCTCTAATATTCCTCTAACATGCAGCTCTTCAGACTCCCTCTAACGTAATGTGGTGTTTACATGTCCAAAGAATGCTGTTGAAACCTGGACAATATCAACACTTCACACACGTCTTAATGGGAAAATGCTGCATTCAGAATAAGGCCTGATTCAGAATATCCAGATGGAATCTGCTGTTTACACTTGTATCAAACTTGGAATATTGCCATATTCAGAATAATAGTGGAATATTAGTGCATGTAAACGTGTCAGTGAAACACTGTTGAAGTACTTTCTACACAGTACGCCTGATGAACTCTTAGCTTAGCTTTAGCAGGTGTTCTTAATAAACTGGACACCAGAGTGTAGCGGTTGAGGGACGGTGCGTGCAGTACCTGTCCTCCCTCAGCAGGGGGCGCTCTCTGTTCAGGTAACACAGGAACAGCAGCTCCACACTGAGAACAGAACCGAGCAAAAGGATCTGAAGGACGAAAGCCCAAACACTGAGTACACCTGGAGAGACAGACAGGTGAGAGACAGTTAGAGATTGTTTTTCTGCTACTTCAACATGAATTCTTCTCTCCTTCCAATGCAGCCAAAAGTATGTTGACAACAATGTGACTGGAGGTTTATCCTGTAAACTGAACATCTGTTCAGAAGAAGTAAAATGCAAGAAAGTAGACACGTGAGACTTTTGACCTCGTGGACCACCGTCTTGTTTTAGAGAAGCTCCGTGCTATTTCCCAACATGCTTTGTGGTGCATTAATGTGTTTATAGGGGGGCGCATGTGTTAACTCAGCAAAAAGGTGTAACTCAAGGTTCTACTTGTGTTTTCTAGTTTTAGCATCATTTTAATCATCTTTCATTTTCTGTGATTGTTCAGTTATATGCTGATGATACTCTTATATACACACACATTAAAACCATCTTCATCACAAATTTAAGACGCTTTGCGATCTGAATTTAATATTCTACCATCTTTGTAGCTAACAATGAACTAATCTGACCTTTAAACTTTACATGTAATTATTTCTTATCTGTGTAGAGAGTTTGCTGTGTATATATATATCACGTTATAATAAGTTAGAGAGCTGGGACACACAGAAACGGTCTGTCAGCCGACCCATTAGTGTCTCGTTAGCGCTCGTACCGCATGAAGTCGGTCTCTCGGTGGATTTGGGATGTCTGAGTGCTGCTCAACTGCTTCAACACACCTGGACTCTGACCGACAGGAAACACAACAAAATAAAAGTCAACACAGACTAGTTTCAGTACCAGAGTAAGGTGTGGTGTTAGTTTGGATGAGTTGGTGGTGTTTGGTCTGTTTACCATGGACTGGGAACGTTGGGAACAACCAGTCTGGGCAGTCGGAGAGCCCAGTCGACTGTTCAGAAAACGAGGACCGGATTGAGTCCTCGAATCCCCTCGATTCGTCCTTGGCTCTGAAGACGAACAGAAAGAACAAAGTGTAGCCAAATTCGTCTCTGCATCAGTTAGTGTTTGGATAGTTTGTGTATCCAACACTAACAAATGAACACAATTTGAGATGAGGCTCTAAATTTGCTCCCAGGTCCATCCATCTTAGAGTTAGCTGCTAACTCTTTAGCCCAGTCAGCTAAACCCAGCTGACGACAGTCAACACAGCACATACAGTATATATCAGTCCTGCAGTATTCAAGTGTGTTTACAGAACAGACCTGGAGGCCTCAGTGAAGAACCAGCAGAGTTCTCAGCAGACCAGGAGGTTCCTTCTAATGGGCCCTGAAATGAAACCTACCGACTGATGAGTGTTGAAGGGCCGGAGAGCATGAACACTTCCTGTATTCAAATAACTGATCAATGATCAGTTTGATGTTTGATTACCTGCTGGTCGCTCTGCAGGAACTTCACATCATTCTGCTTTCTATTGTTTGAATCCACAAGTTCAACTGAGAAAACCTTCGTCACTATGGAGCTCTGTCTGCCGTCACTGCAGAGAGACAGAGAGACAGACAAGCAGACAGACAGAAAGACAGACAAGCAGAGAGAAAATATGGATAGTAAATTGTTACCGATAAAAGATGTTAAATAAGAGACAGTATTGAGTAACAGTGGCTGAGGAAAAGAGGCTGGACAGGAAGTCAGAGACGTGCAGTCGATGTGTTTTTGTCTCCAGTGAAACCTCAAACCGAAACACCGGTTTGTCTGTCTGTTCCTGCTCAGAAGGTGAGAGTTGTCAGGTGAGCAGTTACCTGGTGACAGCTACAGCTCTGACAGCCACCCGACCAGCAGGCAGCAGGACGGGCTCACTGTACTTCCTGCTGCTGCCTGCTGACCCCCGCTGCACCGTCGCCGGCTTCGACCCGTCCAGAGTGTAGAAGATCTGCACTGCAGGAGTGTCTGCAGAGACAGAAACACCTGTCAATACACCTGTCAGCTACAGGTAGAGTACAGTAGTTTTTACAGTTTTTTCTCAAGAACGACGCTATGCCATGTAATGAAGTATAAAGTAACATAAAATGTAAATACTTAAGTACAGAACTTGAGTAAATGTCCTGGGTTACATTGCACCACTGGAACAGACAGGTGAATGATTGTACCTGACTGGAGGGAGACAGGTGTGCTGGTGTCGATATGGTTCTTGGCTCTGTGTGTCTGCAGGTGGATGATGGGAATGATGAGCGGAGCCGACACTGCTCCTGCTGTCATGGTGACGACTGTCTGTCAATCAATCAATCGGCAGAGGTAGAAGAAGTGCTCAGATCATTTATTTAAGTAAAAGAAGCGACACAAAAATGTAAAAAATACTCAACAAGTAAAAGTCCTGCATTTAAAATCCCACTGAAGTAAAAGTACAGAACTCTTGTTTTCGCTAAATGTATCCAAAGGGAAAGTACTTATCAAATCACATGACGCACAAAGTATCAGGGTTTTTTAAGATAATATTCTTTAGTCTTTATTCCTGAATCTTTTTTAAGGAATTAAGTAAGTGCACTTGTACAAAATGAAAAAGTGCAAAATGTACCTTGAATAAGAAAAGAATCTCTGGAAAGACAAAGGGGGGAAGGTGGTCTGTCTTTACCCAGTAATTTGTGTTATTATTGGCCGGCAAACATCCACAAGCTGATGTTTTGCATCTCTGACCCTCCAGCTTGGTTTTTATGGAGCAATCCAGTGTCACTTAAAGTAAACACTATTGGATGAATAACCCACTGATTCTGGTTCCCTAAAGGTACAGTTCCAGTTTAGAATCCATTTTTAACATTAAATAGCTCTTATTACTTCCCCTGCTTTGCTCCATCTCTCACAGACTTGTCTTTCCAACTATGGAAAGAGAGTCCCTGGGTAGATGAATGTTTGAACATGGACCCAGCTGCCAGAAGTCTGGTGTCTGAATAACATGATAATATTCAGAGGATCGCCTCCCCATCGCTCAAACAGGACGAGGAGGTGGCAGGAAGAGTTGGGAATTATTATATCGGATATAAATTTGACATTAGTACACTCCTCGTCATTGCTGCAGTTTACAGGTTGCATCTATCAGTGGGTAAACTGGCCAAACCGGACCTGGACCCCGGTCTTCAATCTGCATCAGATGCAGGCAGACCCCGCCAGCTTCAGTCACATGTTTTGGCTCGGCCCCAAACTGAGCCTGTGTTGGACAGGTGTATTTAATACCTGTATGTGTAATGCGGTTATTGATCCTTGCCCAGCATCTCACTACCCAGAAGCACTGTGAGGTTTGGTTTTATGTTGAGATCAAGTCTATCTTTTATTTTTATTCAACATTTTATATTTTTGTCCTGTTCTGATTTTATCTGTATTTACTGTTTACTGTTACATTTCTTGTCAGTGAAGTACGTTGAAGTGGTATTCACACTTACAGTTTGTAATGCCCAGCATTAATCTGTTCTTATGTTTCCAAGTGGAAGTTTGGGTTGATTATACAAAATATATATACAAGTATTTGGATAATAAAATAATATTTTGTTGTAAGATTTTTTTCATGTTAGATTTGTTGTGTTCATCAGTTCTATGAGTACATGATGACCTCATTAAAATCCCAGCATACATCACTTCTACTGAGTGCGGCTGCAGGGCCTTTAATCTACAGAGGCATCATACTGATCACTTTTAGTTTAAAAACTATAACTCAAAGTGAGTTCAGCTGTTAAATGAATCTGAAGTGATGAAGTCACAGTGACAGAAACAGAAGCTTTGGACAACAAAGTCCCGGATGTGTGGCAGCTACTTTTGTTTGTTTGTTTCAACTTCAACACAAACACAAACAGTAAACAAACGTCACACCGCGCATGTCCGTTCGAGTTTAGAATTAAGAAGAAAGTCTTACTTCAGATCCGAGCCGCGTGACGCAGCAACGTTCTGGAGCTGCTGTGTACGGAAGCGTCACCATGGCAACCAGCCTGCCCGGCGCGCGAGCCACCCGCCCCGCCGGAAACGTCCTACTTTATTTATTTTATTATATTATTTATTTTAAGTTTAAACGGTTGTCAAATTTGCAAACACTTAAAAATAAAGAAAACAACCTCCGGAGATTTTTAGAGTCTTTTTTAAAATGATTTTAATATATTTATACATTTAAATCTACTGAAAGATAATAATAATAAAGAAAATAAAGAAAACAAAGTTTATATCGAGACTTAATGTTTGTGAATTCATGTCATCAAGAGGACTCAGATCGGGTCGACGTGTTTGATTTCCTAACAGGCAGTTTCCGGGACACTCCCGCCGGCCGCCAGCGGGACTGACAGGACCCTGAGCTAGCACGGCTGTCTGACAACATTAGCCATCGGGCTACCGGGAGGCTACCGGCGGGCCACCGGTCTGAGCAGCGCACTCAGACACCTGAACACGGCCGAGTTAAAATGGCAGAAGTCAAAGTGAAGAAGGAGACGAACCTTTCGGACCCCGCGGAGGTCGAGAGCAGGTCAGCTTTAGGTCAGATTTACTGTTCCGTCCCCTGGCGGCACACTCACGGAGACCGCATGCTGCGAAGTGAACCGTGGGGAGTTTATTGTAAAGTCGGTTTTCAGGCAGAGTAACTAATGTCAGCCATGTGCACATTATACAGGCCGTGGTCCTCTGGGCCCCACGACCTGTTTCCATCTGAGGCTTGATGGTGGAAGTCCGGCTCAGGGTCCGGCTCAGGTCCGGCTCAGGTCCGGCTCAGGGTCCGGCTCAGGTCCGGCTCAGGGTCCGGCTCAGGTCCGGCTCAGGTCCGGCTCAGGGTCCGGCTCAGGTCCGGCTCAGGGTTCGGCTCAGGTCCGGCTCAGGGTTCAGCTCAGGGTTCGGCTCAGGGTTCAGCTCAGGTTCGGCTCAGGGTTCGGCTCAGGTCCGGCTCAGGGTTCAGCTCAGGGTTCGGCTCAGGGTTCAGCTCAGGTTCGGCTCAGGTTCGGCTCAGGTCCGGCTCAGGTCCGGCTCAGGGTTCAGCTCAGGTCCGGCTCAGGTTCGGCTCAGGGTTCGGCTCAGGGTTCAGCTCAGGTCCGGCTCAGGTCCGGCTCAGGTCCGGCTCAGGGTTCGGCTCAGGGTCCGGCTCAGGGTCCGGCTCAGGTCCGGCTCAGGTCCGGCTCAGGGTCCGGCTCAGGTCCGGCTCAGGGTTCGGCTCAGGGTTCGGCTCAGGTCCGGCTCAGGTTCGGCTCAGGTCCGGCTCAGGTCCGGCTCAGGGTTCAGCTCAGGTTCGGCTCAGGTCCGGCTCAGGTCCGGCTCAGGGTTCAGCTCAGGTTCGGCTCAGGGTCCGGCTCAGGTCCGGCTCAGGTTCGGCTCAGGGTTCGGAATGTGTCGCCGAACTGGAGAATTAGTCCAACAGGTTTAGAAATTCCCCCGAGACATTTTTCACAACTCGTTAATCTGCCGAACATCTGAGTTCGCTGTTCATTGTGATTATTTTAAACACAGTCTGGTAGAAAACAAACAGTTTCTACTGACAATAAAACCCTTTGAATAATAACACTCTTCTACAGTCTGCCACCACTTTAAAGCAGATATTTCTAATGAAAACAGGGAGTTAACTGAATAACGTTCAGTGTGAAACTAGAGAAATTATTATTTAAATCAGGAAATATCTGATCAAAGAAGATGATTATTGATCGGACGTCTGACACATTTCACACCAAAGAAGTCCTGCGGTTCAGACCCGCGCCTCGTCCTGGGCGACGTGTCCTATTCTGTCCAGTAAAAATAGCTTAAAATTAAATAGAAAAATGTAGATGTGTAGTTTAAAATATAAATACAAGTGAGAGCTATATAAACAGTACAACTTTTTTGAATGTATTTAAAGATATGAGTTGTGTGTACAGGTATCAGCACAGTGCAGATGGTTGGTGCAGGACTACAGGTGGCTGATGGTCTTCATGCTGCTCACAGTTCTTGCTGCTGTGTTTGATCATTGTTTGTCTCTGTGTGTGTTGCAGGATCAGAGATCTGTGTCAGCAGTTCCCTCACGGTATCACGGACCAGGTGATTCAGAACGACATGCCTCACCTGGAGCCTCAGCAGAGAGCCATGGCCATCAACAAGCTGCTGTCACTGGTCAGTCTGATCATGATGTCACTGAGCACTCCTCTCCTGATTGGTTTCTCAGATCAGACCGTAGAGCTGGATGTTTGTGTTTCTGGTCCGCGTGATTGATTTGTTATTGATGATGTCAGCTGTTCTGAAGCTGTTCTGACCTGTTCCAGGGTCAGCTGGACCTGCTGAGGAACAGTTCAGGTCTCCTGTACAGGATGAAGGACACACAGAGCACCAGGTAAACACACCTGATGCCCCCTTCAGGAACAAGGAGGCAGCTACACACACACACCCACAGCTCAGTCCAGTGTTATAATATCTGCTGTATATAATGTTTATCTATAATAAACAGATTAAAAATGTTTTCAGACACACATTTTGGTGAACTGTTCTCGTACGGAGCCAGAAAATAAAAAAGTATTAATTATTAGAAAAAGTTCCACCGAAAAACTGATTAGAAATTATTGTATTTCTTCAAATACTTGACAGTATTTTTCCGTTTCTACTTTCTGTCACTGTTTTGGCTTTTTTTTTGGGGGGGGGTGACTCACATATAATCTGCATACTGAGGAGAAAACGTCACTCCTGAACCCGAGGTCCACTCTGGAGCCTCCGGCGCCAAACACATGTGGCAACGACTTCCACCAGTTCACCTGGAGCTCAAGTCTGTTTCTCTGTAACCTTACGTCAGCCAATACTTGGCTGCTCCAGGTGAACTCGTACATGTCGGAGGCTAACTGCAGTCAGCGTGATCGTAGCTGAGACGTCTTCTGCCAAACCAGCATAAAGTCTGTTAAGAGTTAATTGTTTAGAAAACACAAGATTGTCATAGAAAAACACATCACAATGCAAAAAGTGTTTCAGTGCCAATGTTTCCTTTTTTGGTTCAGGGGCTTTTTTCATGCCAAATATTATTTTCGATGCCAAAATTTAAAGTTGCTGTTCTGGCTCCATATTTTCGTAATATAAGAGAAACGAGCTGCCATGTTGAGCAGACAACCCACGAGTGAAAGCGTCCAATCAGGTTTCAAGGAAGGAGGCTAACTGTCAATCATCTATCATGACACTGCCTACATAAAGTGCAAACCTCCAATTCTGGGAAACGGGGCGATCCCTCGCTTCCAGAAACGCCCCTGTAGACACGTCCAATAACAGACAGCCGATTTAAACTCCCTAGTCCTCCAATAATTCAGCTCCAAAGCAGACGTTTCTCTGCTTTACAGACCTGAAGAGTAAAGACGAATGACGTAATCTTTCCTTCAAGTGAACAAACTGAAACTATTTTTCAGCTGTTGGATCAGCAGAATACTTCAGGGTTTTGTTGACATTTATTCTCTTAAGTCATTTGTACAGAACAACTTGAGCCTCACAGTCTAAATGTGTTTCCATGTGATTCAGAGCTGAACCTTTCTTTGTTGTTGTGTTTCAGTAAGATGAAAGGTTCAGACAACCAGGAGAAACTGGTTTATCAGATCATCGAGGACGCAGGAAACAAAGGTAACAAACTGCAGCAGCTAACGGCTGTTTCTAGCTTCTGCTCATGTCATCGTATCTGTCAGGAGTTCTTCCACCTGCTCATACTGGACAATAACACATCTGTGTTCATTCTGTGCACAAATATACTCAAAACTTCTTTTGCAGTTAATGTAAGGGAACTCTTCTGAAGTTACTGTTACTTTGTGTTTCCCTGCTAAAACTGTGGAAGACATCAACTCGAGTTGTCTGACTCATATTCAGATAAACTTGCCAATATATTTTCGCTGTGGATTTTGTCCTCCATATCTATTAAAACCATGTCTGTTGAAGTCCAGGATGAAGAGGAGGAACGAGAAAAAAACTTGCAGTTGTTTGAACACAGGACGTCCCTGTGAACACTCAGCAGCCTGTGTAGTGTTGAAGTGTAGTTTTGTGCTGCAGGGATCTGGAGCAGAGATATCCGCTTTAAGAGCAACCTTCCCCTGACCGAGATCAACAAGATCCTGAAGAACCTGGAGAGCAAGAAACTCATCAAGGCCGTCAAATCTGTCGCTGTGAGTTTAAACCTACAGAGCTGAGATCGGCTGTTCCCGCGGAGATATGAAGTTTCCCCTCTGACATTTTCCTGTTTGTTACGTGCAGGCGTCTAAGAAGAAGGTGTACATGTTGTACAACCTGCAGCCGGACCGCTCGGTGACGGGCGGCGCCTGGTACAGCGACCAGGACTTTGAGTCAGAGTTTGTGGAAGTTCTGAACCAGCAGTGCTTCAAGTTCCTGCAGAGCAAGGTACCAACAACTTAATTAAAGTAGAGGCTGTTTGAGACCAGCAGGTGGCAGCAGAGTCACAGTGAAATCAACATGCAGAGTTTACGTGTCTACGGGTGTTTTCACATATGGTCCTTTTTAATCGAACCAAACTCAGACCTCTTAAAGTGGACCAACAGAACAGGGACTCAGTTCTCTTTGTGGTCCACATCAGCTCTGATGGGGCCTCAGTCCTCTTTCTGTTCCAGGGAACCTGGAGTGCTTTGTGTTTACAATGCACAGGTTCAGCAACGTGGACCTGAACAAACTGCACAAGCAAACACCCCCCGAGGAGGTCTGAGTATGGTTTGTTTCAGAGGGGTTGCAGTTCTTTTGTGGTCACATATGCGCAAAAAATGCTGACTAATCGCTCTGAGTTCGCGGGCTGAAAGGGACCAAGTGAAAACACTCTCAAACTGTGAAAGACCGACACGGTTTCAGCCCAGTAGAGTCTCTGTGGTTCAGGTCTGAAACGTCTTTATTCCGACAATCAAACAAGCTAAAAGATCATGTCAAGAATTCAGATTCAGTCAAACTTTCCATCCGTCATCACCATTTCCTGTTGTACACATCGACACGTCGTGGTGTCCTGTCGGGTCAGACTTTAGTCGCTGGTGGTTCAGGTGTCTTCGTTGGTCACATGACCCTCGGACAGTTGAGTCTGTTGTGTGTTCAGGCTGAAGCAGCGAGAGACAGCAAGCAGAGTCCGATGGTTCAGAGGAACAGCTCCTTCGCCACCTCGCATGAAGTCTGGAAGTACATCTGTGAGCTGGGAATCAGCAAGGTGACGCTCACACAGCCCCGCCCACATTTATGACATCACACACCGTCACACACCACCCGTAATCCCCTGCTGATCCACATGTTTTCACGTGTAACTCAGGGCACCTCAGAGTTTGTGTTCGACTGGTCAAGCTGCTCTCTCTCCCAGGTTGATTGACAGGTGTTTGGCTACAGGTGGATCTGTCCATGGACGACATCGAAACCATTCTCAACACGCTGATCTACGACGGGAAGGTGGAGATGACCGTCATTGCCGCAAAGGAGGGAACGGTGGGCAGCGTGGACGGACAGATGAAGCTTTACCGCGGCGTCAACCCTGTCATCCAACCCACCGGCTTCATCAGGACGCCCTGCGGACTCTGCCCAGTAACACCAAATATACGTTGTTGCTTTTAAAGGAGCCTATCAGAGGTCTTACATGGTTGATCTCTGACTTCATGTTTCCTGTCCTCAGGTGTTTGACGACTGTCATGAAGGAGGAGAAATCTCTCCGTCCAACTGCATCTACTTTACGGAGTGGTTGGACTTCTGAGCGCTGTTCGTCTCTCTTCACTCTTTTCTCTGTGATGAAATCTTCCGTTTATTCCTCCAGCGATCTGTGATCCATGTCCTTTCTTTTGTATTTATCCCAAAGTTTAATAAAAGTGGAAATGTGTTGCTGATGGTTTGGTTGAGTTTATAGAGAGCTGCTTGTTCTGGAAGTGTTGGTCTGTCCGTCACGGTTCAGCCTCAGTCCCGGGCGAGGACAGGAGGAGAGGACGAGACGCCAGAGGACCCTGAGGGGCTGAAGACTCGGAGGCTGAGGACCCGACGTCCATGTTGGACTCCACTGTCCGATGGAGCTTTGGCTTGCCGAGTGTGGAGGGCAGCTAGTCTGTACAGGAGCCGTATCGGCAGCAGCTGGACGGGTCCAATGCACGGGTTTGTAGAACTGCACTGTGTTGGTGGCGAGCACATACAGCTACAGGAAGCCCTGAGGGACAAACCATCAGTCAGTCACCACCTGTACTGCTTAAAGCTCCTCTTGGTCACACAGTGAGTGAGTTTTTAACACGCTTTAAACGTATTTTGGTGACAAACATATAAAAGCCGAGTGGATGGGAGTGTTTGTCAGGGTCGGACTTAATGTGGGGCGCTGCAAAGGCTTAGGGAGGTTAAAACACCAACCATGAACCACAACATCCCTGGTTCAGTCCTGCCATGTCTCTACTGCCGCTGCCTAATAAAGGCCCAAAATTCCCCCAAGTTGTGTCATTTGTTGGATAAAAAGTAGAACATTCTTTCTCAATCTGGATTCTTGTGAAACATCATCAGTCTCAGCCCAACTGATGGTCCAAAAAAACAACATGGTCAAGTTATTTATATAAGTAAATCTAGTTTTCAGAGATGTGAGGACCCCCAAAAAACAGTCTGAAGCTGGTACTCTGGACCTAGGAAGATGTTAGTCGGTGCTTTTACTTGCTCACTAGCATCTTGGTTATATTTTGCACTAGGAACATCATATCCTGATTCCAGAAACCGGGATAATCCCTTATGTGGTTTAGAGAAAACCCGGATATGCTGGCTGGAGAACAACAGAAACCAGGATACTAAATCCTCCAACTGAATCCAGACTCCTCCTCATTCCGTCAGTCAGTCAAGAGATGTGCCCAAAAATAAGGTTATTAACAGTGTGTGAAAGTGTGTTAGTACAGAAGATCTTCCAGTTCATTTCCTTTTTCATTTATTTACACATACACTTTCAAAACGGATACAATATATAATTTACAAGCAAACGTGAAGGAGAATTGCCTAAAAACCTTCCAGGGCCTTGAAAAGTGGCGTTCTCCAGGCAGTGTATTACAGGATATAATCAAGATGAGAGCACACCATTTGAACGTATCTTTACCTCATAACTCATGAATAACCCGTCCGACACACACAAGAACACTGCTCATAACACATGAACATATTCACGAACACGTCACTAACAGACACTCATAAGACGAGAGAGGGATGAAGAAAAATATACACAGAAGGTGATGACAAGAAAAACTTTAACTTGAATATACATACAATGACAAAAAGGTGGGAAAAAACAAAATTTTTTTCATATTTATAAAAATAGCCTTTGGACTCTGACCATGGAAATATTAAGGCAGCCCATACGGAAAGTATTGGTTGGTTCGGAGGGATTTCAGATGAACATATTTCCAGAAATAACAGAGTTAAATTATGGGACACACGTTTGACACCAACCAGCCTGAGAGCCGCCGCCGCCACACAGAAGCTGTCTGCTGGACTGGAGGAGGGAGATGTTTTATATCAACATACAGACACGACCACACGAGCCGTGATTTATAATGAAACCTTGCTGAAAAGTAGCTGGAGGCATCGATGGAGAGCAGGAAGCGATGGAGTGGCATCCTGTCTGATCAGCTGTTGTCGCTCAGTACTGTTAGCGAATATATATATTGCTTAAATGTCATGAAAAAAGGGGGGAAGGTTCTTTTTAAGGAAGTATGAAGAAAGGAAACCGACCCGGAGATGGTTCACCTGAATGAAAGGACTGTTTTTGATGTACTTATTGTTCTTAGAGTTTGTTATGAAGACGGTTTTTGGGCTCCAGTTTGGTCTGATGAGTACCAGCCAACGCTTTATTACAAGAATGAATGAATTCCATCACTGAAGACTGAAGTGAGATCAGCTGTTGAGGCGCCTCCGTCGGTAACTACCAGAAACCTGAATACACTTAGACTAATGTAAACGGGGAGATGAAGAACCAGGTTTAGCATGTTCCATGTTGACATCTTGTACAGGATATGATCTAAAACAGGCTCTCAGTGATCCCGTCCAGCTCAGCGCCGGACACAGGAACCTGAACAGACCACAAGAGGGACCAGGCAGAAGATGTAGTTTTAGGGATTTGGGTGAACTGAGCCTTTAAGCTAAGCTTCCTGACAGTGTGCAGGTGTTGCCTTCGGCCTCTGGCCTTGTTTTCAACCAGTTCTGGACTCTGAGTCGATATGAAAACGATCCCTGACAGCAGGCAGGGCACTCAGGTATGTAACCCGTGTTCTCTGATGCACTCTGAGTGTGTTTATCCAATCACAGCTCTCATTAGGCCTCAGCGTTTTCCATCAGACGTCATTAAAGTGCTCCATCCGACAGTAATGGGCTCAGTGCTGACCGTCAGCACGGATCACTTTACACAACAGCAGCATGTCTTCATGCTTTCATATCGACCAATCAGAGAGGCTCAGGAAGTGCCTCATTCAACCGTGCTGTCCGGTTCTGTTCTGGTCAGAAATGTTCCAGGTTTTTCTTTCAGTTTGGTCCTTGGAATAAATACTACTCTTCCCATGAGCCTCTGCAGCTGTTGCCATGGAGATTCCATGGAATCATATTCCATGTCCTCAGCTGTGAGTGGTGACGTCACCATTAATCTCATTAATTATTAATCAGCTCTGACTCTGTTAAAACTGTGTGACATCACTTCCTGTCATCACCCGTCTGTCTCATGGTGCTTCGCCATGTAGGGAAGGGTGGAGTCGGGTCAGGCCGGGTGGAGTCAAACAACTACCTTTAACAGCCCCTCGGCGCCCCCTGCAGGCGTGGGTTGGCTTCTTTATATTGATATATGTAATATTGAGATATTGAAAGTGAAAACATGGCTTCTGTTCTCTGCAGGAAAACCTTTGATCATAGAAACGTTCCTGAAGAACCAAATCCTACATCATCATTAATATCACGTCCTGTTAGAGGCAGGATGTCCGCCGTGGACACTCCTGCTCTCCAGAGGACGAACCCCATCACCTGTCCTGCAGCGCCCCCCTCGGCTGAACCCTGGATGTTACACAACTGCACTTTAGATTCGGAGCTGTCCTTGAACGCAACACGAGTCCACTCAGAAATAAAAGATGAAAACACGAATCTCAGTTAGACTCAGACCCGCACTGGGGGGGGGCTCAGGGAGGAGGAGGAGGAGGAGGAAGAGGAGGGGGAGGCTCGGGGAGGAGGAGGAGGAGGAGGAAGAGGAGGGGGAGGCTCAGGGAGGAGGAGGAGGAGGAGGAGGAGGAGGAGGCTCGGGGAGGAGGGGGAGGAAGAGGAGGAGGAGGAGGAGGAGGCTCAGGGAGGGGGGGGCAGTGCGGATTCTTTCCCGTCATTCCCTGCAGCAGCAGCAGCAGCAGCAGCAGCACCTCCCTCCTGTCTGTCGCTCCGCCGCCTGTCTGTCGCTCGCTCCTCTCCGTGCCGGACGCCAGCCTGCGGACTCTTGTTGGTCTCCTGAAGTTTGGAGCCTCGCTGTGATCTGGAGAGCAGGTGAGCCGCTTCTTCTTCTTCTTCTTCTTCTTCTTCTTCTTCCTCTGTGTCTGTGGGTCCGCTGTGTGTCTGTCGTGTCGGTTGTGTCTGTGGTTGGAGCTGCGGAGGGACGCGCCGAGCCTCGGATCCTAAACTTCGCTTCATGTCGGCGGAGACTCGGCTCGATGTGGCCGGTCGGACCGTCCTGCTCCGGGCTGAAGCAGAGAGTCTCCCCGGGGCCCGGTCCTCTCTCCCGGCCCGACAGCAGCCATTAGTGTCGGCAGGAGGATGGAGGAGAATAACGGTGCGCCATGCATGGACGCGAAAACAGGCGTGGCCGCGGGAGGAGGAGGAGGAGGAGGAGGTGGTGGTGTGCGTTCATGTGTGTTCAGGACAATAAACAGACTGAAACGCACATTTGCGGGCGTATTTTCAGCGGCAGATCGAGCGGGATGTGTCCGGCCTGCGGCTGCGGTTCCCGGCTGCGGGAGGCTCTGCAGGCCGGTGCAGCGACGGAGGGCTGAGGAGAAAATACTGGAAAACACAGCAGGACTGATGGGGGCCAGCGCGAGGACCTGGACTCTGCAGGCCTCTGTCCCCCAAATAAACCCCCATGTCCCCCAAAATACGTGTTGTGGTTGCGGAAGGTTTTCCTGATGTCCTGTGAATCCTGGAAACACAAACATGTTCCCTCAGGTTCCTGCAGCTCCTCCGGGGCTGAACAAGTCGACAGAACCCTTATGTTGTCATGCAGGGCCGGGTCCGGCCCGGGAGGGGCCCGGGCAGGATGTAATAACCCCCCAACACCTCCTCCACCCCAAATAAGGGTGCAGCCGCAGACTGTTCCAGGAGGTTTAGTTAAGTTTGCAGTCAGCTGTCATCATGAAAATACTGTTGAAGCGTATTTACGTCAGAACAAACATGTTCTGAACAGGATTCAGTTTTGTAAAGTGAAGAGAATCCCAGCAGGCTTGCAGGCGTGTTAATCCCTGACTGGTTCCAGCTCTTTAATGTCACCATTTTCAGCTTTGTGTTACAGTTTCTCAACGTCCCACAGAATCTCTTGTTGTCACATAAATACGTGCAGAGAACGTTCACTAAGTTCCTACGTGCCTCCACAGAACGCTGTAAAACCTTCTGATGATATTAAAATTACATCCTAAGTCCTCTTATTGTTACATAAACACCTTCAGGGTTCCTTGTAGTTACTTGAACCTCCACCAATGTGTGGAAAATGTTCTGTGAAGGTTCTAGTGTACAATATTCTTCTAATGTTAAAAGAACATCCTAGAAGCCACTTCTTTAGCTATGTAAGAACATTGTAGATAAATTAATAAAACTTTTTTGAGAACCAATATCGGAACAACATTTGGTTTCCAGGAACGTTCTGTGAATTAATTGTAATTACATAAATACCTTCAGGGAACGTTCACTAATGGTTCCAGTGGGGTTACTTTTACTTTATAAAAGCTTCTGGTATTTAATGTTCTAATGTTAAAGGAACATCATAGAAGCTGCTCGTACTACATTAGAACAATGTAGAAACTATACAACAATGTTCCCGAGAGAACAGGACCCTAACATCCTAAAAGTCACTTCAGAGCCACAGTGGTAACAGAAGTGACATGGACCATTATAACTACACTTCCTGAGACCAAATGTGGGTTCAACATTATATGTTCCAAAGTTTTGTTGTAGAACCACCAAATCCTCAAAGTTCCCCCAAAATAATGTTTTAAGACTGAACTCAGTGAGCTGGAGAGAACTTTGGGAACTAGTGGACACTTGGTAGTTAATGTAAGGAAACTGTACAAGAACCTTGTTGTGATAAAAGCATTTCCATTATGTTGTGTGAATCAAGGTTCCCTTATAATCACTTTCTGTACAGAATTTGTTCTTCAACAGAGTTCCTGTGTGGAAAAAATGTTTCCAGAACATATAATCGCTTCACTAACCTTCAAACAACGTTCTCCAGATGTTCTATGGAGGTACTTTAAAAAGGCACAGAGATCACGGAGAACACATTAGTGTAACCATGATAGGATGACGCGTACCGTCTGTTGAGATCTTCTGGGAATATTCTTGGAAACGATTCATGAGTCCAGAACATTTACAGAACGTCTGTCCAGTTTGTTTGTGGTTTCTGGACCGTTTCTGACATTTAAAAATCTAAATATTAAACAAATAGTATTGATAGAGGAATCAATGAAGAAGATGATTAGTAGTTGTAGCTCTCAGCCACCAGGACCATGAGACACAACAGGAGACGTCTAAGGTAGGGTTCACCTGGACAGACCCTTGTTAACATTAATTATGAAAGACGTCCGGGATCTCTGACCCATTAGTGGCTCTTTGTTCTTTGTCTGATCAGCTGCTCGTTAAAGCTTTCGGTCCTCAGTCAGGATGTGAAACTTAAAGCTTCACTCGGACTCCTGAGAGACAAACGTCCCCGCTGACCGTCGTTTCACAGTTACTGGAGACCAACAGGGACGTTTTTAGAGGCAAACTTTAAGATGCTGTATCTAAGAGGCCAAATTGGATCACAATAAAGAAATCAGCAGAGAAACATGTCAGGAAACTGGACCTGGAGCAGAAAGGAGGAATTCTAAAATATAAAAACAACCGTTCTATAATATCTACGTACTGACGGAGTCGGACCGAGAACAGAATAGTTCCAACACATCACTTTGAACCGAGCCAGGCTAGCTGTTTCCCCCGTTGTCTTTATGCTAAGCTACGCTAACTAGCTGCTGGCTGCAGCTTCATACTTAGCGCACATCATGAGAGTGGAGTGGAATCAGTCAGATAAGAAGATTTCCTGAATGTTGAAATGTCCCTTTAAGCAGCTCGCTGATGTCATCAAATAAAGAACCGTGGTCGATACGACACCGGAAACAGAAACGTGTTTTACTCCTGACCTGAGATCCGTGTGATGGAGCTGCTGTGGTGACGGGCGGGGTCGGCTTACCGGGAAACCACTCTGTGTGTGTGTGTGTGTGTGTGTGTGTGTGTGTGTGTCCATAAATCCAATAACTCCACCCTGCTGTGTTCAGTGGAGTGAGGTCATTCTTCTTCTACTGTTTCTGGAACAGTCGGTTGTTCACCAGACTGCTGATCTGTAACTGATCATTCGTGTTTCTGTATAAATAAACTTTCTTCTTCTTCTTCTTCTTCTTCTTCTTCTTCTTCTCCTCCTCCACAGGGAAGCAGCTAGACTCTGCAGACTGAAGAGAGGCATTCCTCACATGTTAGTGTGTGTGTGTGTGTGTGTGTGTGTGTGTGTGAGACAGCTGTTGCAGCAGACAGGTGACACACACCTGCTGCCCTGTGTGTGTGTGTGTGTGTGTGTGTGTGTTGTGTTTCCTCAGCTGTGACTGTCAGGCTCTGAGGAATGTTTTGAGGGTGTTTCAGGAGTTTGTTCTGCTCTGAGAAGTCACAGCCATTTGTTCAACATACACACCCAGACACATACACACACACACACACACACACACACACACACACTCTGTCAACCCTCCCCTCCAGTTTATTTGTGTAACGGGGGTGTAGTGGATCTCTGGGAGTTTCGGTTCCTGCTGTCGTCATGTTTGAGGAATGTGGAGCGATGTGAACCCAGACAGATGGGGGGGGGCAACACTTCCTGTAACACCCCCCACCCCCCCCCCCTTTTCACTCTGGATATTTTGCTTTAGTTTCAGTCCCAAACACCTTCTTATTCAGGGAAAAGCTAATGTTTTTTCTTCTCTATCTTTAAATAACATTTACTGTCTTTACTTTCTTTTTATGTTTTTTAATCAATCACTTTTTGAATTTTTAGTTGTTGTTCATAACAAGAGTTTCTTCGTATTCCATTCAGTTTTATTCGGACTAAACTTTATTTCCCACACATGGAAGTCGATGAATCACCTGCAGTTTGAATAGTTGATCTGGTTATTTATTTTCAGAGCATTCGTTGTCTTTCTGTCTCGTGTTCGACTCCCACACATGGAGGAATTGTTCCGCTGACAAACTTTTGTCCAGATGGTGTATGTTATTACCTTCTCAGAATGGCTCCTGTTTTTCTGCTCCTGTGTTGCAATGATGCGTGTGTGCTGCGACCAATCAGGTGTGAGAACATGCAGAAATCACACCATCAGGTTAAAACGAGGTGGGGGGGTCGCTGTTCATGATTTGACTTGAGTCTAGTGTTTGTTACTCTGACCTCTGACCAGTCGTCCTCCCGTGTTGGTGTATTCAGACTGATCAGAGATCAGTTTCCATCATCCAGCAGAGGATTCTGGGAAGTGGGATCCATTAATGGAGGCGGGGTCCCTCCGGACTTCCTCTGGATGTCTGAGTGCTGTAATGGCTCCTCTCTCGGTCCAATAACTCTGATGTGATGGAGCTGTTTACTTCCTCCATTAGCTCCAGTCAGCTGACCCAGCAGCCAATGGGAGCTCACGACATCGCAACCTCACAAACCCAGTCGTTCCTTCAGATTGTGTGAATACCTCTCAATACTACATTACCCATGAGCCTCAGCTGCTGTTGATCCAAAATTAAACTGATATCTGAAAGTTAATTGATTCAAATTTCAGAATTTATCAGCTACAGTCTGAAGCTCTGTGATTGGAGGGTTCCTACAGCAATGCTCTCTGGGATTTGTTGTTGACTTCTCTCCTAAAGTGCAGCACTTAATAAATGCTCTCTAAAGGACTATAATGTAGTTTTAATGACTTTATTAATGTATTTACAACAGCTCCAACTTGCCCCTGATTGGCCCTCTGTCTGCCTCGGTTGATGCAGATGTCCTCCACCCAGAGCCTGGTTCTGCTCCAGGTTTCTACCTGTTAAAGGGAGTTTTTCCTTCCACTGTCACCAAGTGCTGCTCATGGTGGAACTGTTGGGTCTGTAAATAATATTTAAAGAGTCGGTCAGGACCTGCTCTGTGTGGAAAGAGTCTTGAGAGAACTTCTGTTATGATTTGGAGTTGGAGAAATAAAATTGACTTGACTTGTTGGCCCCTCTGTCGGACCTTTGTTGACGCAGCGTCGTGTGGCCTCGGCCTCAGTGATGTGTTGGGTGGAGCAGCTTCCTGTCAGTGGAGACTAATGGAGCTGCTGCTTCCAGGGAAACAAGCGGTCTTATTAACAGAGACAGGGCCGTGCTGTGTCAGACGATTAAACAGCGCGATCAATATATGATCGAATGTTACTGTTACTGCGTTTGGACAGAGACCGTTTCTGAAGAGTCTCTCAGATGTCCTGTAACAGACCGACAGCAGCGCCCTCTGGTGGCGAGAGACTCCTAGAGTATATGAAATAGTTCATAGTTCATAATACTACACACACACACACACACACACACACACACACACATATACTGTGGGGACATTTTCATCATCATATGAGTACTTTTACTTTTTGATACTTTAAGTACATTTTGCAGATAATATTTTCATACTTTTACTTCAGAAAAGCTTTGATTCAAATTTGGAATGCAGTACTTTGACGGAGTATTTATATTGTAGTATTTGTACTTTAACTTGTGATCTGTTGTTGTGAGTTCTTGAATGAAGGGAAGTCTGACATCTGAGGGGCGAAATTACGAGGCCGATTAATGGGTCAGCGAGGTGTGTCAGCCTAAACCAGAGTTTTCAATGTCCTGCAGGTAACCCAGCTGGATCACCATGGTAACTGATGCTGCACTTCTGACCTGGTTCAGAGCTTCTGAGTTTATGCTTCTGAATGCACTTCTTAAAGATATCAAGTTTACAGTTTAGGAGCTCTGAATGAGCAGCTGTCACCTTAGAAATAAACAGCTGAGTGTCATCGAGGGGGAAACTGCTCACAGCGGTCCGTTTAGTGCGGAAAAAGAGTCAATTGGCACAAAACGCCCCCTTTAGGAGGACGCACACAGAGCCTGATTTGGGTGATCTCTAATTGGGGGGTTAGTTTGTCGGGCGAGCTAAAGCAAAGAAAGCCTGGCCGTGTCCCACCTGCTTCGTAGTTCGCCCCCTCAGGACTGGACAGTTCTCTCCTGATCAGATTCCACGTTTATTGTTCCCTGATGCCCTGTTGAGGATGTTAATGTCCCTTTGTTGACTTCCTGTCTGGTGTCGTCCCGCAGGGCTCGGCCGGAAGCCATCGATGTGGACGTGTCTCTGTTGACATCGAGGCGAGTGTCAGAGGTGAAAGGTCATGATGACGACGGTGGCCGCCGAGTTCGACCACATGGAGCTGCAGCAGCAGTACAGCAGCAATGACACGGTCAACAACCGCTGGGACGACGACTGGGACAATGAAAACAGCTCGGCCCGCCTCTTCGAACGCTCCCGCATCAAGGCGCTCGCAGGTAGGAGCCCCGCCGCCTTAAAATACCACCTTAAGTTCATTTATATGGGGTACATCTGTACCAAAGATGGCAAAGACAGACACAAAGGACAGCAAAGACAATTACAGACTGAAACACGGATATCAGATGTTTGTTGTCTTTAATGTTATTTACATTAGTGACATATTGGATATTACATATTGGAGTTCAGTTCACTGTCCTTCATTTGTTTAATGTCTTTACTGATTACAAATCTTTCTTTTCAAGCTTATATGAGTCTCAAATTATTATTAATCTTGACTCTGCAGGTCTTAGACCCCCGACAAGTCTGAGACCCCGACAGGTCTTAGACCCCCGACAGGTCTTAGACCCCCGACAAGTCTGAGACCCCCGACAGGTCTTAGACCCCCGACAAGTCTGAGACCCCCGACAGGTCTTAGACCCCCGACAGGTCTTAGACCCCCGACAAGTCTGAGACTCCGACAGGTCTGAGACTCCAGCCGAGAGTCAAACATGAAATATTCCCATCAGACTCCGTCTCACCGTTTTCTGTTCGACAGATTTCAGTCCGACGACACCTGGACTCATTATCACCTGTCAGGATATTTGAACACATCAGAGGAGCCGTCAGAAAGTCCTGCAGGTTAAACTGGAGAAACTCACTAGCCTAGCAACAATAAGGCTACAGACCACCCATAATGCAACACTCTGCAGAGCCAGTGTCACAGCAGTACTCTCATGAATGGTACTCTCACCATTCAGACAGAATATTGATTGTTGTGAACACATTATTGTCTTTAAATTTAATCCAACCGACACTACAAACGTAACTTCAAGATAAAATATCGTCTTCTATCTGGGCCGTGAAACAGTTTCTACTCTCGTGTGAGGAAGAAGATGAAGGAGAAGAAGAGGAAGAGTTGGTGCATCAGGGCAGATGAAGGCTGATGTCATAGAGTCAACACTAGATGGCAGTGAAGAGTCAGCCGATCACTGCAGAGGAGACAAACATAAAAGCTGTCTGTCCCCTCGACACATGGAGAGGGTCCTGGTGGTCCGGGCACAGACCACATCACGTGACCCCACACGTGACATCACATCCTGTGGAGAAGCCGGGCTGGAAACACACACAGGAAGTGTGTCAGATCATGTGGTCAGAACAGGTGGCTCCAAACTGTGTTTATAACAAATAAGTGATCTGATCTCAGCTGATGATTTAACTTCATTTATGATGACGTGGCATCATAGGAGGAGGAGGAGGAGAGGGGAAGGAGGAGAGGAGAAGGAGGAGAGAAGAGGAGAGAGGAAGAAGAAAGCTGGAGGAGGAGGAGGAGGAGGAGGAGGATAGAGGAGGTGGAAGGAGGAGGAGGAGGAGCAGAAGGAGTGTGAGTGTTGTTTTTCTCTGCACCCTGAAGGTGTTTCCTCTGTATTTACAGGTATTTTATTGTGAAGGGATTAGCTCAGAGGTGATTTATTGTGGAGGGATGTTGTTAGACTCCCAGCATGCTCGGCGCTCTGCTGACTCACTGATGGTTACTGTGATCTCTGCATGTCTTCGCTGAGCTCATCCTCAGCTGACAGTCAGCTCTGTGCCGTGACGCTCGCAGGTTTGATTCCTGCAGAACAGACTGAGTGAGTCTGATCAGCTGATCACACGGCTCCGCCCCCTCAGCCGCACTGTCGTCCAATCAGCTTCTAGCAGTCTGCTGATAGCCGACGGTTCCCAGTTAATCCAATAACATGTTCTACAACAGCTCACTGTTGCATCAGAGAGGACAGGAATCAGTCAGTCAGTCAGCACCCAGGGCCCTCAGTAGGTGGTCAAGTCAATTTTATTTGTATAACTCCAAATCATAACAGAAGTTCTCTCAGGACACTTTCCACACAGAGCAGGTCCAGACCGACTCTTTAAATATTATGTACAGACCCAACAGTTCCACCATGAGCAGCACTTGGTGACAGTGGAAGGAAAAACTCCCTTTAACAGGTAGAAACCTGGAGCAGAACCAGGCTCTGGGTGGGCGGACATCTGCCTCCACCCAGTTGGGTTGAAAGGGGAGGAGAGAGGGGGAGAGGGGAGAGAGAGGGGGAGGACAGACAACATAATAATCAGACTAATAATAATCAGTGCAGCAGACTCTACAGCTCCAGAGGCACAAACACCTGCAGGAAGAGAGAAAGCTCCAAACTACAGGAAGAGGTGGAGTTAGTAACATGCAGTAATGGGAT
Organism: Lateolabrax maculatus; assembly: GCA_031216445.1. Classification (NCBI taxonomy): domain Eukaryota; kingdom Metazoa; phylum Chordata; class Actinopteri; order Acropomatiformes; family Lateolabracidae; genus Lateolabrax; species Lateolabrax maculatus. Next base: position 410,066 of record CM062204.1, on the reverse strand, counting down.
AAGAGAGGAGAGAGGAGCTCAGTGCATCATGGGAAATCCCCCGGCAGTCTAAGCCTATAGCAGCATAACTAAGGGATGGTTCAGGGCTCACCTGAGCCAGCCCTAACTATAAGCTTTATCAAAGAGGAACGTTTGAAGCAGACTCTTAAATGAGGAGAGGGTGTCTGCCTCCAGAACCCAAACTGGGAGCTGGTTCCACAGGAGAGGAGCTTGGTAACTGAAGGATCTGGATCCTGTTCTACTTTTAGAGACTTTAGGTACCACAAGTAACCCTGCATTCTGTGAGCGTAATGCTCTAGTGGGGTAACAGGGTACTATGAGCGCTTTAAGATATGATGGTGCCTGACTTTGTAGGTGAGGACAAGGTTGCCTTCAGTTTGGTGGAACTCCATTTCCCTTCTAGTTTTCGCGATGTTTTATTTAATTTGTGGGTTAAAGAGTTATACCTTGGTCGGTCAGTAGGAGGTCAGTAGGCGGCTCCATTGTGATACAAGATGACAATTTCATGTGTATCAACTTTATGTGTGTGTGCAGGATGTTTGTCTCGTTCTTCCTGTCCTTCAGTCAGGAATGTGAAGAAACAATGAAGGGAAACATCCCCCCCGCCCCCGATGACATCGTTGTCAAGCTGTAATGCAATTGGCTGGTTGGTGAATGCAGCCAATTGCACACACATAAACTGTAAAAAATCACTGAAAAGTCCCCCCCCCCCCCCCCCCCCCCGTTTGCAGTGGGCGGGGCTTTGTGTGTGTGTCTGTGTGTGTGTGTGTGTGTGTATGTGTGTGTTCTGGAGGGAAACAGAACAATCAGTCAGAGCAGAAGAAGAATTAGCAGCATGTAGCTGCTGAGTGTTGGGCAGGGCCGGATACACACACACACACACACACACACACACACACACACACACACAGACTGCGAGCGTCACTTTGACCTCTGGACTCTTTTTCTTTCACCTCCTGAAAACACGAGGACGTCTTTCTGTCTTTGCATTCAGCTGCAAGTCGAGTTCTCTTCTCTTCTTCTGTGGTGTAAAAGAGTTCAGGTTGTTTCTGGGGTTTTGTTTTGTTAAATTTAGATTTTGTTCAGCTCAAAACCAGAAGCTTTGTTAGTAAAAACCCGTCTGGATTCGAGGACGTTTTTGTTCACCTCAACAATCCGTTTTCACTCCTGAAAGAAGGAATTCTATTCATTTTTATTTCCCAGCACAGAATCAGCTGCGACTGCGATTATCCAGTAAAATCCGACGCAGACTTTACATTCCTGGAGTGAAACTATGCGTCCGAAGCTTCCTGAGCTCTCAGCGAGCTGATCTGCAGCTTTCAGCCATCAGGACCGGTTTTCCTCTGGAGGTTTTTACTCGTGTCAGTGTTGAGTCTTCGGGGCAGCGATGGAGGCGGAGTGGGCGTCGGCCGACTCCACTCAGCTGCACTTCAACTACAACCTGCTGGAGGGGCGATTCAAGCAGCTGCAAGGTAAGAAGAGAAGAAGGAGCCCGAGCTGCTGGTCGGCGTCTGGGATGGTTGGACTGGTCAGACTGAGATGACGTCTGATGATGGGATGTCGGGTTGAACCCAGCGGGACCTTTTACTGGTGCTTTTCTCTCTTTGTTGGTTTCATACTTCGGTTCGGACTAAAACACCTCGCGTATGGTGTTACTAGTAAATGGTTGTAAACAGTTCTAATGTAGCTCCGCCTCCTCTCTCACCCAGGGGCTCGAACGCACCCCAAGGTGCCACCAGTTGACTGAATGATTTAATGTGAGCTTGTATTTCATTGGCCAACGCGGCATCTTGCTGGATGACATCACATTGCGTTGCAGTAAAAGTTGAGCAACGTTCAACTTATTTGACGGACGATACTGTGTTTTTATGCCGAAGTGCTTTGTTGTTTCAGTTTATATTGTGTTCACATGGTGCATATTCTTAAATAAGGGGCCAACAAGGGGCCAACAACAGGGCCCATAGTCTCAGAGAGTTCATCCAGTCCTGGTTTGAAGCTTCACTGACAGGGACGAGAATTGAGCTTTTATTTTGTAGGCCGCAGTAGAAGCTTCCTGTGAAGTGTCAGTGTTTCCTCTCAGCGCTGCAGCAGGATGTGGGACGTGGTCGGTGACCTTTGACCTCTGCAGAGGTTACGCTCCTCCTAGTTAAAGTTTAAACAGTTTACAGCTGAATACACACCAAACACACACACCAAACACACACACCAAACACACACACCAAACACACCAAACACACACACCAAACACACACACCAAACACACCAAACACACACACCAAACACACCAAACACACACACCAAACACACACACCAAACACACACACACCAAACACACCAAACACACACACCAAACACACACACCAAACACACCAAACACACACACCAAACACACCAAACACACCAAACACACACACCAAACACACACACCAAACACACCAAACACACACACCAAACACACACACCAAACACACCAAACACACACACCAAACACACCAAACACACACACCAAACACACCAAACACACCAAACACACACACCAAACACACACACCAAACACACACACCAAACACACACACCAAACACACCAAACACACACACCAAACACACCAAACACACACACCAAACACACACACCAAACACACACACCAAACACACCAAACACACCAAACACACACACCAAACACACACACCAAACACACACACCAAACACACCAAACACATCAAACACACACACCAAACACACACACCAAACACACCAAACACACACACCAAACACACCAAACACACACACCAAACACACCAAACACACACACCAAACACACCAAACACACACACCAAACACACACACCAAACACACCAAACACACCAAACACACACACCAAACACACACACCAAACACACCAAACACACACACCAAACACACCAAACACACACACCAAACACACCAAACACACCAAACACACACACCAAACACACCAAACACACCAAACACACACACCAAACACACCAAACACACCAAACACACACACCAAACACACCAAACACACCAAACACACACACCAAACACACACACCAAACACACACACCAAACACACACACCAAACACACCAAACACACACACACACCAAACACACTAAACACACACACCAAACACACCAAACACACCAAACACACACACCACACACACACACACACCAAACACACCAAACACACACACACATGTTTGTACAGCTATACTTGTGAGGACATTCATTGACATAATGCATTGCCCAGCCCCGTACTCTAACCGTAACCATCAGAACTAAATGCCTGACCAATATGTCTTCACCACCTGCCGGGTCCTGTTTGCTCTCCAGACAGGAAGCTGAATTATTGATTATAGTTATTGCACTGGTTCCAGCAGCTCTATGCAACAGTATGTGATCAGACCGAGGAGTGGCTTCTGATTGGGTCCCTGCTGCTGAACTTGTCCTCACGTCCTTCCCGATTCTTACCGTTTTCTTCTTTAACCTGTTCGCTGAAGAGAAACAGGCCGATACACAACTATTGATCATGTAGCTGCTGATCGCTGCCTTAAAACTCCTCCTCCTCCTCCTCCAGATGGAATATGAATAAAAAGAGAACTGATGGCTTGCCATCAGAACGTGGAATCTTTGATTATTGATTGGTCTGGGTGTCGTCCTTGACCTCAGAGTGACCTTCACACCTTTTGGAAACTGATCAGTGATCAGTGAGTCAGGCTGCTGAGTTCAGCTGGAGTCCTGTTTGCCTCAGTTTAGCCTGTCAGGCGACACACAGGCTGCCTACCGTCCATGACTCAGGGCTGAAAAACCTTTTTATCTCCTGTCAAACATCACATCACCACCTGTAGAGCTCAGAGCTAACACCTGTGTGTGTGTGTGTGTGTGTGTGTGTGTGTGTGTGTGTGTGTGTGCGCGTGCAGATGAGCGGGAGGCGGTGCAGAAGAAGACCTTCACTAAGTGGGTGAACTCTCACCTGTCCAGAGTCTCCTGCAGGATCACAGACCTCTACATGGACCTGAGGGATGGACGCATGCTGATCAAACTGCTGGAGGTCCTGTCAGGGGAGCGGCTGGTAGGGTCCACAACTACACACAACTACACACTGCATAAACTCAGTACACACAACTACACACAACTACACACTACATACACTCAGTACACACAACTACGCCTCAGAATCAGAGGCTTCAGTAAGTGTTACCTGAGGGGGGGGTTAGACTCTCTTCCTGTGGTCCAGCTGAACCAGGTGGGTCCACTTCCTGTTTCCCTTCCTAAAACATAAAACTGGAAGTTGATTCTGGACGTCCAGATAAGATATCTGAGTGTGCCGGCTTTGGTCCAGCAGCCCCCCAAGACCAAGGACACTTCACTGTGCACTCACTTCCTGTGCTGCATTCACGGCCAGGAAGACAGTCGGTTTTCTCCCCATCCTGTGTTAAACAAGCTAGGTCATTGTGATCCCACCAGGTCTGGTTTCACCACTCGCTGATATTAAGTGTGAATATCTTTGTACAGGATGTTTTATTGTGAAAGACCTCCCTCGGACTAGTGGCCGTCAGAGGAACTGCAGCTCGACCACCTGACTCTTTCTTCTTCTTCTGTGTTTCTGTGACTCCAGCCGAAGCCCACCAAAGGCCGTATGCGGATTCACTGTCTGGAGAACGTAGACAAAGCTCTGCAGTTCCTGAAGGAGCAGAGGGTTCACCTGGAGAACATGGGCTCCCACGACATTGTGGACGGAAACCACCGACTGACACTGGGCCTCATCTGGACCATCATCCTCCGCTTCCAGGTAACAACAGCCTCACCTGTTCGGACAGGTGTGACATTCACAGCATCCTGAATATACACGTAGTTTACGGCAGAGCACAAAAGAGCCGTTTATGGGAGTTAAACAGGAGTCAGACACCCCCTGCTGGTGTCTCAATGTAACTTCTGCTGATGTGTATTTTTGTAAATAAAACTTTGTTTTGTCACAAATTAAAGAAATATTTGAGCTGCAACATTGATTTGATCAAAATGCAGTAAAATAACAAAAAGAAACCAAACACCTTAAAGAACTTTGGAGAATTCTTTAGTAGATATTCTGGACTTTAGATATAAAAATGTTCTGCGTCCTGGAAAAGGTCCCCTTCATTACTCATTAACAGACCGGCCTCTTATTGGTCGACTGCCTCACTGTCAGTTATTAAACCGCTCAGGTTAAAGTCCAGTTTGGTTCATGTTTCACTGACAGAAGTCAGTCGTCACGGAAACTCAGTCCAAGTGTAGTCACAAAGTGCTGGATCTACCTTTGACCTCTGAGTTTATGTCTGAAAATCTGACGAATCAGTTCCCACTTCCTCCTGAAACCATCCAATCAGACCCGCCGTCGCTTCAGGTCAAACACATACAGAGAAGTCAACTTCCTGTCAAAAACACAGAAGCTTAGCTGACTTTATTTGCCCTGAAGTCGTCTTCTCAGGCTGAACTTTGACCAGAAAAAGCCCCACCAATCAAATCACAGACACAGTTTTCACAAAACAACCCAAGAGTTGGGCCGTCACATCGATCAATATCCTCATTTTAGTTATCTGTATTTTCAGTTATCTGTAAAAAAACGTATTTATTATCTGTATATTGGTACTTACTACTTATTGCACTTCTGGTTGGATGCTTAACTGCATTTCGTTGCTCTATACTTGTGCATGTGTAATGACAATAAAGTTGAATCTAATCTAATTTAATCTAATCACGTATAGATTCACGTAGAGACTCAGTCACAGCGGCCATTTTCATAAATAATTCAGGTACAGAGTACAGCAGAAAATACAAATAAAACTTCAAACATCAGACAGGTGGAGGTGTGACTGCAGTCATAGCTGGTATGCTCACCTGTACTCATCAGACAGGTGGAGGTGTGACTCTGATGTGGTTTTGTTTTCAGATTCAGGACATCAGTGTGGAGACTGAAGACAACAAAGAGAAGCGATCAGCTAAAGATGCCTTGCTGCTCTGGTGTCAGATGAAGACAGCCGGGTGAGACTCACCTGTATTAATACTGCTAATAATACTACCACCCATCATTACCATGGATACTGATGCTGCTGTGGGCCCTCTGTCCTCGGACCCTCTATCCTCGGACCTTCTGTCCTCGGACCCCCTGTCCTCAGACATCACAAAATATACAGATTATGATGACAGGTGTACAGATACACGTGGATTATAAAACACATGAGGAACCTGCGTTCAGGTCCCAGAAACACCTGACAGTGTAAACAGAGTAAACAGAGTAAACCAGGTGTTTCTTTTCTGTTTTTGTCCTCAGGTATCCCAACGTGAACATACACAACTTCAGCACCAGCTGGAGAGATGGCATGGCCTTCAACGCTCTCATTCACAAACACAGGTAACATCATCTTCTTCATCATCATTCACAAGTACAGGTGACAGCTTCAGGTAACATCAATCATCAAAAGATTGTTAAGTATTTCTCCTGAGATGAGGATTTAATAAACATATTAAATCATGAACTAATTAAATACTTTAGGTTTTGATTGTTCTAATATCTCGAATCATATTAATGATCTCTAGAAAACTCAAACCTTTTTCAGCTGTGCTGACATTTGCGTTAATAAAGTTTCTTATTTTCAGGCCCGATCTGATTGACTTTGACAAGCTGAAGAAGTCCAACGCTCACTACAACCTGCAGAACGCTTTTAACCTGGCAGAGCAACACCTGGGCCTCACCAAGCTGCTGGATCCAGAGGGTAAGATGCTGAGCCAGTCTAAGTAAACCTGAGCTGAAAACACAGGTTTCTGAACCTGGGGCGAATATCTCCCTCTACGCTGATGACACCACTTTTCCCCCACTGCCAGTCTCGTTCATGTGATTGTTACACTGTGAAAGCAGCATGTCAGCATGATGCCTTCAGATACCATATTGAGTGTAGGTCAAGTGCAAGTTGCAGTTATGTATGTAAAAAAACAGCAAAAAATTGATTAAACCAGGAGCATATAAACGCCTCCCGTAGAAACACGACATTACTAAAAAACCTCTTAACAGAGTTCAGTGATGTTCGAGGCAGTTAGGTCACCAACAGCAGTAACACAAAGCTAACACGTACACAGTCATGCAGACATGATCATCATAACAACATCCGGGTTTAAAAACATTAATTTGTCAGATTAGACTAAATCAGTGAAACTGAAGGATGAAAGGATTAGCAGCAGAGGTTTTTTTTGCCCTATCAAATTTTGTCTTAAAGCCAAACATAAAACAGAAAATATTTGTTTCTGTAACATAAACTTCAATGATTGTCATGGCCAGTGAATACATCTGTTTTATCAGAACACAAATAGTGTTGGACTCAGCAGTGCATCTTATAGTTCAGTATTTAATGTTTTGTTCTGTACAAATGTAGGAACATTCATTACAGACTTGTGTAATTTATCTCCTGATGTGTTTATGGTGCCGCTGTTGAGCCGGGGCTCCCAGCCTGTGGGTGGGGCAGGATAGATTCCTTTCATGTTGTTGTTGTGTTGCAGATATCAGCGTGGATCATCCTGATGAGAAGTCGGTCATCACTTACGTGGTGACGTATTATCACTACTTCTCCAAGATGAAAGCTCTGAAGGTGGAGGGAAAACGAATCGGAAAGGTCAGAAAACAGATTCAGACACCGACAAACTGCTGTTTACCAGCCGTTTAGAGATATTATTTCTATTTAAGTATCAGAAATATCGGTTCACATAAATCCTTCAGGAACACGATTCTACACATTACTGACACCAAACAGCAGATGGACGGTCATATTCACACAGATCTGGAAACCGTCAGAGCGTTTTAATGTCACCGGGTCAGCTCCCACCTGTCCAGACTACAGAGGGAACCTGACTTTGTTTGTAACACAGTGATATTCGAACAACCGTCTCTGATTTGTGTCCAGGTGTTGGATAACGCCATTGAGACGGAGAAGATGATCGAGAAGTATGAGTCTCTGGCCTCAGATCTGCTGGAGTGGATCGAACAGACCATCATCATCCTCAACAACAGGAAGTTTGCCAACTCTCTGGTCGGTGTCCAGCAGCAGCTTCAGGCCTTCAACACCTACCGAACCGTGGAGAAACCTCCAAAGTCAGAACCTCCACTTCACCCTCCTACATCCTCACCCCCCTTTCAGTCTGAGAGTGCATCACGCCATACATCAGTTCAGAGCAGATGTCTGGACAGCTACCATTCAGATTTTGGATAAATTCCGTCATTATTCATCATTCCAACAAAACAGTTCCTAATAGTTTTGGTTCCTGTAGCGCCTCCACCTGCCCTCGTCTCAGGGGCAGCAAACTAAAGTTCAGACAGTCTCTCCTGGAGACATTCAGTGTCGCATGAAAAGTGACAAAAGTGATGCGTTAAGAAAAAACAGAAACACATACGAATGAACAGACAGAAAAAAAGACAGAAATGTAGAAATTTTTGCAAATTTATTAAAAAAGAAAAACTGAAATATCACATGGTCATAAGTATTCAGACCCTTTGCTCAGTATTGAGTAGAAGCACCTTTTGAGCTAGTACAGCCATGAGTCTTCTTGGGAATGATGCAACAAGTTTTTCACACCTGGATTTGGGGATCCTCTGCCATTCTTCCTTGCAGATCCTCTCCAGTTCCGTCAGGTTGGATGGTGAACGTTGGTGGACAGCCATTTTCAGGTCTCTCCAGAGATGCTCAGTTGGGTTTAGGTCAGGGCTCTGGCTGGGACTGAGGTCCTGAGCACTCTGGAAGAGGTTTTCTTCCAGGATATCTCTGTACTTGGCAGCATTCATCTTTCCTTCAATTGCAACCAGTCGTCCTGTCCCTGTAGCTGAAAAACACCTCCATAGCATGATGCTGCCACCACCATGTTTCACTGTTGGGATTGTAGTGGGCAGGTGATGAGCAGTGCCTGGTTTTCTCCACACATACCGCTTAGAATTAACGCCAAAAAGTTCAATCTTCGTCTCATCAGACCAGAGAATCTTATTTCTCATAGTCTGGGAGTCCTTCATGTGTTTTTTGGCAAACTCTATGTGGGCTTTCATATGTCTTGCGCTGAGGAGAGGCTTCCGTCGGGCCACTCTGCCATAAAGCCCCGACTGGTGGAGGGCTGCAGTGATAGTTGACTTTGTGGAACTTTCTCCCATCTCCCTACTGCATCTCTGGAGCTCAGCCACAGTGATCTTTGGGTTCTTCTTTACCTCTCTCACCAAGGCTCTTCTCCCACGATTGCTCAGTTTGGCTGGACGGCCAGGTCTAGGAAGAGTTCTGGTCATCCCAAACTTCTTCCATTTAAGGATTATGGAGGCCACTGTGCTCTTAGGAACCTTGAGTGCTGCAGAAATTCTTTTGTAACCTTGGCCAGATCTGTGCCTTGCCACAATTCTGTCTCTGAGCTCCTTGGGCAGTTCCTTCGACCTCATGATTCTCATTTGCTCTGACATGCACTGTGAGCTGTAAGGTCTTATATAGACAGGTGTGTGCCTTTCCTAATCAAGTCCAATCAGTTTAATTAAACACATTTGGACTCCAATGAAGGAGTAGAACCATCTCAAGGAGGATCAGAAGAAATGGGCAGCATGTGAGTTAAATATGAGAGTCACAGCAAAGGGTCTGAATACTTATGACCATGTGATATTTCAGTTTTTCGTTTTTAATAAATTTGCAAAAATTTCTACATTTCTGTTTTTTTCTGTCAAGATGGGGTACTGAGTGTACATTAATGAGAAATAAAATGAACTTTTTTGATTTTAGCAAATTGCTGCAATGAAACAAAGAGTGAAAAATTTAAAGGGGTCTGAATACTTTACGTACCCACTGTATAGCCAGACTGAGATGCAACGCCAGCTAGTGTAGATATCTGCCTGCACACTCTCCATACGCCTCCTCCACCTCCTCCTTGTCCTCCTCCGACTGCGCTACCATCCTCCACCTCCTTTGCTTCTTCCTCTCACCTCCTTTTGACTTCTTTCTTCAGGTTCACAGAGAAGGGAAACCTGGAAGTTCTTCTCTTCACCATCCAGAGTAAAATGAGAGCCAACAACCAGAAGGTGTACATGCCCCGAGAGGGGAAACTTATTTCAGACATCAACAAGGTCAGAACTGCTCCCAAACCATCAGAATCATTAAAACCAGTTTTAAACGTCCAGGCTGTCATGAACGTCTGAAAAACTGTGACTCGTCAGTGCTTACAAACAGACCTGAGGATTTACGTTCCACGGGATGCATTCTCTTTGTTAAACATGCAAGTCAGTGAATTAGTTTAATCAGAAAATCCCTTTAGAACCCACTCATACAGCCGAGGAGATTAACTGTGATATAAGCTTCTGACGCTGAAATCAGTTAATCCGCCGATGCCAATGACCATCAGTTCATTATTGGTCATTTTCTAAACAAAAATGTCACAAAATTCTCCAGTTTCCAGCTTTCCAAATGTGAATATTTGCTACTTTTCTTATGATAGTAAACTGAGTCTCTTTGGGTTTCGACTGTTGGTCAGACAACCCTGAGAAACTGGGATGGACATTTTCTGACACTTGACAGACTAAAGGATTAATTGATTAATGATAATTGATTGATTAAAAACTTGTGTATTGTGTATCTTGTGAGTTTTTATTGTCATAAAACAACACATTAGGCTGCTTACCTAATGTTTATGTCTATTCAGCACTGAGTTCAGACTGAATCAAATGATTTCAAACCCTAAAGTAGACTCAGACTGCAGCTGCACAGTCCGTGGGGGACAGAGGCTGACTGGAGTTCAGGTTCTTGGAGGTCTTCATGCAACCAGCAGCAACATTAAAGTTACTGCAGGCAGCAGTTGCTTCATAGCTCTTGATAACAGTGTGTTTGATGACGTGTTCGTCGGCAGGCCTGGGAGCGACTGGAGAAGGCGGAACATGAAAGGGAGCTGGCTCTGAGGACGGAGCTGATTCGGCAGGAGAAACTGGAACAACTTGCCAGGCGCTTCGACCGCAAAGCGGCCATGAGAGAGACCTGGCTCAGCGAAAACCAGAGATTGGTGTCACAGGTAAGAGGACGCACAGTCAGCAGCAGCTGCCAGGTGTTGCTCTGTGTTAGCATCTATCTTGCAGCATTCAAACCTGCTATAGAGAACCACACGTCCTGCAGTAGCAATTTACATTAAATATTTGTTGAATTCATGAATGTTCTGTCGCCCCTTTTTTTCTCTCCAGGACAACTTTGGGTTCGACCTTCAGGCCGTCGAGGCAGCCACCAAGAAGCATGAGGCGATTGAGACGGACATCGCGGCGTATGAGGAGCGTGTCCAGGCCGTGCTTGCTGTGGCAAAGGAACTGGAGGTGGAGCACTACCACGACATCAAGCGCATCACAGCCAGGAAGGACAACGTGATCCGACTGTGGGAGTACCTGCTGGAGCTGCTGAAGGCCCGCAGACAGAGACTGGAGATGAACCTGGGCCTGCAGAGGGTCTTCCAGGAGATGCTCTACATCATGGACTGGATGGACGAGATGAAGGTACATCCTACTCGTACATGGTAGATTTTAGGGTCAGATAAGAAGATGGATATCAGTTTTATTTCTGTTGGTCCAGTAAAAAGAGAGGTCCGGGAAACAGGATCACTGACAGCATCCTTGTAGCGACCTTCTAACTGTTGGTCCTCTCTGTCTGTTTGTCTGTCTTTGGGATCCAGATGTTGCTGCTGTCTCAGGATTATGGGAAGCATCTGTTAGGTGTGGAGGACCTGCTGCAGAAACACGCCCTGGTGGAGGCTGACATCGCCATCCAGGCTGACAGGGTGAAGGCGGTCAGCACCAACGCCAACAAGTACTCTGTCAATGACGATGGTGAGCAGCATGCAGCATCATCTGTCCTCGTCCCTTGGTTTAAATATTTTGTCTAAATTCCAAAGTGTTCTTTCATCATGTGAATTCATCAGGGAATCTTGTAGGACCAGAATCAGGAACACTAGTTAGGCATTTTACTGTGAGTCCAAACAGTGAAAGACCTTTCTGTCGTGGTTTGTGGCAGCAGTCTAGAGTCTAGATTAGTGCTGACGATAGTATTTTCCTGTCCAGGGTACAAGCCCTGTGACCCTCAGGTCATCCAGGACCGGGTTTCCCACCTGGAATTCTGCTACCAGGAGCTTACCCAGCTGGCCGCCGAGCGCCGTGCCCGCTTGGAGGAGTCACGCCGTCTCTGGAAGTTCTTCTGGGATATGGCCGAGGAGGAGGGCTGGATAAGAGAGAAGGAGCAGATCCTGTCCTCTGTCGAGCACGGCAAGGACCTGACAGGGGTGCTGCGCCTCCTCAGCCAGCAACGCGCCCTGGAGGATGAGATGAGTGGCCGTGCTGGCCACCTCCAGCACACCATCGCCGAGGGCCAGGCTATGGTGGAGGCTGGCCACTTTGCTGCCACCAAGATCCAGGAGCGTATTGCCGACCTTCAGGCTCAGTGGGCGGCACTGGAGCAGCTGGCCGTGGTGAGGAAGAAGAGGCTGGAGGAGGCCCTGGCACTGCACCAGTTCCAGACTGATGCAGATGATGTCGACGCCTGGACACTGGACGCCCTGCGCATCGTTTCCAGCGGCGAAACGGGCCATGACGAATTCTCCACCCAGGCGCTGGTCAGGAAGCACAAGGATGCAGCGGCGGAGGTGGCCAGCTACCGCCCGGTTATCGACTCACTCCACGAGCAGGCCGCTGCCCTGCCTAAAGAGGACGCCGAGTCAGAGGAGGTGCGTGGTCGGCTGGCCGGCATCGAGGAGCGCTACAAGGAAGTGTCTGAACTGACAAAGCTGAGGAAGCAGGCACTGCAGGATGCTCTGGCGCTCTACAAGATGTTCAGCGAGGCCAACGCCTGTGAGGTTTGGATCGACGAGAAGGAGCAGTGGCTGAACAGCATGGAGATCCCCGAGAAACTGGAGGACCTGGAGGTCATACAGCACAGGTAGGACCACAGGAGGCTTCATACGTGTTTGTGCATTACATCTCTTTTAGCCAGCAATGAATTCATGTAGACTGTGTCCGTGGCAGGTTTGAGAGTCTGGAGCCAGAGATGAACAACCAGGCGTCTCGTGTTGCTGTGGTAAACCAGATTGCTCGGCAGCTGATGCACAATGGGCACCCGAGTGAAAAGGACATCAAGACCCAGCAGGACAAACTCAACAACAGGTACAAACAGATGTAACATGTAATAACTAGCTGTGTTAGTCGTTCGTCCTCAGCGTAAACACCATGAAACTGCAGGTGTGATTGTCCCTGTAGGTTGTGATTTTCCTCTCTTCTACCTCTAGGTGGAGCCAGTTCCGTGATCTGGTGGACCAGAAGAAGGAGTCTCTGAACTCAGCTCTGGGTGTGCAGAACTACCACCTCGACTGCAATGAGACCAAGTCCTGGATCAAAGAGAAGACAAAAGTCATCGAGTCCACCCAGGAGCTGGGTAACGACCTCACCGGGGTCATGGCCCTGCAGCGCAAACTGACGGGTATGGAGCGTGACCTCGCTGCCATTGAAGACAAATTGGGCGACCTGAGAGGCGAGGCCCAGCGGCTGGCAGAGGAGCACCCTGACCAGGCCAAGGCCATTACGGGCCGCCTGGCCGAGATCACTGCCGTCTGGGAGGAAATGAAGAACACTCTGAAGAACCGCGAGGAGTCTCTGGGCGAGGCCAGGAAGCTGCAGCAGTTTCTGCGCGAGCTGGACGACTTCCAGTCCTGGCTGTCACGCACGCAGACGGCCATCGCCTCCGAGGACATGCCCAACACACTGGCTGAGGCCGAGAAGCTCATGGCCCAGCACGAAGGCATCAAGAACGAGATCCAGAACTACGAGGAGGACTACCAGAAGATGCGGGACATGGGTGAGATGGTGACGCAGGGCCAGACGGATGCGCAGCACATGTTCCTGCGACAGCGGCTGCAGGCGCTCGACACCGGCTGGAACGAACTGCACAAGATGTGGGAGAACCGGCAGAACCTGCTGTCCCAGTCCCACGCTTACCAGCTGTTCCTCAGGGACACCAAGCAGGCTGAGGCCTTCCTCAACAACCAGGTAAACACACAATAGTCACCTCCCTGAAGTCTAGTGTCTTTTACAGCTATAACACCAGGGTCATGACCCCGTGTCCTGTGACCCGATGTTGAAGACTCAAAATCAGGATAAGACGCATTGTAGTAATGCAGGTTTCACAGTGATAAATTCTCCGCTGACCAGAGAACCTGATCTGAAAACTGATATTGTGATGTTTCTGTTCTGGCTTTTTTCCAAATCCAAATAGTCTTTAAAACGTTTATGCAAGCAGCTCAGGATTAATGCAGTTTCCTGATTCGAAGAGATATTCAGGTCCTCAGAGGACCATTACTGATTCTTTTCCTGACAGTCTGACCTTTCCTGTAGCACAAGATACAGATCTCTGTCTAATGGGTTGATTAGCACAGAATTTCCAGACCCCATTCGTGTTCTCCAGAGGATGAACCCCAATGATTTCAATGAGCTCATGAAGTTTCCTCCCCCCCAGTCCTACAAACAACCTGTGTAAGTATTAAACTCTGTGTCCTCACCTCGCAGGAGTACGTCCTGGCTCACACTGAGATGTCCACCACTCTGGAGGGTGCTGAGGCCGCAATCAAGAAGCAGGAAGACTTCATGACCACCATGGACGCCAACGAAGACAAGATCAATGGCGTAGTGGAGGCCGGCAGGCGGCTGGCCAGCGACGGAAACATCAACGCCGAACGTATCCAGGAGAGGGTCTCCTCCATCGACGACAGGTCAGCTTCAGTTCAGAGGTTTAATGCTATGTTGATCCGTCATTTCTACGCTTCCCATTGGTTTTCTCTATAAGCAGCCGTGCAGTGCATTCTGGTACCGCCACGGTGTGTTTCAAGAGACGGGGCGTCACGTTGGCAGCTCTTCATTTGCATAAAGTTGAGGTCTGGCTACTTTATGCAAAGTACCTACTCGCCGCCGCCTCTGGAAACCAGAGATTTAGTAACTGCACGGCTTTTTTTCTCACCTCAAATGTTTTCATAAACACATTTCGGTGAACTGTTTTCGTAATATGTAACTTTTTAAATCATCACAAGGTCCATTTAGTAGCTGCTATGAGGCTTTTGATCATATCACATGATTTTCATCAGCCAATGCAGGTTGCTGATGTTCATTCTTGACCTTGGAAACAGCTGTTGAGAAGTGGGCCAAACTGGGCAGACTCCATCTGCTGATGAAGATCATGTGATATGATAGAAAGCTGCAGAACAGCTACTAAATGGACTGTGCGATGAAATTGTCAACAGTGAGCTTTGAACTGGCCTTATACATTTTAGTTAATTAAATTAATTAAACCATCCTCACCGTGCATTGGTTTTCATAAATGCACTGTTCAGAGTGGATTATTATATAATATTATGTAACATTACATTATATTATATTATAATATACTACCTTATTTTATATTACATTACATAATATCATATTATAATTACATTACATTATATCATTATATTACATTACATTACAATGTACTTCATTATCGTTTCTTACATTATATTATATAACTTTACATTACATTATTTTATACCACAGTAACTTACCAGTAAATACAGTGTACGTGATGGTTGTTTGTGTTTTGTAGTCGAGATGAACTTCGTCGTCAGCGTTATTGTTACTTCTGCCCTGTAGGAGAATGTGTTGCCTAAATGTCAGTAATTAATGGCTGGCCAATCAGCAGGCACTATTCTTTGAGTGGTGTTCCTGATCTAACCTCATCCTCCATGTTTCAGGCATAAGAAGAACAGGGAGGCTGCAGTAGAGCTGCTGATGAGACTGAAGGACAACAGAGACCTGCAGAAGTTCCTGCAGGACTGCCAGGAGGTCCGTCGGTCCTCAAACACAGAAACATCGACACTTTAGAGAGAAATTCAAATGTGAAGTTAGATTTCAGTTTGGTGATGGTTGATTTACTTTAGAGAGGACATCCGGCCATCCGTCAGTCCAACACTTCGGCCCAAGATAGAAATGTACTTATCACATTACCGCTCCCCTTTAGATTTTAGTAACAAACTTTCCATTGTGTGTTTGTGTGTGTGTCCAGCTGTCTCTGTGGATCAATGAGAAGATGCTCACTGCTCAGGACATGACCTACGACGAGGCCAGGAACCTGCACAGCAAGTGGCTGAAGCACCAGGCCTTCATGGCCGAACTGCAGTCCAACAAAGAGTGGCTGGACAAGATCCAGAAGGTACGGAGGGTCTGAACCTGATCAGGACCAGATCAGGACCAGATCAGGACCTTCTGTCGCAGTTCATGATGCGTGTACTGCACCATACAGGTGGATCTGTACTCTGCATCAGCAGGATCCATCAGATTTTAGTCAATGATAGAAGCAAAAGAGGCGTCCGTCCTGCAGGTTCACCCTTTTTATACCTTTTTCCAGACGTCAATTCAACCTTGTTTCTACATCCACTCCCGGCTTAGTGGCAGAACAACAATGCCCCCTCATTCCACGTTTGTATGCTTTATACAGAAGCCGAGGGAAAAAAAGGTGCAACATTCCCGGCTTGAACAGGCTGAGGAAAAGGGGCAGCAGATTACCACAAGGAAACCGAAGCATAAAAACCCTTTTAAAGTTTAATAAGCATGAAGTAACTAATCTTAAAAAGAAAAAGGACTTTGTGGGGAGCAGTATTACTCATTGATTACTCCAATGATAAAATCAAGAGCACAAGTTAGTTTTATTCTGCTCCATTACTGCTCCTGGGCTCAGAGGGTAGAACTCAGAGTGAGAGGACCAATCGGTACTTTACCGTTTACTTCCAGTGACCTTTAACCCTTTTTTCTGGTTTACCTGACTGCAGGACGGCACGCTGCTGGTGTCGGAGAAACCGGAGACTGAGGCGGTGGTCAAGGAGAAGCTGTCGGCGCTGCACGCCATGTGGGAGGAGTTAGAGTCCACCACACAGACTAAAGCTCAGTGTCTGTTTGACGCCAACAAGGCCGAGCTGTTCACTCAGAGTTGCGCTGATCTCGACAAGTGGATGGGAGGTCTGGAGGGTCAGATCCAGTCCGACGACTACGGCAAAGACCTGACCTCCGTCAACATCCTGCTGAAAAAACAACAGGTGCAATGACAGTATTAAGACAAATCAACATAAAATACTGCATCTACATTATTGTCTCACAAATATTTGTTACAATAATACAGTGTGTAATAATAATAATAATAATAATAAGAGTAATGTGCAAAAGTTCACAGTATGAAGAATAAATAAATACTTTGAAATCAGGACTTTTACTGTATTTTTACACAGTTTATAATTCAGGATCCAGGATCGAAGAGCTTCTTTCACCACTGATAGTGTTAAATGTAGTTTTGACAGTAACAGTGGTCGTGTTTGTTGTAGTATTAACACTATTATCAGAAAGAGTAGCAGTACTGGTTTTAGTAATACAGCAGTAGTCGTAACGTGCCCCCTGCTGGTGCAGCAGTGATACTGTAAGTTGTAGTAGTATATGCAGTAGTATTAGTAGAAGTACTAGTCTGACCTAGTCTGACTCAACGTAGATGCTGGAGAACCAGGTGGAGGTGCGTCAGCGGGAGGTGGTGGAGCTGCAGAGCCAGGTGAAGGCGCTGGGTCAGGAGGTGAAGGACACCGACGAGGTGGATGGTCGGAGGCAGCTGGTGGAGAGGAAGTTCCAGGACCTGCTGGAGCCGCTGCGACGCCGCAGGAACTTCCTGGTGGCGTCCAGAGAAGTTCACCAGTTCAACCGGGACGTCGAGGACGAGATCGTACGTAAAACTGATCCAGAGTTTTCCTGTTCATGTCTCTTCAGTGTTACTTGTAATTTAACCAGGGTGTTGCAGTCAGAATTGTTGTTGTATGTTGTAACTCGTGACTCTGAACATTTCTCACCATGTTTTTGCTGTTCTGTCCTTCAGCTTTGGGTTCAGGAGAGGATGCCTGTGGCCACGTCCACCGACCACGGACACAACTTGCAGACCGTCCAGCTGCTCATCAAGAAGAACCAGGTGAGAGAACCAGTCTGGCCTGCTGCAGCACACTGAATACTTACTGATACCAACCTGATCTATGTTGTTGTGCACCAGTTCTCAGACATGAGACCATCAGAGCTGGTTCCACAGGAGAGGAGCTTGGTAACTGAAGGCTCTGGCTCCTGTTCTACTTTTAGAGACTGTAGGTACCACAAGTAACCCTGCATTCATTGAGCGTAGGGCTCTAGTGGGGTAATACGGTACTATGAGCTCTTTAAGATACAATGGTGCCTGACCATTAACAGCTTTGTAGGTGAGCAGGAGGATTTTAAATTCTATTCTGGATTTCACAGGGAGCCAGTGCAGAGAAGCTCATATTAGAGAAATGTGTTCTCTTTTGCTGGTTCCTGTCAGTACACGTGCAGCAGCATTCTGGATCAGCTGGAGAGTCTTTAGAAACTTATTGGGGCAACCCGATAATAAGGAATTACAATAATCCAACCTAGAAGTAACAAATGCATGAACTAGTTTTTCTGCGTCTTGTTGAGACAGGATGTGCTTGATTTTTTAAAATGTTACATAGATGGAAGAAGGCAGTCCTTGAAGTCTGTTTTATATGGGAGTAAATGGACATGTCATGATCATGTCAGGCCATCAATGGGAACAATCAATAATCAAGGTAAACTGATGGTATTAATTCTTCCTCCTCAGACTCTTCAGAAGGAGATCCAGGGTCATCAGCCTCGTATCGACGACATCCTGGAGCGCAGCGAGATCCTCCTGAAGGACGAGTCGTCCAGCGCAGATGTGATCCGTCAGCGTCTGGCCGACCTGCAGGAGCTGTGGAGGCAGCTGATGGAGGAGGCGGAGCGCCGCCACGGCCGGCTGGAGGAGGCGCACAAAGCCCAGCAGTACTACTTTGACGCTGCCGAGGCCGAGGCCTGGATGAGCGAGCAGGAGCTGTACATGATGTCAGAGGAGAAGGCCAAGGTGGGGTCAGACACGTGGAGGGTGCAGTAACACCATCAGTACAACAGAGTGATGTCATACTATGTACATACCATGTTTTCATACTTTGAACCCACCGGCTGCAGGCATTTCACGTCCAGACGACCTTTCATCCTTAGACGATAGCCGATGAGTCCAGATTGCGTTTCGGCCAATGCGTTCCGCCTCTTTTGCCTTCCATAAACACTATTTACCTGCATGCAAACAAAGTCCGCTCAGACAGGATTGGTCAATACTACTCGCACTACAAACGGAAACCAGAACACTTTTGATGCCTAACTCTTGGTCCCTCACCAACAGATTCTTTCCTCATATACAGAAATCTGTTTACAGAGATGTGAAGCACATTTAAACCCTCAGGCATCGCCTGCAGGATCACAAGGGCCCCTGAAAACGTTATGGTCTCTGTTATTTCAGTATAGTTCCTACACAGTGCCATGAACAGGCCCCCCACCCCACATAAGAGCATCTCTTTGTGGTCATTTGTGTGAGTGATTTGTAGGCATTAGTTGTCCTGGGTTTCGCCTCTCAGGCTACATCCCCTGACCCCTAAGAGGAAGCCTGCAGACTCTAATCTGTTTTCTTTTACTAATATTCTCCCAAAATACGCTGGAATTGAACATCAGTGGAATATTAAATATCAGAACAGGCAGTAAAGGACAGCTCTTTGAGTGAAGATGCACATTAATATTGATCCATCATGAAGTTTAGGTCTCCATCAGTTAGTGTATTGATAACATTTACCCAGCATCCCTGTTGGAATATCATCTGTTTGTAAAGCGACGAATGTAATAACTTCTAAATGATATAAATGTGGGAAATCTGCTGTAAGCATAAAGGTTATTTCTGCGTGTTTTGATCAGGATGAGCTGAGTGCCGTCACCATGCAGAAGAAACATCAGATCGTGGAGCAGGCGGTGGAGGACTACGCCGAGACCGTGCACCAGCTGTCCAAGACCAGCAGAGGCCTGGTGGCCGATGGACACCCTGAGAGGTGCACACTCACCTTTGTATTACTGCACAGTATCAGTCCTGGTGTCGGTTTAACAAGACTCACTGTGTCGTTTATTGTCCCGGACGGAGCAGGACCCTCCAGAAAAGTACCAGAACCAGTTCAGTCCAGTTTCTGTCATTGCCATAGTAACAGGAGTGTGTGTGTGTGTGTGTGTGTGTGTGTGTGTGTGTGTGTGTGTGTGTGTGTGTGTGTGTGTGTGTGTGTGTGTCAGTGAGCGTATCAGCATGCGTCAGTCCCAGGTGGATAAGCTGTACGCCGGCCTGAAGGACCTATCAGAGGAGAGACGGGGCAAACTGGATGAGAGGCTGCGTCTCTTCCAGCTGAACCGAGAAGTGGACGACCTCGAGCAGTGGATCGCTGAGCGGGAGGTGGTGGCAGGGTCGCACGAGCTGGGACAGGACTACGAACACGTGACTGTACGTTACTGCGAGTGCTGCTGCTGATACTGATACTGCCAATACTACTGCTGACTGAGAGAGTGGTGGTCACAGACTCACACGACCACTACTAGTACTGATACTACTAATAATACTACTACTGCTAACTGGACCAGTCTCAGACATTACTACTATTACTACTCATAGTATATTATTACTTCTTACTAGAGAGGTAGTGTTGCTTGCACAGGATGGGCAGGACAACTACTAGTACTGATACTGATAATATTTATACTATTACTACTCCTGACTGGGAGTAAAACGATACGACTATAATATACCGACAGTACAGCTGACAATAATACAGCCACTACCGGTACACATGTTTCTTCTGTACTAGCAGTAGTACAGCTTCTACCATTACTCCTCATTCCATTACTGCTACTAGGATTTCTACTTTTAATATGATCTCCACTATCGCCCTCTACTCTTAATACACCTCAGAACAAATACACCTTTTACTTTGGTGGTAATCATGATGCAATACCTAACCTCTGACCTGTTTGCTCAGATGTTGCAGGAGCGTTTCCGGGAGTTTGCTCGGGACACTGGGAACATCGGTCAGGAGCGTGTGGACGCCGTCAACCGCCTGGCAGACGAGTTGATCAACGCTGGTCACGGCGACGCAGCGACGGTGGCAGAGTGGAAGGACGGGCTGAATGAAGCCTGGGCTGACCTGCTGGAGCTCATCGACACCAGGACGCAGATCCTCGCCGCGTCCTTCGAGCTCCACAAGTTCTACCACGATGCCAAGGAGATCTTGGGACGCATCCTGGACAAACAGAAGAAGTTGCCAGAGGAGGTCGGCCGCGACCAGAACACGGTGGAGATGCTGCAGAGGATGCACACCACCTTCGAACATGACATCCAGGCCCTGGGAACACAGGTCAGTCACACCTAACCTGCTTTAAGGGGACTCACTGGTGACACAATGGGTTTATGGGGACACGTTGGGTTAATGGGGACATTTTATTTGTGGTCTTCAGATAAATGTTTTAAAAAACCTGACCAGGTCATATCAGCATTTATGACCATGAACATTTTCTAACAAAATAATTTCAGTCAAATCGCTGTGCATGATTCAGTCGGACAGAAAATCTCGATTTTCTTTCGAACTTTGGGACAATTCACGAGTTTAATGGATATTTTTTGATTAAACGCAGCACTAGTGTCACTTCACTCAGTCACACCTGGTTTGACATTTGACCTTTGTGTGGCAGGTGAGGCAGCTGCAGGACGACGCAGTCCGCCTTCAGTCAGCGTACGCCGGGGATAAAGCCGACGACATCCAGCGGAGGGAGAGTGAGGTGCTGGAGGCCTGGAGGAGTCTTCTAGAGGCCTGCGACGGACGCAGGCTCCGCCTCCTCGACACCGGAGACAAGTTCAGGTTTTTCAGCATGGTCCGAGACCTGATGCTGTGGATGGACGACGTGATCCGGCTCATCGAGGCCCAGGAGAACCCCAGGTACGCAGAGTACGCTGCCACCTGCTTGGCTTCAACATCTCGCCTGATCAGAGCTGTGATAAACGACGCTGCATGTTTCCTTGTGTGTTCAGAGACGTGTCGTCGGTGGAGCTGCTGATGAACAACCATCAGGGCATCAAGGCCGAGATTGACGCCCGCAACGACAGCTTCACAGCCTGCATTGAGCTGGGCAAAGCCCTGCTGGCCAGGAAACACTACGCTTCAGAGGAGGTGAGGAGACGGTTCGCACACAATGAGTCTGATGCCTGTAAAACACATTGGCCATTGTTACACGTCCGAGAGACAAATACTGACTGAAAATGTCAGAACATAATGAGGACAAATGGCAATATGTTTTTTTTACTAATTGTAAGATAATGAGAAAAAGAAACAGTGATCCGGTTTTAAACATCAGGAGTTATTGTGATCAAATCCAAACATTTAAGATCAAATCTTATTTGGTTTCATTTTCAACATCTGTGAGTAACCAAAGTCCCAGTAGCTGAAACTCTTTTGAGGGTTAAGTTGTGTTCAGTGATCCACTCCGAAAGTGCACGTATTTGATTGTCTCGCCAGCTGCATTTTGTCGCATCAAAAGTTGAGACAGGTTCAATGTTTCTGCATTGAAAGAGGTGAAATAGGAAGCTGCTGATGTAAGTGTGAAGCCTCCAGGTGAAGCTGGTCGCCATCGTCATGTGACCCACAGGTGAACAGGTGTGTCTGCGGCGCAGCTGACAGACTAACTGTTGTTCTCATGTTTGTGTTCAGATCAAAGAGAAGCTGCTGCAGCTGACCGACAAGAGGAAAGAGATGATTGACAAGTGGGAGGATCGATGGGAGTGGCTTCGACTCAGTAAGACTCACATCATGTTTCATTACTGAAAATAAACCAATCACAGGCTCGGTCAGAGGTCAGCATCGATGACTGAAACGCTGCTGGTTTAGTCACGTCGAGTCATCAGGACTCCTCAAACATCTGTTTACTGGGATAGAAAACAGGTTTAGCAAGCTGGAAGCAGGTTTATTGATGATCATAACAGCTGCTGAATAATATTCCTCACAGTCAGGGACTTTTGCTATTGATCTCTAACACTACCCGCAGACTTTTCACATTAAAAGCCTACAGGAAAATGGGAGAATTATTCCCTTTGAGTTTCTGGAAGGCTGTTATTTTGACACAAAAACAGTGTGGTGTTAGTAATAGACAGTGTTTTGATCCGAGTGATGGAGGTCTTACCCCCCCCCCCCACAGTCCTGGAGGTGCACCAGTTCTCCCGGGATGCGGGCGTGGCCGAGGCCTGGCTGCTGGGACAGGAGCCCTACCTGTCCAGCAGGGAGATGGGTCAGAGCGTGGATGAGGTGGAAAAGCTCATCAAACGCCACGAGGCCTTCGAGAAGTCCGCCGCCACCTGGGAGGAGCGCTTCTCTGCTCTGGAGAGGCTGACTACGGTGAGCAGACGGGGTCAAAAAAACCCACAGGCTCAACATAAATCAGAGTTTAATATAAATCTGTCTCCACTGAATCATCGACCCTGAGTTTCTTTGTATCTGACTGATGAAAATGTTAAATTACTTATTTTACTTATTTTGGAAGGGTTCTGTTTTTACTGTGTCAGAAGATGTTTGGATGACAAACATTCCCTCCAGCCAATCACAGCCGTCTGTCTGTTTTCCAGCTGGAGCTGCTGGAGGTGAGGAGGCAGCAGGAGGAAGAGGAGAGGATGAGGAAGCCGCCGTCTCCAGAGCCGCCCGTGATTCAGCAGGAGGAGTCACAGCAGCAGAGGTGAAAGCTGGAAATGAGTTTCCAGTTTAACGCAGCAGAGGCTCAACAATAAAAAGCCACTTACTGTATTTGTGTCTCTCTCTGCAGCGGAGTCATCACTCAGAACGGCCTCCCGTCAGATCAGGACTCTCCTCGGGTCAGTACTCCTGAAGTAACATAAAAATACTTTCTAACTGAGCCGTCCACATTGGCCGTGTTGGAAATTTGATCCCAGAAGAGCTCAAACATCAGGCATCAAACGACCACTGATGCTGCATAAATTCAGCAGAGTTCAAACTGAGCTCAGTCTGGTATTAAATATTCGATTTTTTGTCAAGAATGTAACCGTTATGTTTTTGAGGGGATTCATTCTTCATGCCAGGAACCTTTTAACATGATGTGTTCTCTGTTTGTTAGTGATTGACAATATGAGCCTTGTTCATGTGAATCTTTGAACTACACAAACTTGTTTGTGGTTTCATAGTTTCATCCACATTAAGACATTATGATTCTAAGCTCCTCCATGGAGAAAGTTAGACTATGAGCGTGACTAACGCGACAGTTCGGTACCACATTTCATTCGTACCTCAGAGGAAATGTGTGAATGCAACAGTTATCCTTAAATCGCTGGTTCGTGTCCGTTGAGAACGGATCTGTTTGTCTGATGCCTTGTACACACTGATAAACACTGACTGTAACAGCGGTTCATCGTCAATGAACTGGCGAACTAAAGAGTCGACAGACAGCAGAGCGAGAGCCACAGTTTAACTCCAGATGTTGTGAAATGCTGCCTGGCATCTCTGGAAACTTTCGGTTCATTTTCAGTGTCCAGGGGTCGTCATCAACAGGTGCAGACAACCAATCAGAGCAACCAAACACCGTCCTGTCAGAAGTATGGCGAACGTTGTTTGTTCTTCCTTTAGAGAAAACATACAGTTCAGTCAGTTTAATACTGCCTCCATTCAACACAACGCTCCACATCAGCGGCAGCCATCTTGATTGTTTACCTCTTATTAGATACACGGTTGTGATCGGCTGACACACTACCGGAGGGGGGGCAAACGTATCTGCCAGAGTAAATAAAACACGAGCTACAGATTCTGGTTCAAAGATACAGAAGGATTAAATCTCCGGAGACAACAAGATGTTTCAGTCACGGGTCATCAAACGTTCTTTAATCTTTATAAACATCTCTTCATAAACTGTCCAGGACGGCATGGACGGTGGCGAGCTGGTGAACGGTGTGGCCGAGCGGAGCTCCAAGGAGCCGAGCCCCAGCGCCTCTCCGACCTCGGGCAGGAAGAGTAAAACTAGCCAGTCGTCCACGCTGCCCCCCAAGAACCAGGACTCCACCTCCTCCTCGCAGCTGGAGGGACTCTTCCACCGCAAACATGAGTGGGAGGGACACAACAAGAAGGCCTCCAACAGGTAACAACAAAGATCCTCTGCTGCAGGAGATGTCTCACTCCTCAGGATAATATCTGTCTGTTTCATCATGTGAGCCTGCTGCTCTGTGATTGGCAGGTCATGGCACAACGTGTACTGCGTCATCAACAACCAGGAGATTGGTTTCTATAAAGACAGCAAGGCGGTGGCTCAGGGAGTCCCGTACCACAACGAATTACCCATCAGCCTGAAGGAGGCCACATGTGACGTGGCTTCAGACTATAAGAAGAAGAAACACGTCTTCAAACTCAGGTAATGCCAACAAATTTAAATCAACGCATCATTTGTCCAAATTAATTTGAGAGAATTATGTTTGTTCCAACTGGATTCTTTGAGTGCCAGCCCTCTCAGGTAGCCAGCACACACCTGAGACCATTAAAGACTGAGACTGCAGTAAATAAAACTTTTACACCTCCTGTTTAGTTTTAGACCACCTGAACCGGGTCTCAGTCCACTTCCAAGTGAATCTCTAGTGGATGTGTTATTTTAGCAGGTGCTGTTCTGAAAGCAGTAAGCGAGACTTGTGTAAGTTATCTGATCACTGCAGTAGGTCAGCGACTTTCAGCTTCTTCTTCTTGTTTCAGAGTCACTGATGGAAACGAGTATCTATTCCAAGCCAAAGATGAAGTAAGTTTGATTCTTCCTCTCTGTTTGCGTGGTGGCTACGAGTGCCAGCATTAAAACAATGAAGTTCTGAGTTCTGTTGGTGTTGTCCAACCTGTCAGTTATCAGGAGCTCTCTGACCTCTGTCGCCCCCCACAGGAGGAGATGAGTACCTGGATTCAGGCCATCCTGAACGCCAGTGCCGACCGCTCCGAAGCACAGGGCAGCAGCCCCGGCACGCCGGCGTCTGGGCGCGCTCAGACGCTGCCCGCTGCCGTCACGCTCACCACCGAGTCGAGTCCTGGCAAGAGGGAGAAGGACAAAGAGAAAGACAAGGAGAAACGCTTCAGTCTGTTCAGCAAGAAGAAACAGTAGAACATAAAGCACGAGGCACTTTGGTGAAACTGGTCCTGACTCATGCTCTGATGCAGGAAATGTCTTATTTAGCTTCTTTAAAAATGTATCATTTCTCATCACCTGCCTTCAGCTGGAAAGTGAAAGAACTGGAATCTGCTTCAGAGCACGAGTCCAGATTTTAACTGCTTTTAGCTTCATGAAGGTCTCATTATTCCCAAACTCTCCAGACAGGTGAACGCATCGCTCAGCTCGCTCTAATGAGACCTTCATAGAGTTGAACTCAGTTTTCAGACGCTAACTTTACCAGCCATTAACCCTCCGACATTTCTTGTTCCTTCAGTGCTAAAAGCGTTAAATTATTCCCAACTGCCTGATGTTTGTTAGAGGATCGGACAAAACTGCCAAATCCATTTATCCACAAATTGTGAGGATTCTCACTCAGATGAGTTGAATTTGGCTTGAAATATCGCAGCCATCTCTGGTTTCTCAGACTTTTGTGAGCGTCGTAAAGGACGTGATGCAGTCTGGCGTGCTGTGATTCCTTTAAACCAAAAACAGACCTGGTGGTGACATCACTACCGATGTCCCAGCTGAACAGCCAATGACGGAGGTTGACAGCTGAGAAAGCTCAGGCGAGGAGCAGAACAGTTCACCAAAGTGCGACAGTTGTTTTTCAGTTTATTGTCAAAGCAGTTTTGTTCTTTCTTGTTTTTTTATATCTGTGTTTGATTCTTTTCATGTCTGGTCGGGTGGTGAACGAAACACTGTGCCTGAGAACGAGGGTGGGTTGTGACGCAACCCCAGTTCATCGTCGAAAAAAAACGACGAACAAAAGAGCGAGAGAGGCAGCAGTTTCAATTTCCATGTTGTGATATAACTGCTACAACGTTAAAATAAACTTTGCCGCTCTGCGGTCCGTCCGTCAGGACTTCCTGTATTTCCTGACATGTAGACTGAACCCTCTCGCTCTGTCGTTTGCCGGTTGGTCGCCGATGACTCTCCGCTCTCGCTCTTTCTTGGTGACGTCAGCAGGGACCACACACTTGTTTTCCTTTGTTATTTTCTTTAAAAAACTTAAATTGTAATTTTTCTACTGTTGAGTTTTTGAAGCTGGTCTGAGTTATTTCCTCAGTTTTGTGAGGGTGTCTCAAGAGACAACCTACATTCTTCCTCTGCCGTTGAGAAATTGGACCAATAGTGCATTTTCTTTATTATGTTTTACTTTTTTTTGTCCTCTGTCACCCCGCAACCATTTTCTTTTTATCTTCAAAGCAGCCAATCCCCTTCGAGGAGGCGTCAGATGTAGAAAAGTCCACTTGCATGCTTCATCAGGCTCGGAGCGCCGCCTGAAACACTCACCTGACACAAAAAATCTCTTCATTTTTGTATCTTTATTTGTTTTGTTTGTTTTGGTTATAATATGCGTTTCAGATCCTTCCAGTCCAGATAATGAAGATCAATATGTATAATAAACACGTTAAAGCGTCAATGTTAAATGGTAGACGTACATGATGTGCTGCAGGCCGTCGGTGAGGTACAGCTGTGGAGAAATTAAGGTTGCTTGCTTATCGTCGGCTATTCGCTGCGTTCAGATTTTCTGCTCTTTGATACTCGTGTTGCTCTCCGTCACTGTAATCTATTGTACTGAACATGTATGGAAGTTAACGCCATCTTACTGCACAATCAGAACTACATCTATAGGAATGAAGAAGCTGTTTGAGGCCGAATATTTAAACAGAAGTTAGACCATAAAGGCTTTTCTCATGTATGAAACTGCACCTGTAGACTTTAAAGCTCTCTCTCTCTCTCTCTCTCTCTCTCTCTCTCTCTCTCTCTCTCAAATATGTGCGATGTCATTAAAGCTTTTAAACTTTAAACGTTGTCCTGTCGTCCTTTTACAGATTAACCAGCCCTCCCTACACTCCTCACATTTATAAACATAATTAATTCATCTGCTGATTAATGTCTCAAAAAAACATCAGAAAAAAATTGTTTCAACTCAACTTCGCAAAGGTCAGAGTGAATTATTCAGTTGGTCTTGTAAAGATATTTAGTTTACGATTACAGAAGACAAGAAGAAAATTTGACTAAATGGACTTATTGTTTCAGCTTAACTACTGATTCCAGCTTCTGGAAGTGTTTAAGAAAATAAAAAACTAAACATTTGAAATGTTTAATTTTGAAAAAGGTCAGATGCAAAGTAGTTTTTCATGTTACCCTATTATCTCGTATCGATGACGAATCAGCCAATAATCAAACTTGACAGAAACGTTATCAAAAATGACAAGTGTTGACAGAGACACTGTCGGCTTAATGTTTAGTGACTGACGGATCAAATCTGATCACTGAATCGTTCCGGTGTCCAGCATCATGGTCTCGTGATGCTGCATTACCGACTGTGACCACTACACCACCATCGGCCGTCCATCCTTTAGCTTCATGAAGGTCTCATTATTCCCAAACTCTTTGGACAGGTGAACCCATCGCTCAGTTCGCTCTGATGAGACTTTCGTAGAGTTGAACTCAGTTTTCAGGCGCTAACTTTACCAGATTACCCTGGAACCAGATGAATCTGCAGCTCATGTTTTATTTGCTCTGGCAGATCCGTCTGGCCCCTCTCCCATTCACACTGACTTCCCTGCCAATTTCTCGGGCTAACCAATCACAAGCGTTTATCTAGTATGAGGCGGGTTTAATACAATGACTGACAGAGAGGAGCGCCGTTCAGGCATCTTTGTAAATATCCAAGATGGCGCTGCCGATATGGAGCGTTCAGCGGCCGGCTACAGCGGCAGTATTAAACGGACTGGACGGTACATTTTCGGTGTTGTTCGTTTACAGCGTAACGTTTTTACTTCCGGAGATTATATTTATGCTTCATAAGTCAATAAAGTGGAGTTCATGTGTGAAGATGATGCTGCTGAACAGAACGTGTTCAAGAATAATAAACTATAATCCAAAATCCAGAGGAAACATCCGGCTGTTTGTGGAGGGAACCAGGCGCCGCTAACATCCGGGGCTGGCGGCAAAAACACGTCACACGAGCAGGATCCCCAGGACGCAGGTGAGCCAGCTGGTTCAGGTTCACTGCTGAAGTTTAACAAGGAAAATAAATATCACACAGGAAGTGTTAAAGTCACACTCTTTATGAGGACGTTGGTAACCAGCGTTTGACATTAGCAAAGAGTGAAACTTATTAAACTAACGTCAGGCACGTGTTGTGAAGATTAGCCTGCATAGATGATGATGATGATGATGATGATGATGACATTATTACAGGAAGAGATGAGGAAACCAAGAGAACAAAGTCTGCTTCTAAGAGAGTTTCAGGATTTGGATCAGAGTGGTGCCTCTGGTCTGCAGAGAGGATCTCTGCTGGCTGCCACTGTTAAAACACTACACTTCCCATCATGCAGTGCGGGCTCCTGAGCGCAGAGTGATTCATGGAGCGGAAACCGCACCTGCCGCTCTGACGGAGGCGGGAAGCGCGCGCAGCTTAGCGCGAGGGAGACCGGAACCCGGGGCTGTGGACTTCAAAATAAAACCGAGCAACTTGTCGTTTTAAAAAGACGACTCGAGTTCAGCTCAAAACACGCGTGAATGTTTTAAAAACATAATGTCGTCCTCTACAGATACTTCTATTGGAAACTACCATAAAATAAAACGAATAAAGGTGTCGTTATTTCTGTCTGTGACTCTTTATTGCAATGACAGCTGAGAAAACTTTATTCTGAAGGTCACAAGAGGAAGTGGTGGTGTTAATTGTTTCCGCTTTGCCGCTGTCGGTGATCCCTGGGATTCCCGTTAATATCCCGACTTTCCTTCATCATTATTCTGTTTCTCCTCTGAGCCGGGAGCTGCCGCGGGGCTCTGCCGGGTTCCAGCGTGTGTCCGCCGGCCTGCAGCAGCAGGAGCAGTCGGTGTGGATGTTGGGTTTCTCCGGGGTTTGGATGCGGACTGACGGTGATAAATCGGAGCTGTAATCTCCGGATTCCAGCTGGAAACCGCGACAGACGGCGGCAGGAATCAGCGGAGGGATCCTCTGTGATTTCAGCCGTCACATGCTTCGTTTGTGGAAGACTCGTGTTTTATGAACGGCTCGTCGGTCCGAGCAGCGGAGATTACAGGACAGGGCACTGCCGACACAGGAACCTCATTCATACAGTGACCTTCTCAGCAAACACCAAGACCCTCAGCTGTTCCCTGCAGACTAAATCCCGGGAATGTTCCGGTTTGGGTCATTAGCTCGTAACACGCTCCCTGAACCTCTGTTAGGTCTGTTCTACAAGAACCTCTGTTAGGTCTGTTCTCTGAGGAACCTCTGTTAGGTCTGTTCTACAAGAACCTCTGTTAGGTCTGTTCTACAAGAACCTCTGTTAGGTCTGTTCTCTGAGGAACCTCTGTTAGGTCTGTTCTACAAGAACCTCTGTTAGGTTTGTTCTCTGAGGAACCTCTGTTAGGTCTGTTCTACAAGAACCTCTGTTAGGTTTGTTCTACAAGGACCTCTGTTAGGTCTGTTCTACAAGGACCTCTGTTAGGTCTGTTCTTCAAGAACCTCTGTTAGGTCTGTTCTTCAAGAACCTCTGTTAGGTCTGTTCTCTGAGGAACCTCTGTTAGGTCTGTTCTTCAAGAACCTCTGTTAGGTCTGTTCTTCAAGAACCTCTGTTAGGTCTGTTCTCTGAGGAACCTCTGTTAGGTCTGTTCTTCAAGAACCTCTGTTAGGTCTGTTCTCTGAGGAACCTCTGTTAGGTCTGTTCTACAAGAACCTCTGTTAGGTCTGTTCTCTGAGGAACCTCTGTTAGGTCTGTTCTTCAAGAACCTCTGTTAGGTCTGTTCTCTGAGGAACCTCTGTTAGGTCTGTTCTAAAAGAACCTCTGTTAGGTCTGTTCTTCAAGAACCTCTGTTAGGTCTGTTCTACAAGAACCTCTGTTAGGTCTGTTCTCTGAGGAACCTCTGTTAGGTCTGTTCTCTGAGGAACCTCTGTTAAGTCTGTTCTCTGAAGAACCTCTGTTAGGTTTGTTCTTCAAGAACCTCTGTTAGGTCTGTTCTACAAGAACCTCTGTTAGGTTTGTTCTCTGAGGAACCTCTGTTAGGTCTGTTCTCTGAGGAACCTCTGTTAGGTCTGTTCTACAAGAACTTCTGTTAGGTCTGTTCTACAAGAACCTCTGTTAGGTCTGTTCTTCAAGAACCTTTGTTAGGTCTGTTCTACAAGAACCTCTGTTAGGTCTGTTCTTCAAGAACCTCTGTTAGGTCTGTTCTCTGAGGAACCTTTGTTAGGTCTGTTCTCTGAGGAACCTCTGTTAGGTCTGTTCTTCAAGAACCTTTGTTAGGTCTGTTCTACAAGAACCTTTGTTAGGTTTGTTCTTTGAGGAACCTCTGTTAGGTCTGTTCTCTGAAGAAACCCCTGTTAGGGATGTTCTATGAGGAACCTGTTAGATCTGTTGTGTAAGACCTCTGTTAGCGCTGTTTTAGTCCCATTTAAAGAACCTCAGAGGAAACACAAAATTGTAGGTGATAAAAATTGCCCTGAAATTGTTCACAATCTTATAACCAAAGAACCAGAGAATGTTTCATCGGATGTTGTCCTAATTAATGGTAGTTTAAATAAAATCATGTGAATATGAGTCACATTAAAGTGACCGATTACATTTAGCAAAACAACATCATTTACTGTAAAACCCATTCTTTTCTACTAAACCAATTTAAACTTCATGTGTGGCTCTGAGTCCTTAAATGTCACACGAAAACACATATTTGTGTATTAAATCCTACAACAAATCGCTCCCATTTATTAGTTACATTAAAATAAAAAGTTACAGGATTCAGACTAGGCCACAGTTTCCGTACAGAAAGAGGTGAAATAATAGTCTTTATTTTTATACAAGTACAAATATTTTCCAGTGTGATATTTGTCTTTGATCTGGGTTGTTTAAAAAAATCGGATAGAATCCTGATCATTAAGCCTCTTTGTTATAACATTGAGTTGGTTTACAGCCTGATGACCTCCTTATATCCTTACGACCATTAATCGTTTCCTAAGAAAAATAACTTTATGTTCCGAAGGTCAATAGCCAAATATCAAAATTTACATTTAATTAAAGTTTTGGACATTGATTCCCTTAAAACAACAACCCTGACTGAGTTTATCTTTTGTTTTTAAAGGGACAGTCCGCACCTTCTGTCTTTGAACCATTAAAGACTGAAGGGTTTTCAAACTAAAACTGATTTTACAGTCCCTGCTCTGCTGGCAGTTAAAAGTTTGTAGTCCCGAAGTGCTGATTATCCAAACATTTGCACTTCAACATGTTAAGTTCATCGTAAATGAAAAACAAAAAGTGACAGAAATGTTTTACTTGTTTTGTCTGTGACTTCCTGCTGTGTCACCAGTTTGAAAAACCTCTGCTGAGTTTGTGCAACTTGGCTAACATGAGTCAGCCGCAGCGAGGCTGCATGTTGGAATTATGGGAAGTGTAGTTGGATGCTGCACTGTTAAAGAGACTCCAAAGATGGACTACAGCCACCATCAGTGTTAGGACCGGCAGCAGATTTGGATGGACACGGGTGTGACTGTTTTTGTGTTTATACAGGAGAGAGTTTTCGTAGCAGATGCTACATCACCGTCGCACAGGACGAACCTGCGCAGAACTCATCAGACTTCCTGGTTTAAGCCAAGAAGACATTAGTTTGGTTTTCTCTGAGGATCTTTAACGTTGAGTTTCCAGTTTTAAGCTGACATGTCGGATAAAACGGCGCCACGCTGCCAGCTGAGGCTGGAGTGGATCCACGGATACCGAGGTCATCAGTGTCGCAACAACCTGTACTACACCGCAGGTAAAGAAGTGGTGTACTTCGTGGCCGGGGTGGGCGTGGTCTACAACACCCGAGAACACACCCAGAAGTTCTACCTGGGACACAACGATGACATCATCAGGTGAGGAGGCTGCGGGGGGTGGGTTAGTGTCAGAAAATCAGTTGTAGTGAGCAGCTGATCACTTTCTGAGCTCATTAAAGGGAGAAGATACTTTTCATGGTAACGTAGCCTCCACCAAGAAGACGCAGGTCTGCTGGTTTCAGAGATCTGGATCACCAACATCTGTTTCACTCATCAGGACAAAGAACCGTGGTAGAAAATATCTGGTTCTCTGATGAAACCTTGACAAAAGTCAACTACGACTCCCAGGGTGCATTTCACTACCCAACAGCCAATCACAGAGCTGTACATCCTGCTGTAATATGTGAGCTGAAGCTAAACACATTTTGTAAAAACCTGATCAAACATTCAGCCATTTAAAGCCACATTCTGGCTTTGTTACCATAGCAACAGCAGCTGAGGCTCATGGGTATTGTAGTATTTAGAGACAGATAATCAAGTGTAAATAATTCAAACGTATACAGTAAATGTACACAGCAAATATACACAGCAAATATATACAGTAAATATACACAGGCAAATATACACAGCATATATATACAGTAAATATATAGTCAAGTCAAGTCAATTTTATTTGTATGGCGCCAAATCATAACAAAAGTTATCTCAAGAAGCTTTTACATAGAGTAGGTCTAGACCATACTCTTTAAAATATTATTTACAGACCCAACAGTTCCACCATGAGCAGCACTTGGTGACAGTGGTGAGGAAAAACTCCCTTTAACAGGTAGAAACCTCGAGCAGAACCAGGCTCTGGGTGGGCTGACATCTGCCTCCACCCAGTTGGGTTGAAAGGGGAGGAGAGAGGGGGAGAGAGGGGGAGAGGGGAGAGAGAGGGGGAGGACAGACAACATAATAATCAGACTAATAATAATCAGTGCAGCAGTGAGTGTGGAGCAGGAACATGGGGGCAGTAGACGGCTGCAGTCACAGATCCAGACTCTACAGCTCCAGGGGCGGAAATACCTGCAGAAAGTGAGAAGGCAAAAAAGCACAGAAAGCACAAGGACTACCAGGAAGAAATGGAGTTGGTAACCTGTATTAGTGGGATAGGAATGCGTACAGATAGAGAGGGAGAGGAGGAGAGAGAAGCTCAGTGCATCATGGGAAATCCCCCGGCAGTCTTAAGCCTATAGCAGCATAACTAAGGGATGGTTCAGGACTCACCTGAGCCAGCCCTAACTATAAGATTTATCAAAGAGGAACGTTTTTAGCAGACTCTTAAACGAAGAGAGGGTGTCTGCCTCCCGAACCCAAACTGGGAGCTGATTCCACAGGAGAGGAGCTTGATAACTAAAGGCTCTGGCTCCCATTCTACTTTTAGAGACTTTAGGTACCACAAGTAACCCTGCATTCTGTGAGCGTAGTGCTCTAGTGGGGTAATACGGTACTATCAGCTCTTTAAGATATGATGGTGCCTGACCAATAAGAGCTTTGTAAGTGAGGAGGACGACTTTAAATTCTATTCTAGATTTCACAGGGAGCCAGTGCAGAGGAGCTAATATCGGAGAAATATGTTCTCTTTTGCTAGTTCCTGTCAGTACACGTGCAGCCGCATTCTGGATCAGCTGAAGAGTCTTTAGAGACTTATCGGGGCGGCCCGATAATAAGGAATTACAATAATCCAACCTAGAAGTAACAAATGCATGAACTAGTTTTTCTGCATCTTTTTGAGACAGGATATGCCTGATTTTTATAATGTTACGTAAGTGGAAGAAGGCAGTCCTTGAAGTCTGTTTTATATGGGTATTAAAGGACATGTCCTGATCAAAGGTTACTCCTAGACTCCTTACAGCGGTGCTAGAGGCCAGGGCAATGCCATCTAGAGTAACTATATCTATACATAGTGCGTCTCGCAGGTGTTTAGTACCCAGAACAATAACTTCAGTTTTGTCTGAGTTTAACAGCAAGAAATTGCAGGTCATCTAGTCTTTTATGTCCTTAATACATGCCTGAAGCTTGGCTAACTTACCGGTTTCATCTGGCTTTATCGATAAGTATAACTGAGTATCATCTGCATAGCAGTGAAAGTTTATGCAGTGTTTCCTGATAATATTGCCTAAAGGAAACATATACAAGGTAAATAAAAGTGGTCCGAGCACTGAACCTTGTGGAACTCCATGACTAACTTCCGTGTGCATGGAGGATTCATCATTTACATGGACAAACTGAAATCTATCTGATAAATACGACTGAAACCAGCTTAGTGCGGGTCCTTTGACGCCAATCAAATGCTCCAGTCTCTGTAATAGGATACAATGGTCAATGGTATCGAAAACAGCACTAAGATCTAACAGAACAAGTGCAGAGACAAATCCTTTATCTGATGCAATCAAAAGGTCGTTTGTCACTCTCACCAGTGCTGTCTCTGTGCTATGAAATTCCCTAAATCCTGACTGAAAATCCTCAAATAAACTATTGCTGTTTAGAAAGTCACATAACTGATTAACGACCACTTTCTCAAGGATTTTGGAGAGAAAGGGAAGGTTAGATATAGGTCTATAATTGGCTAAAACCCCTGGATCAAGCGTAGGCTTTTTAAGAAGAGGCTTAATTACAGCTACTTTGAAGGACTGTGGTACATAGCCTGTTAATAAAGACAGATTGATCATGTCTAGTAAAGAAGTGCTGACTAAGGGTAAAACTTCTTTAAGCAGCCTGGTTGGGATGGGGTCTAAGAGGCAGGTTGTTGGTTTAGACGAAAAAATCATTGAAGTTAGTTGGTAAAGGTCAATTGGAGAAAAACAGTCTAAATATAAATCTGGTTCTACAGCTGCTTCTGAGGTTCCTGAGGTCCCTGTACTCGAAGATGTATCTGAACTAGCTGAGAGCACATGATGAATTTTTTCTCTAATAGTTAGAATTTTATCATCGAAGAAGCTCATGAAGTTATTACTACTGAGAGCTCTGGGAATACATGGCTCAACAGAGCTCTGACTCTGTGTCAGCCTGGCTACAGTGCTGAAAAGAAACCTGGGGTTGTTCTTATGTTCCTGTATTAGTGAGGAGTAATAGGCTCCTCTGGCATTACGGAGGGCCTTCCTGTATGTTCTAAGACTATCTTACCAAACTAAATGAGTTTCCTCCAGTTTGGTGGAACGCCATTTCCTTTCTAATTTTCGCGATGTTTCTTTTAATTTGCGGGTTAAGGAGTTATACCATGGAACTAACCTCTTTTGTTTTATTATTTTCTCTTTGATAGGAGCAATACAATCAAGAGTCGTTCGCAGCGAGCCTGCAGCACTATCAACCAGATGATCAATTTGGGAGGGACTAAAGTTAGCACAGGAGTCCTCCGTTACATTGAGACATGGCATTGAATTAAATGCCGATGGAATCACTTCTTTAAATTTAGCTACAGCACTATCAGACAGGCATCTACTAAAGGAATGTTTGCCTAATGGCCTGTAGTCCAGTAATATAAATTCAAAAATTATTAAATAATGGTCTGATAAGACAGGATTTTGTGGGAAGACTTTTAAATCTTCAATTTCGATTCCATATGACAGAACAAGATCGAGGGTATGGTTAAAACAATGAGTGGGTTTGTTTACACTCTGACAGAAACCAATCGAATCTAATAGTGAGATAAACGCAGAACTAAGGCTATCATTATCTACGTCCACGTGAATATTGAAATCACCTACAATAATGACTTTATCTGTTTTGAGGACTAAACTTGTTAAAAACTCTGAGAATTCTGCTAAAAATTCAGAATACAGCAAATATATACAGTAAATTTACACAGGCAAATATACACAGCAAATATACACAGTAAATATACAGCAAATATATACAGTAAATATACACCGCAAATATATACAGTAAATATACACAGGCAAATATACACAGCAAATATATACAGTAAATATACACCGCAAATATATACAGTAAATATACACAGGCAAATATACACAGCAAATATATACAGCAAATATACACAGCAAATATATACAGCTGAGAGGGCGGTCCTCCTGTAGACACACACACACACAAACTCTGCCAGATGTTCCAGATGTTGCTGCAGGCTCACCTGCAGGTCTCTCTCTGACCCACTTCAGCAGCAAGAATAACTCACTGTTTTACCCTCAGTAACATCAAAACTGCAAAGAAAACAGAAATAATACGTTCATACACTAGTGAAACCACTGCACTGCTAACCAGTCCTCCACCTGGATACTAACCAGTCCTCCACCTGGATACGTACTGGTCCTCCACCTTCAGTCCTCCTCCTGGATCGTAACCAGTCCTTGTCCCCCCCCCGACCTGTCCTGGAAGATGTTCACTGTTTGTCCAGTATGCTCCTGTAACTGTCCATCAGCAGACCAGGCGAACACGCCGCTGGCTCTGAGACATGGAGGCAGGACGTGCGGGTTTGAGTCCCACGGCCTGATGGGAGCTGACAGCCGGAGGAAAAACGCTGATGATGAAGACGAGCTGGTGAAGCTGCTGAGTCCTTCCCATCATCCTTTGCTCTGCCTGACAAGCTTCTGACTCAGTTCATTGGCTCAGTTTGTTTTCTGGTTTTAAATCAGGGTTTTCAGCCTGTGGGGCCATGTGATGCAGAGATACTGCATGAGGTGAACAGGGCAGGTGGATGAGGTGAACGGGGCAGGTGGATGAGATGAACGGGGCAGGTGGATGAGATGAACGGGGCAGGTGCATGAGGTGCATGAGGTGAATGGGACAGGCAGGTGCATGAGGTGAACGGGTAGAAACACTGTAATGAACTCTGCAGCCTGTAGGGGGCGCTGACAGGAGCTCACACAGACTGAATGGTTTTTATTGTCTCTCTCTGTCTCTTCCTATCTGTCTCTCTTCCTGCCTGTCTGTCTTTCAGTTTGGCGATCCATCCAGATAAGATCCAGGTGGCGACGGGTCAGGTGGGTAAAGATCCGTTCATCTGTATCTGGGACACGTACGCCATGCAGACCGTCTCCATCCTGAGGGACGTCCACACGCACGGAGTGGCTTGTCTGGCCTTTGACTCTGACGGACAGGTGAGGCCACGCCCCTCACAATGATGTCACTGCTTTTTACCTGTAGCAGGGAAGTGCATCTAAAATGGACACGAGTAACTATTTCACTATTGGAGCTTGTTTTTTTCCAATAGCTGTCTGTCCCATTTATTATTTGTGTCCAAAATTCACACATGTTCATGTTTTCACATGTGTAATATGAACTCTACATACTGGAAAACACTTGAGGCCCCAGGATGCTGCCTTGAGGAACTCCAACATATAAAACTACACTATAAACTGATTTATTGATCGTCACTCACCTGTCAATCAGTTTACGAGTGACATCATCATCCAATCCTGTGGTTTGAGTGTCTGTGGTGGGCGGAGCTACCTGCTGGATATGTGTTTGGGATCTTACACAAATCTTACATGTTTCTTTGTGCTTACGTAGCGGCTGGCGTCGGTCGGTCTGGATGCCAAGAACACGTTATGTGTTTGGGATTGGAGGAGAGGACGAGTCCTCGCCACGGCAACCGGACACTCAGACAGAGTACGATCTTACATTCATTCACTGAGACTGTTTGCTTCGGTTTTTGTAGCTGAAAGACACCACAAGTAACATCATGACCTTTATTTTCCACCTGGGTTTCCTCTGCGGAGCCATGCAACTAAAGACTGTAGAAATAATGTTATCAGCCTTTGCTCTCTGCAGATCTTCGATGTGGCCTGGGATCCATTCCAGTCCGGCCGGCTGGTCAGCTGTGGAGTCAAACACATCAAGGTGAGACAGGAACTCCACATTTGCACCACTTGAACACGACGGATGATTTCACTGCATGTCATCATTTTGTACCTGACGAGTTACTGGTTTGGTTTGTATTGGATTGTTGTCACTGATGTTTTGTTGCTCAGTCAGCTGTGGACACATTTCACTTTTATTTATTAGCTGAGGTGGAGGAAATATTCAGAACTTTTACTGCAGTAAAGTCCTGCAGTGAAACTGTTCCTCAGTAAAAGTCTGTGAGTATAATCAGTAACATGTTGTTAAAGTGTTTCCACAGTAAAATGTCCCCTGTGCCTGTTGTACTATTATATATTCTATCATTAGATTATTATTCCTCATCATTCATGGAAAAGCAGGATTTTACTGTTGGAGCTCATTTTGAACTGTTTTGTATCGGACTGCAGCTGATGATTATTTTCATTCTGGATCCATATGCTGATTATTTTCTCCATTAATCCATTGATCGTTTGCTTTGTAACAATAGTGAAAATAGTGAGAAATGGCGTCACGATGAGCCAGAGCCCAAAGTGACACCTTCACAATGCTTGTTGTGTCCAACCAACAGTCCAAAGCTCAACATTATTAAAACACATTCACATGATTCAAATCATTCAAAGGAAAAGCAGCAAATCTTCACATCTGAGAAGCTGCAGCCAGGAAATGATTTTACAGGAAAAATGAGTCCAACCATCATCACAAGAGTTCAGCTTCATGTTCTGTCAGTCCACTCACTGATTAATGACTGATGCTGTCAGCTGGACAAACTGTTGGAGTTTCATTTAGAACCAAACCTCACGTTTAGAAACTCTTCATGTGTAAAAATCTGAATCTGTAAAGAAACTAAAGCTGTCAGATAAACATAGAGGAGTAAAAAGTACAATATTTCCTCTGAGATGTGAAGGAGGAAGACAAGTACAAGTACCTCAGATTTGTACTCAAGTGTAGTACCTGAGTAAACATACTTAGTTAACTTCCACCACTGATTGTTTTCAGGGTTCACGGTTTAGTTAAATTCACTCTCAGAGACATTTTCACTGGGTGCTCTTTGTTTTTTAACGCATTTACTTTAATTGTCCTTCAAAGTTCTTTGCTTGCTTACCTCAAATCTGGTTGTTCTTGTTCTTGATACTTTGTTGCTTGTTTAAATGTTTGTTAACTTTCATGTTTTTGTGCCTGAGGACCTCCTCAAAATCGTGATGTTGCATGTTAAGGGGTTTATCCCCTAATTCAATTTGAAATGTCTTGTGATGTGACAGTAAAAATGTACATATTAATCATTAATCTTGTCCTATGTGCAGTTCTGGACTCTATGTGGGAACGCTCTGACTCCAAAGAGAGGGATCTTTGGGAAGACGGGTGACCTGCAGACCATCCTGTGTGTCTCTGCAGCCAAAGACGAGCTGACGTACTCTGGAGCTCTGAATGGAGACGTTTACGTGTGGAGAGGAATTACTCTGATCAGGACAGTGCAGGCTGCACACGGGGTATATATATATATATATATATATATATATATATATATATATATATATATATATATATATATATATATATATATGTATGTGTATCTATGTACAGAAGTGAAATGTTTGATTTATTTCAGAGATGCTCTGTCAGCACAAGAGATGTAACACCAACAAAAACAAGCGCATAAACTGATTTTACTAGAAACTAGAAACCCAAACACTCACCAACATGATGCAACCCCCAAAAAAACAACTGTCACTAAGAGGGAATGTACACAGGATGTAAATAACGTTTTAAAATACTATTCTAATAAAAAAAAAGAAGGTCAAAAGTCAGACTTGAACCTAATTGGATTTAGTCCTCATTTTGGCTATATTGTCAGCAGATCGTCCCGCTGGTTAGTGTCACCATTTATTTGAGTTTTCAGATTACAGATTATAGTCTGAAGTCACTCAGAATCCCACATGTTGGTCCTCTGCAGGGAGGACCCAGAAGCCACAGGACTGATGGGAAATGTGTCTGTTCTTGCTGTTTTTATGTAACATGTTGCTCAGGCGGGGATCTTCAGCATGCACGCCAGTGAGGAAGGATTCGCCACGGGAGGACGAGACGGCTGCATCCGACTGTGGGACGTCGACTTCAAACCCATCACCAAGATCGACCTGAGGGAGGCCGAGCAGGGATACAAAGGTCTGAATGCCTGTTGACAGACCTGCACTTAGACTCCCGGTAGCTGAACCTCTGTTCTGGTTTTGAGTTTGAAGGAACAATTGGCTTCATCCATGGTGGGTTTCCAGTGAGGGATCATGTTCTGGCTTATAAAAGGTCATAACAAGTTCAAGGTGACATCTTCCAATGTTTGGTTTGGGCCGACCAACAGTCCAAAAACACAAAGAGATTCAGTTTAAATAAAAAAGATGAAAACCTGCAAATATTCATATTTGAGAAGCTGACAGCTGAAAGAAATTACTTTTGTGATCAAGAAACACTGAGCAGATTATGGATAAAGATAACTCATTGCATCTGTACTAAATGTAGAACTAAACTACCCCATCGAGGGATGAAAATGTGTTCATGCAGTCAGTGTCACATACAATGGACTGGTCAATGTTGTACTTTGTTTCATGTATGAAATCGTCTCTGCTCATATTGGTTTTCACCCCGACACGCCACCAAACAGAAACAAACACGTCTCAAAAGACTAGAAAACACTTCAAAAACCCCCTCAAAATGAAACTGCTGCTGAATGTCAATCAGGCGTGTTTCCTGTTTCAGTCAGGCGTGTTTACTGTTTCACTGTTTCAGTCAGGCGTGTTTCCTGTTTCAGTCAGGCGTGTTTCTTGTCTCTGTTTCAGTCAGGCGTGTTTCCTGTTTCAGTCAGGCGTGTTTCCTGTTTCAGTCAGGCGTGTTTCTTGTCTCTGTTTCAGTCAGGCGTGTTTCTTGTCTCTGTTTCAGTCAGGCGTGTTTCTTGTCTCTGTTTCAGTCAGGCGTGTTTCCTGTTTCAGTCAGGCGTGTTTCCTGTTTCCTGTTTCAGTCAGGCGTG
Organism: Lateolabrax maculatus; assembly: GCA_031216445.1. Taxonomy (NCBI): domain Eukaryota; kingdom Metazoa; phylum Chordata; class Actinopteri; order Acropomatiformes; family Lateolabracidae; genus Lateolabrax; species Lateolabrax maculatus. The sequence goes on along the minus strand of CM062204.1, from coordinate 368,277 downwards.
TTTCCTGTTTCAGTCAGGCGTGTTTCCTGTTTCAGTCAGGCGTGTTTCCTGTTTCCTGTTTCAGTCAGGCATGTTTCCTCTTTCCTGTTTCAGTCAGGTGTGTTTCCTGTTTCCTGTTTCAGTCAGGCGTGTTTCTTGATTCCTGTTTCAGTCAGGCGTGTTTCCTGTTTCACTGTTTCAGTCAGGCGTGTTTCCTGTTTCACTGTTTCAGTCAGGCGTGTTTCCTGTTTCCTGTTTCAGTCAGGCGTGTTTCTTGATTCCTGTTTCAGTCAGGCGTGTTTCCTGTTTCACTGTTTCAGTCAGGTGTGTTTCCTGTTTCCTGTTTCAGTCAGGCGTGTTTCCTGTTTCACTGTTTCAGTGAGGCGTGTTTCTTGATTCCTGTTTCAGTCAAGCATGTTTCCTGTTTCACTGTTTCAGTCAGGCGTGTTTCCTGTTTCAGTCAGGCGTGTTTCCTGTTTCAGTCAGGCATGTTTCTTGTTTCCTGTTTCAGTCAGGCGTGTTTACTGTTTCACTGTTTCAGTCAGGCATGTTTCCTGTTTCCTGTTTCAGTCAGGTGTGTTTCCTGTTTCAGGTCTGTCAATCCGCAGTGTTTGCTGGAAGGCAGACCGGATCCTGGCTGGGACGCAGGACAGCGAGATCTTCGAGGTCATGGTTCGAGACCGGGACAAACCGGTTCTGTTGATGCAGGGTCACAGCGAAGGCGAGCTCTGGGCACTCGACCTGCACCCCAAACAGCCGGTCGCTGTTACTGGGAGTGACGACCGCTCCGTCAGGTCGGTCTGACCCACCAACGCTGCCGCCACCACTGGGCTGCTGATCAGCTGAGTTTACCTCTCACCTGTCTGTCTGTCTCTCAGGCTGTGGAGTCTTCATGACCACACTCTGCTGGCTCGCTGTAACATGGAGGAATCTGTCCGCAGCGTTTCCTTCAACAACGACGGCTCTCAACTTGCTCTGGGCATGAAGGACGGATCCTTCACCGTGCTGCGTGTCAGGTGACCTCAGGACAGTGTTGTTAGGAAACTGGTTCATCCATCCATTTCATTACTGTGATGTAACTGGTTTGCGGCTACTTTGGTAAGCCGCCAAGGTGGCCCGAAAGTAGATCCCTGTACAGTTAGCTCAAGTGGCTAATTTCTGTGTTTACCTCAGTTTGGACTCAGAAACCAGAGTTTGAACTGATTTATGTAAAGCTGAAGTTTAATAGGAAAATTCCGAGGTGCTGTGATGTTTACCTTAATATACTCATGTTTTCAGAATCTGTACTAGGTGATGCGCAAAGTTATTGTGACCGTAGTCAGGACGGACACAATTATGAGAATAAAAGTTGAAGTGTCCCTTTAAGATGAACGTATGCAGATGTATTGATTATTACTCTGAGTACAGGCTGGCGCTGACTCTCCACCTTTCTTATTCTACTCCAAACACCGTAACGTTACTTTTGTCTGTTTGGTTGAAGGAAGTTCAGGCTCATTCAATTACTAGAATCTAGAGTCAATTGGGTGTCATCTGTTTGATTATGATAGGTGATTGTTTATTTTTTATTTAACCTTTATCTAATCCGGAAAGCCTCAATGAGATTGGAAATCTCTTTTTCAAGAGTGACCTGGCTGAGAGAGAATAACACAGAGTTACAGACCAAGAACCCCCGGATGCATTGTTGCCATAGTTTGGGACCCAGCAAAAACACCTTTGATTGGAGGAACAACATGACAACATCAGACTAAGGTTATTTAATATGCTGAGGAACTTAAGGTAACAGACATTTTTCCTCAGGGACATGACAGAGGTTGTGCACATCAAGGACAGGAAGGAGGTGATCCACGAGTTGAAGTTTTCACCGGACGGTTCCTTCCTGGCGGTGGGATCAAATGACGGGCTGGTGGACGTCTATGCTGTCGCCCAGCGCTACAAGAAAGTGGGCGAGTGCACCCGCTCTGCCTCCTTCATCACCCACCTGGACTGGTCTGTCGACAGCCGCTTCCTGCAGACCAACGATGGCGCCGGAGAGCGCCTCTTCTACAGGATGCCCGGTACTGTCTGAGTGTTTACTTGTCCTTACTAAGACCTACTTATTGCTGACTTTCTGACCTTTTGGCCTCCTCCTGTGTCCTGCAGCGGGGAAGCTGCTTTCTAAAGAGGAGGCAAAGGGGATCCACTGGATGACGTGGACGGGCGTCATCGGGACGGAGGTGAACGGCATCTGGCCCAAATACTCTAACGTCAACAACGTGAACTCTGTGGACGCCAACTACAGCAGTGCTGTGCTTGTGACTGGAGACGACCTCGGCCTCGTCAAACTCTTCAGGTTCCCCTGCCTCAAGAAAGGTCGGTCTGACAAACAGTCACACATATAGAACTTTTCCACTTCAGGAACCTCACCTTGTAATTTCAGATGAGTCGTGACTTGTTTCTAACAGCTGTTGAACTGCTTCATGATCTCCTCAGTTTTACTCTGTAAAGTATCTGTGTCCTCATCCTCAAACAGGAGCTAAATTCAAGAAGTACATTGGCCACTCTGCCCATGTGACAAACGTCCGCTGGTCCAACGACCTGCAGTGGGTCGTCAGCACCGGTGGGGCCGACCACGCCGTCTTCCAGTGGAGGTTCCTGCCCGAGGGCGTCATGAACGGCGTCCTGGAGCCCCTCCTCCAAGGTAACGCCAAGATCTTCAATGGCCCAGTGCTGGCCCGCATGCTGCCTGGGTATGAACCGAAGAACTTAACCCTCCCAAAAGAATCTACATTTCAGGAAACACTTTATATGTGGAGTCTGTAAATCCTAACTCGCCCCCTGCAAACACTAAATAACAGTTTGTTTTCCCTAAATCACTTTGTTATCCCTATGACCACATCATTGGTTATCCTAAATGTACCATCTGTGAATTCCCATTTATGACTCTCTCAAATAACCATTGTTATTCTAAAGCTGGTATCTGTAAAATACAGATATAATATAAGACAGCTGGCATTATCCCAAAATCTGAATCTTTAATATATTTCTATTGGTTATCCTTAAATCTGTCTGCAAAAACTAGATGAGTACAGTGCTGCAATCACCAAGGATCCAGAAGGTTTTCTCATTTCACTTAAACTTGCCAGGAAATCAAATGTAGAAATAGTGTGTTGTTAATAAAGTTTTGTCCTGGCTGGTGTCTTCAGAGGGCTACGCTGACTCCAACAGCGGAGAGTCGGACTCAGACGTGTCGGACGTCCCAGAGCTCGACTCGGACATCGAACAGGAAGCTCAGACCAGCTACGAACGTCAGGTGACCTGAAAACAAGCCTGTCACATGCTGTGAATCTGCCTACCTGTCTGTCTGTCTGTCTGTCTGTCTGACTCACCTGTCTGTCTGCCTACCTGTCTGTCTGTCTGACTCACCTGTCTGTCTGCCTACCTGTCTGTCTGCAGGTGTATAAGGAGGACCTACCTCAGCTGAGGAAGAAGCTCATTGGTTCCCTGAAGCGACAGAACGCTCCAGAGGAAGGAGTCCGTCTGCAGTTTGTTCACGGGTAAAAACACACATACATACATATATATATATATATATATATATATATATATATATATATAGTTTTAAGTCCATATGAGGGACCTGGACTGATGATCAGTTTTATATTCAATTACCTGTTATTGTGTTCTCACAATAGGAAGTTGAACACAGACAAAAACAAGGTTAACAGGAAGCGAAGGCCAGGTGACCTCATGTACAGTTGGCAGTGACGGTGTAGGCGTCACATGTAAGCCTTCCAGTGATTATATGACTGTTGGGAGCAAGCGCTGTCCTGTATTGTAAGAAAGGGAAAGGATTTCTTAAAAGGGTGGGAACCCTATGAGAAGTTTAGAAAGCCTCTCTGGTCCTCTGGACTCTGCACGATGAAGAGCTCTGATGCTCTGTTTGTGAACTGCAGTGACCTTTATTGTGGCGGTCTTGTTTCCTGTTTCCTGCAGGTATCGGGGCTTCGATTGTCGTAACAACCTGTTCTACAGTCAGGCGGGGGAGGTGGTGTACCACGTGGCCGCCGTCGCCGTCGTCTACAACCGGCTGCAGCACAGTCAGAGGTTTTACCTCGGCCACGACGACGACATCCTCGGCCTCGCTGTCCACCCGCTCAAAGACTTCGTGGCCTCCGCACAGGTACGCCTGGCCAATCAGAACGCAGCATGTTACCAGACTCACTGAGAGTGTTTGTGATTGGCTGTCTGTGTATTCAGGTGGGCAGAGACCCGGCGGTCCACGTCTGGGACATCCAGACTCTGAAGTGTCTGTCACTACTAAAGGGGCACCACAGCAGAGGAGTGTGTGCCCTGGAGTTCACAGGTACACTCACTGCACCGTGCACCATTTGGTATCCCTAAATCACCACCTTTCATCTTAAAACCACCATTTGCTATCCCTAAACCAACATTTCTTATCTCTGAATCATCACATTCAAATTCCTAATTCCCCTTTTCTTTTCCCCGATTCACCATCTGGAATCCCTAAATCACCATTTGATATCCATAAATCTCAACGTGTCAACCCTAATCCACTTTCTGCAAACACTAAATTAATATTTGTTGTCCCTGAAGCACCACATGTACCGTAGGTCATCACTTGTAACCTGTAATATACCTTGAACCGTGAATACCTAATCACCATTTGTTATCCCTAAATCATAAATCATCACCCATAAACCCTCATTCACCTTCTGTCCTGTGTATCTCTGTATCTGTCTCTCTCTTGTATCTCTGTCTCTCTGTCTCTTCTTTCTTGTCTCAGCGGATGGGAAGAGTTTGGTCTCTGTCGGAATCGATGAATTTCACTCCATCGTCATCTGGGACTGGAAGAAAGGAGAGAGACTGGCCAAGGCCAGGTAACCACACCTGATAACCACCTGTCTGCTTCACACCTGACAACCACCTGTCTGCTTCACACCTGACAACCACCTGTCTGCTTCACACCTGACAACCACCTGTCTGCTTCACACCTGACAACCACCTGTCTGCTTCACACCTGACAACCACCTGTCTGCTTCACACCTGACAACCACCTGTCTGCTTCACACACCTGACAACCAAGTCAAGTCAATTTTATTTGTATAGCGCCAAATCATAACAAAAGTTATCTCAAGACGCTTTCACATAGAGTAGGTCTAGACCATACTCTTTAAAATATTATTTACAGAGACCCAACAGTTCCACCATGAGCAGCACTTGGTGACAGTGGAAGGAAAAACTCCCTTTAACAGGTAGAAACCTGGAGCAGAACCAGGCTCTGGGTGGGCGGACATCTGCCTCCACCCAGTTGGGTTGAAAGGGGAAGAGAGGGGGAGAGGGGAGAGAGAACAGGAGGAGAGACAACAAATCAGACTAATAATAATAACAACTGCAGCAGTGAGTGTGGAGCAGGAACATGGGGGCAGTAGACGGCTGCAGTCACAGATCCAGACTCTACAGCTCCAGAGGCACAAACACCTGCAGGAAGAGAGAAGGCGAAAAAGTACAGAAAGCACAAGGACTACCAGGAAGAAATGGAGTTGGTAACCTGTATTAGTGGGATAGGAATGCGTACAGATAGAGAGGGAGAGGAGGAGAGAGAAGCTCAGTGCATCATGGGAAATCCCCCGGCAGTCTAAGCCTATAACAGCATAACTAAGGGATGGTTCAGGACTCACCTGAGCCAGCCCTAACTATAAGCTTTATCAAAAAGGAATGTTTTTAGCAGACTCTTAAACGAAGAGAGGGTGTCTGCCTCCTGAACCCAAACTGGGAGCTGGTTCCACAGGAGAGGAGCTTGATAACTAAAGGCTCTGGCTCCCATTCTACTTTTAGAGACTTTAGGTACCACAAGTGACCCTGCATTAACCACCAAGCAGTAACCACCTGTCTGCTTCACACACCTGACCCTAAATGTTTCTCCTCATACATGTGTGTGTCACAGTCCCATCTTTATACTACACTCTTAACAAACCTTTACAAACTGTGTGTTTAGGTTAAAGACCCAAACAGTTATGTTTACACACCTGGATATTACCTGTCCGTCTGTCTGTTAACATTGTCAGTGTGACGTACAGTTTCTTTATCAAAGCCAAGTCACTGACTTTATGTCGACTACTCATTAAAAGACAAACATGTTTCCATCTCAAAGCTGCATTTCATCAACTTGGACCTACTGAAGAAACTGTCCCCAAACAGGTTCTCTCCATCCAGTCATTTTACCTTGATGTAGAAACCGACGGGTAACATTCTGACTGTATTCTGAAAATATCTTTTATAATACTTTAACTCGTAACATCAAAACTTCTTATTTTATGAGTAAGTTTACTGTTTATTAGTCATCTAGTAACTTAGTTGATCAAGATTCATCAGGACCTTGTACTCACTGTTAGAGACAAACCACCAGTGTTTGATAAGAACAACAGTGAGCAGCTGTTTCAGGGAATTACTTTTTAAACATGAAACTCTCTGTGAGGTGTTTCCAACATTCAAGAGGAACCAATGGGCTCGGAGCTGAGAGCCACAGACAGGAAGTCAGACAGCACAGAGGGACGTGTTGTTGGTTAATAAAGAGATAGAATAACAGTGGACTGACCCTCTAACTTGTCTGTCCTGCAGGGGTCATAAAGATAAAATCTTTGTGGTGAAGAGTAACCCGTTCCGGATGGACAAACTGGTGACTGTCGGCATGAAACACATCAAGTTCTGGCAGCACTCAGGTACGTCCTGTTGTTACCTGAAACAGCCTTCGTCATCAGGTCGGTGACGTTTCACACCTTTCATGTTCGTGCGTAAATAAATGTCATGTGATCACAGGAAAAGGGCTTTAGAACCAAAATCATGAATTAACTCCAAATGTTTTCTCATGACATGAAATCATTATTGTGAAGTCTGATTATATTGATGTATCACAAAATATGATATAGTGACCTTCATGGAGGAACTGTAATAACTTTATTGATCCTCCATCATCAGGTCAACGTGTCCATGTGTCCGACACATACTGATGACATCATCAGCCTCAGCTGCACTCTGTAAACATCAGCATGTGAGCATTTGGCTCAGAGTGGCACTGTGTCTCCGTACAGCCTCACAGAGCTGCCAGCACGGCTGACGGTATTAAAAACGGCCCAATAGCTCTCTGGGTGGAGCGCAGACCTTTAAGGCTCAGTCCTTGTTCCATGTTCGAGTCCGACCGGCGGTCCTTAGCTGCATGCCTCCTCTCCCTGACTTTCCTCCCTCTGTATCTATGATTAAAGCTGAAAAGCCCAAAAATAAATTTACAAAAAAAAAAAAAAAAGAATTACATGAAAAGAACAAACAACAGAAATTTACAGAAATTTAAGTGACTGAGAGAATGAAAACTTGTGTTGGAGTAACAAGAAGCTGTTTATGGTTTTCTAGTTGTCTGGTTTCTCTTTTGATGGAACTAAGCTAACAGTTTCCCCCTGGTTCTAGTCTTTGTGCTAAGCTAGGCTAAGTTTTCCTTTAAATCCGAGGTGTTTTACTGTGATCTCTTTTTATACAAATGATTAATCCTCTGGACGACTCTACCAAACGTCTCTGGTCTCACTGAGATCACATGGACCCCATCAGACGCTCCCGTTCTCCTCCTGCAGGTGGCGGTCTGACCTTTAAACGGGGGATTTTTGGGAACCTGGGAAGGCAGGAGACGATGATGTCGGCTTGTTACGGTCGATCGGAGGACCTGGTCTTCTCCGGAGCCACCAATGGAGACGTTTACATCTGGAGAGACACAACGCTCATCAAGACCATCAAAGCCCACGATGGCCCTGTGTTCGCCATGTGCTCCCTGGACAAGGTAACACCTGGAACACCTGGAACACACCTGGAACACCTGGAACACACCTGGAACACCTAGGTCTGACACATGATGCGTCCATCATTCATCTGTACCTGTTGATTCTTTAATCATCATTTAAAAAAGAGGATGAAGAAGGAGAGTCCAGTTGTTTCATTTCAAGACAAAAAGTCAAATATTACACAAAAAAGCCATTTTTCAAGAGAAATTTTGAGATTGTACAAGATTTAGTCATAATTAATAGGAATTCATCAACTTAATGTAATTTCATGACATTAAGTTGTAATATTAGAAGAATTAGATGTAATTTGGATAAAAAAGTCATAATAAGTTATTTTGTAATAACAAATCAAAATGTTATGAGAATGTGAAAAAAGCCAAAATTAGTTTTTTGTTAATACTTTGTCAATAATATTAAGTGGAAGTTAAAGCTTTAATTTGATTAAATTATTTTATTATTGGCAATTGACAAAGTGGTAAAATTTATATAATGAAAATTGCAATGTCCTTCTCATAAATTACATTTTCTTTTCAATATTACAAGATTATTTTTGAATCTGTCTCCCAGTTGAAATGAAGAATTACATTTTTTTATTTGACACCAAAACTGTAAACTGGATTTTATATTATAATTCATCATTTACAGAAACTTTTCAAACTTTAAGATAAAATAGGATGTTTGTGAGTTTCAGTTTGATTAAAGCAGATTCTCTCTTGTTTACTGTTGTAGATAATGAACATAAACGCACTAATGATCAGTTTCTGTTCCCCGTGTTGTGTTCACTGACCAGGGGTTCGTAACTGGGGGGAAGGACGGCGTCGTTGAGCTCTGGGACGACATGTTTGAGAGATGTTTGAAGACTTACGCCATCAAGAGAGCCGCCCTCTCTCCATCATCCAAAGGTCTCACCTCCTCTTACCTGTGATCTGTCGTTTCGACCTCTGTGAGGACGAGTCGAAGTGAAGAAGAGTCAGATGAGTTAGAATTCAGCTTATTGAAGCTGCTGCATGAGTCTGCTGAGCCTCTGAAAGGACGATAAACTCACAGACTGGTCCATGTATCTAATTGAGACAGGATGAGCAGCGCTGTAACATGAGTCTGACTCCCCGTCTGTCTCTGTGTGGCGGTCAGGTCTGCTGCTGGAGGACAACCCGTCCATCAGAGCCATCACTCTGGGTCACGGCCACATCCTGCTGGGAACAAAGAACGGAGAAGTCCTGGAGATCGACAAGAGCGGCCCGATGACGCTGCTGGTTCAGGTCAGACGTAGCTGAGTTTCTGTCAGATTGGTTGTTGTTTCACGTTCAGTCGGAGGTCACGATGCTGACCAGTCTGAGCCGCCACTGATTGGTCAGCTGACCGATCAGCTGACCAAGCGGCTCAGACAGTTGGGTTCATGGTAGAAGACTCGCTGCCGCTGCTGAGTCAGATAAAAGTGGTGAGAGCGAGGCTGCAGGTTACCTGATCGATCAGTTTGATCACCTGATGAAAGTAGAACAATGAAATACAAATGTTGCCCGTGATGCGTTTACTGACTGCAGGGCGTTCCGAGTCTCCTTCCCCTTGCTGCTGTATTGAACCTGTGTGTTGTGTTCAGGGTCACATGGAGGGGGAGGTGTGGGGTTTGGCGGCTCACCCTCTACTTCCTGTCTGCGCCACTGTCAGTGACGACAAAACTCTGAGGATCTGGGAGCTGTCAGCCAATCACCGCATGGTCGCCGTCCGCAAACTCAAGAAGGGTTAGATCGCCTCTGTGTGTGTGTGTGTGTCACCTGTGTGCGTGTGTGTCACCTCTGTGTCACCTGTGTGTGCGTGTGTGTGTGTGTCACCTGTGCGTTTGTGTGTGTGTGTCACCTGTGCATTTGTGTGTGTGTGTCTGTCACCTGTGTGTCACCTGTGTGTGTGTGTGTGTGTGTGTGTGTCACCTGTGCGTTTGTGTGTGTGTGTGTCACCTGTGTGTCACCTGTGTGTGTGTGTGTGTCACCTGTGTGTCACCTGTCAGGTGGGCGGTGCTGTGCCTTCTCTCCGGACGGTAAAGCTCTGGCGGTCGGCCTGAATGACGGCAGCTTCCTGGTGGTGAACGCCGACACGCTGGAGGACATGGTGACCTTCCACCACCGCAGGGAGCTCATCTCAGACATCCGCTTCTCCCAAGGTACCTGAACTCACCACACAGGTGTGCCAGGATGAAGACGATTGGTCAGTGGGTGATGAGTCACGGCTCTGTGTGTTTCAGACGCGGGAAAGTACCTGGCTGTGGCGTCCCACGATTCCTTTGTGGACATCTACAACGTCCTGACCAGTAAGAGAGTCGGCATCTGCAAAGGAGCCGGCAGCTACGTCACACACATCGATTGGGACTCAAGAGGTAAACGCTCACCTGTACTGCTGCTACACTAACACGCCAGCTGTCGGCTCGGACGTTCATCGTCCTCAGAGGAAGAACCTCATAACTCTGTTTGTGGACAGGTAAACTGCTGCAGGTGAACACTGGAGCCAAAGAGCAGCTATTCTTTGAGGCTCCTCGAGGACGTAAACAGAACATCACCGTGGCCGAGGTCCGTCTGCACTCATCGCCTTCAGTTCTCAGGATCGTCAGGCTGTTTCTTCACATTTACGCTTTTTATTTGTGTGTTTTCCAGTTTGAGAAGCTGGACTGGGCGAGCTGGACGTCTGTTCTGGGTCCGACCTGCGAGGGAATATGGCCGACGCTCAGCTTTGTTAATGCCGCCTCGCTCACCAAAGATCGCAAACTTCTCGCCACCGGAGACGACTTTGGCTTCCTCAAACTGTTCAGCTTCCCATCCAGGGTAAGACGGTTCCTTTCTCTGTCCTCATTTAGTTTTTAATATGTTTTAGAAAGTAGAAGCTGTTTGTTCTTCAAGTTCTACAAACATCAAACCAAACAAAGTTTGATCTGATACTAAAGTTTAAAAAGTAAACGGTGGTTGAGCTAACATGCTGCTGGACAGTTAGACTTTTTGGGATTTGTTCTTTGTATTTTAAAAAAATTAAATATCACAAATTTAAGTGTTTGATGATGAAAATACAAAAGTAGCAGATAGAAACTGATGCACATTGTATTTTAATGTCTATGATGGATTAAGAATTTTCTAATTTTTGTAGAAACTTGAAGAAACTCTGAATGTCACGTTCAAAGAGTAAAAAAAGTTTATCCTGAAGGTGCTTTTATAAATGATGTATGTTGTAAAAACAGCGGTTTGGTCCTTTTTAAAGAGGAATTTTACCTAAACCACATTTTGCATGTTTTCTTCTTGTTCTTTTCACGGTGACCTCAGGGCCAGTTTGCCAAGTTTAAGAAATACGTCGGTCACAGCACCAACGTGACAAACGTCCGCTGGTCCAATGACGACTCCGTGCTGCTTTCGGTGGGTGGAGCCGACACAGCGCTGATGATCTGGACCAGAGAGCCGCCGGGCCACAAAGAGAGCAAAGCTGTGGACAGCGAGGAGTCGGACGACGACACCGAGGAGGATGGAGGTACCGAGGCCCCTGTGGTCCAAACGCAGGCCTGGAAAATTCATTGAACCGTTTCAAGGCCTTGACAGAAAGTTTGTTAGAGTCCTATCAGGCAGCCGTCAGGTTTGTTGTTTACAGTCTGTCTGTTGTCAGAGGACTCGTTGTGTTTTCAGGGTACGACAGCGATGTGGCACGAGAGAAGGTGGTGGACTATGTCACCAAGATTTACTCTGCCGCCATCAGGAACATGTCAGGAACCAGACCTCACCTGCAGCACAAGGAGCTTCCTGTGGAGGAGAGGTACCACAAACTCACAGCCACTTCAGCAGAAGTTCAGATTGTTCCTGATGTTGTCTGAACTGTTCCCAAACCTGTTCCCGTTCAGGCCCCCTGTGAGCCGAGCTGCCCCGCTGCCTGACAAACTGCTGAAGAACAACGTGACCAAGAAGAAGAAAGTGGTGGAGGTCAGTACAAGGCCCCCCCCTCAACCCGCTGACATGTGACTTCAGTCTAAATCGCTGCTGGTGTGTCCTCTGTCGTGTTTCCAGGAGCTGGTGTTGGAGCACGTCTTCGGTTACAGAGGCTTCGACTGTCGCAACAACTTGCATTACCTCAACGACGGTGCCGACATCATCTTCCACACTGCCGCCGCCGTGGTCATCCAGAACCTGTCCTCCGGTCAGTACAGCTCTTAGACTCAGCTTCTTCTTCTCTAGATGTTGTTGTTGTTGTCACTTCCTGCTTCCTGTCCTGATAGGAACCCAGAGTTTCTACCTGGAACACACGGATGACATCCTCTGTCTGACTGTCAATCAGCACCCAAAATACCAGAACATCATTGCTACAGGACAGATTGGTGAGTCCTTCTGAGGTTCTGCTTTTAGAGTCCAGCTGGAATGAAACTGTATGTTCCTGCTGGTGTCCTGAAGCTCCGAACTAATCACTCCGACTGAACATCTGATGTGTGACTTCAGTTGGACTCTGAGGCTTCCTCTAATACGCTTGGCTGCCCATGAATGGATTGCTGGGCACAGGCCAGAGGGGTTGGGGGACACAAAGAGACTTAAAACCAATCAATCTGTGGCTCTTATACTGGAGGGCGGGGGCCCTAACGTACCTGTGCCCAGGGGTCCGTCGTCTCAATCCACCCATATCTTTGTCCAGCTGACGTGCTAACTTTCTGATCCATTTACTTCTGATTAGAAGAGATTTTCTTTTTTTAGTAATTTGCAGATGATTAGAACCCAACACTGTAAATCCTAAACCAGGTTGTTTTATAGGTTTGACAATATTTTCACAACGTCATTTTCTGTTTTAATGAGAGAACATTTGAAAAGCAGCTTTTATTTGAGAATTTACAGAATAAGAAATGGTTCTCATGCATGACTGGCTGCTTTTCGCCCATTGCACTTCTTTTCTTTTCCACTGCTTCGTCATTGTCACTGCTTCACCTCATCACCAGGTGACACCACTGACCTGCCAGGTAAGACCCTGCTCACCTCTCAGCTGTCACTCATCACTGATCCATTCACACACATGATTCTGTTTACATCCACGTGGAGAACTCTGTGTTTAACCTGTTGGTGTCGTTCGCTCTCTGTGTGTAGAGGCTGAAGTGTCTGGTGAGTATCGGCAGTCAGGATCCTGTTCAAGTCTGATTGTTCTGTTTGTAGCTCGACCCCCCAACTGCTCTGTCTGTCAGAGTCCATGTCGACACTAATGTGGATTCAGGTGAAAACACTAAACATTGTTTTCCACCATTGAAAAGTGGGCTTTTAAAATCAATGACGCCAACTTCCAAAAAAAACAACAACTTCTTGTTTGTTCAACTCTCCATGATCTTCAGGAGATTTTTGCAGCCACCACTACAAAAGTCCTCATCTAATGTTTGCCTTTTATTGAGGAAGAAAAGTCATATTTTCTAAGATTGACTGAAAAACCCACCAGTGCTTTGAGATGCTTTGTGTTTCCAAGACAAACTGTCACCGCTGGTGCGAGCAGGCCAACAGGGAATAGGCTGTTCAGTGGTTTAATTACACGAAGACGGGTACAGAGGCTAACGCAGTCATGAGGCAGGCAAGGGTCAAAACCAGGAAGGAAGTCCAAAAAACATCAGGCGGGTAACAGGTTTACAGGTAACAGAGGCAAAGACATGAAGGATGGGGTAATTTAACCATCTGGTAAGGAGTCTGCAGGGCTGATGAGGGAAGTAGAAACAGGTGGCCCTTACCAGGTGGCCCTTACGAAGAGGTGTGTAGATGGGTGGGGCAGTCAGGTGATGGGGGGCATCTGGTGGACAGGTGGAGAATCACACTGAAAGTCCTAAGGAAGTGTGTTATTATCGCAATCACTGTGAGGAAGGCGATGCAGGAGCAAATTCTACTGATATCTGAGTTCCTTGAATTTTACAGTTCTTCACTAGAAGAGAAGAAACAGATTAATCAACAAAAACATGGATTATAGATACAGTTAGAATGGATTACAGTGGGTGGACAGTACACCTGTGGTGGACAGCACACATATAGGGGACAGCACGCCTGTGGGGGGACAGCACGTCTGTAGGGGACAGCACACATATAGGGGACAGCACACCTGTGGGGGACAGCACACATATAGGGGACAGCACACCTGTGGGGGACAGCACACCTGTAGGGGACAGCACACCTGTGGGGGACAGCACACCTGTGGGGGACAGCACACATATAGGGGACAGCACACCTGTAGGGGACAGCACACCTGTGGGGGACAGCACACCTGTGGGGGACAGCACACCTGTAGGGGACAGCACACCTGTGGGGGAGAGGTCGGTGGGACCTTTGATCGGAGATCACCTTTGATTCCGACAAAAACAAATCTTAACTTGATGACCAATTACTTGTTTTTTTGGAGCTATCAACATTTGTCTCACTCTTCATTGGAGATTTTGCTTAGTTGTCATGGAAATGGTTGAGATGTAGTTGAAAGCTATGGAACAAGTTAGTTATTGGACCTTGAGTTAAGATTATTTTGTAAAACTGCTGTTCTCAAGGTCAAGAATGAACCTTCACTTTCTAATCATTTGGTTGTTTCCCAGCCACCATTAAAAAATAAGATTAATGTTTTTCTGTTGTTTTCATGCTAAAGTGTGAACACAGGATGTATAAAACAATCTGAAGACCTTTCGTAAACAGTGTTTTCAACTCTCTCCATATTAGTGTGAGCATGGCAGTAGAGAAACTAAAGCAAGTGGGACTCAGAGGAAAGCCTTGCTTAGCGCCTCTTACCAGCATGTTAAACTAGCCGTTCATGTCTGTTGTGTCTGTCCTGTCTGTGGTGAGACCGTGATTCAGAGCTCTTACAGAGGTTAGACCTGATCTGTTGTATTGATGTAGACGATATCAGGCATGAATATCAGGCATGACTGTTCCTATCTGCTCGACAGAATGCAGAGATCCTGTTTTATTAACCGTCTACAGTCATGATCACATGGGACACTTTGGTCCAATGCAGATTTACTGTGGACATTCAGTCCTCACAGGATGGATCGTAATAATGTGTTATTCATAAAGGACGTTCAAAACTAAACATTTGCTTTACAGACAGATTAAATCGATGTTGCGAGTACAGAACAGACCGACAACATCATAGTACTTGGAACGGCAAGGAGTAACTGATCAGATAATCAGATGGATGTTGAATACGGATTGTGTGAGCTGATGCCAGTTCATGCGGTGCTTTATAAACAAATAAAAGATCCCTGAAACAATTTCAATCAAGTCTTCAAAACTACTACTAATGACAGAGATTTTATTTGTCAAGAGATACAAATAAAATACGGACAATGGAAAGCTTTCAATTACAATTGTAACTTCCAAACTTTGTGACCTGTGGTTTGGATTTGATTTGTTCAAGATGACTCAACTCATCGTCCCAAAACTCAACTCGTCTTGATTTACGTTGATTTTAGACAAGAAAGGAGTACTATGTGATCATGACCAAAGTTTTGATTTTCCCAACTTTGAATCCCCAACGCAGTCACTTATCAGTTCTGCTCTGATGAATCAGCATGTCAGTCCCCTCCTACTCCTGAACGATATGGAAGTCGTGAATGATCCACAAATAGAGGATATCTAATCACTGGTCCCCTGCCTTCCTATTTCCTCTCTCAACTCCTGAATACTTAGCCTGGTACTCCTCGGTTCCTTTGGGTCCTTTCATTTCTCTGTTAGTTCACTGGTTCCTTAACTCCTCAGTCAGTTGGTTCCTTCATTCCTTGGGGTTTTGTTTCCTTGATGCCATGGCTCTCTGGTTCCTTGGTCCATGAATTCATTGATTCCATTATTCTTTGTTTCATTTTTCTGTTGTTCCTCTGTCCTTTTGTTCCCCGGCTCCCTTACTACCATAGCTCCTTGATTACTTAGGTTCCCCAGGTTTTTGTCTGCTCATTACTTTGGTTCCTTGACCCTTTGGTTCCTTAAACCCTTGTCTTGGGGGTTTCCCTAGTTCCTGGCAACCTCTGACCCTTTGCTCCTACTGTGGATATTAGGTTCCTTGGTCCTTTGGTTCCATGGTTCTGGGCCTCCCTTAAGGCCTTTGGTTCTTGGTACCACAGTTCGTGGGATCCCTTGGTTCCTTGGGACTCTGGTTCCTTGGTTTCTTTGCTACCTTAATAACTAGACCCTTGGTTCCACAGTTTGTAGGATGCTAGGGTCCGTGGCTGCTCAGTACCTTATCTTCTTGGTCCTTTGGTTCCTTGATTTCTGAGCTACCTTAGTAGCTCAGGTCCCTGGTTCTACAGTTCTAGGAAACTTAAGTTTCTTGCCCCCTTGATACTGTGGTTCTTAGGTTCCTAAGTCTTATGGTTCCACGGCTATCTTACAGCCTTAGGGCCTCTGGTCCAGTGTCCCTTGGGTCCTGGGTTACTTGATGCCTTGGTTCTGTGGGTCCTCAGTTCTGTGGTTCTTACATTTGTGGTCTCTTCTCACAGGCCTTGCTCCATCCATCCATGTGTGGGATGCCATGACCAAGCAGACGCTGTCAATCCTCCGCTGTTCCCATGCTAAAGGTGTCGGCTATGTAAACTTCAGTGCTACAGGAAAGCTGCTGCTGTCTGTGGGAGTGGAGCCTGAACACACCATCACAGTATGGAGGTGGCAGGAAGGTACAAACGTTTATCTCATATTCTCAAATTACCTGAAACGACGAGAGTATTTTAAAGGATCTAAACTATATAATATAACTCCACATACATATTCCCAGAGGTGCTGTGTGTTAGTAGCTAGCTGAAGATTAATGTCTGAACTGTCACTGCTGTACTGTTTGTGGCTAATAAACACAAAAGAGTTTAAAAGTTGCTTTGTGTTCATACATGCAAGGTGCATGAGGCAATTAAAATTTTTTGACCACTATGGGGCAGAAAGACTCCAAAAAAGCACCACATACACATAATTTGCCACAAAGAGCCTTGGTACATATATTGATATTCAGTACAGATAGGTATCTACTTGGAAAGTGATCTTTGACCTCTATGCCAGGCACCAAGGTGACCAGTAAAGGTGGCCAGGCTGAACGGATCTTCGTGGTGGAGTTCAGACCGGACTCTGACACCCAGTTTGTGTCAGTGGGAATCAAACACATCAAGTTCTGGACTCTGGTCGGAGGTTCGCTCGTGTACAAGAAGGGAGTGATCGGCTCCGTGGAGGACGGCCGCATGCAGACCATGCTGTCTGTTGCCTTTGGTGCTGTAAGACAAAAACTATAGTTTTTTAAAACTCTAGTTCTGACTCACCTTTTAAAATAAATTATATAAATCTGTAGTTTTTTTATGAATTTGTTTGTTTCTTCTAGAACAATCTGACGTTCACCGGCGCTATAAATGGAGACGTGTTTGTATGGAGGGAGCACTTCTTGGTGCGAGTGGTGGCGAAGGCGCATAGTGGTCCGGTCTTCACCATGTACACAACCCTCAGGGATGGACTTATTGTCACCGGGGGGAAGGAACGGCCGTGAGTACCCAAACATCAACATCCCTGCCAGAGTATGTAAAGTGATGACGAACAAACCAGCAGTTCCTCCATATTCACACAAGGGCTCAGTTCATGCAGGCTTTCAACACATCTGTCTTCGTAACTTCTGATTGACAAGTCGAAGGCCAATCATGCACTGAAGCCAGCCAGTGAACAGTGAAGGACGAGACAACAACAGGCATCAGCTACTAGAAATCTAGCTTTAACTAACATTCGCCTTGAATTAAAAGCTTCGAGCACTAACTTAGAGACAGTTGGCATAAACAAAGGGGGCTGGAACAGAATAAGACTTTTACAACCTGGTTCTTATTCTTTTAGTACCTTTAGGTTTGTATAACATTGTAATAAATAAGATCATCCGTCTCTTGTTGTAGAGATGCTCTCTTGGTAGTGTCATTTAAGAA
The DNA here is from genome assembly GCA_031216445.1 of Lateolabrax maculatus. NCBI lineage: Eukaryota > Metazoa > Chordata > Actinopteri > Acropomatiformes > Lateolabracidae > Lateolabrax > Lateolabrax maculatus. The sequence continues at coordinate 350,586 of CM062204.1, read as the reverse complement.
AAACTGGTCCCAGGTGAAGTTGGTTTAGTTTATCTGGATCTCTAATGGCTGTAGCAGTTGTTAATCTTCCTGGGGTCCCACTTGGTAGCATGTGAGTCCTTTGACTCAACCTGGGGTGTGGGTCTGCTGGGCAAAGTTAAAGGAGATCCATGTTGGGACTCTACCACTCTTAGAAATGTCTTGATGGTAAAATGGTACGTGGGGCAGAAGTACATTTAGTCCGAACTATGAAAATAAAGCCATGATTTTTGTTTATTTGACAGGACTAAAGAGGGTGGGGCTGTGAAGCTTTGGGATCAGGAGATGAAGCGATGCAGAGCATTTCAGCTGGAGACCGGCCAGCCGGTGGAGAACGTCCGATCCGTCTGCAGAGGGAAGGTACGAGACACATCTGATTATAAAACCAAACCTTTATCAAGCTTAAGTTCAAAAACGGACACAACCACTGCAAGTCATGTGCACAGGGGCTATGAATGTGCATCTGCTGTTTTTTTTAATTTGATTTATTTTTTATTATTATGCACAAAAGGTCATGGAATTTAAATAGCACATAAGGTCAGTTAACCTCCAGTTATAGAGCAATGCTATTTGCACATTTGTCAGAATATTTGCAGAACAGTAGCTAATGGAACATATTTATTTGCCCAATTTCTTGAAATTTGTTTAAAATGTTTGCACAGCATATAGATGGACAGATACTCTACTTTATGAAACATCTGTATTAACTAGTTCCAACAGATTTTAGGGACATTGAATGATAAAATTCAAAGATCTTTTTTCAAAATATAGACAATAAATTCTACTGTTGAAGGTAAGATGATCTTGATTCCTGTCACTGGAACAACAACCCCAAATTTTCTGCCACATCTCTTTCGTCCCTGTTGATCCAGGGTAAAATCCTGGTGGGAACCAAAGACGGAGAGATAATAGAGGTTGGAGAAAAGAATGCTGCCTCCAACACTATGATCAATGGACACACTCAGGGAGGGATCTGGGGTTTGGCAACTCACCCTTTCAAAGACGTCTTCATCTCCGCCAGTGATGACGGGACCATCCGAATATGGGACCTGGCTGATAAGGTACAGGTCTGAGCGTGGAGACTGGGAGTGAGGACATGGAGGGGTTAGTTTGCTCCACTACAAGTCTGAAGCTTTCTTGTTCTGTTATCTTGTGTTAGAAACTTCTGAACAAGGTGAGTTTGGGTCATCCAGCCAAGTGCACCTCCTACAGTCCTAACGGAGAGATGGTTTCCATCGGCATGGAGAACGGAGAGTTCATCGTCCTGCTGGTCAACTCCCTCACCGTCTGGGGCAAGAAGAGAGACCGCAGCGTCACCATCCAGGACATACGGTAGGACTTCAGTTTTTAACAGACATCAGGACATACGGTAGGACATCAGCCTTTAACAGACATCAGGACATCCAGTAGGACATCAGTCTTTGACACTTTGTTGTACCTCAACCAGCTTTGTCTTGTGCTTCAGGTTCAGTCCAGACAACCGTTTCTTGGCAGTGGGTTCAGTTGAAAGTGCTGTGGATTTCTACGACCTTTCTCTGGGGCCATCCCTCAACAGGATTGGCTACTGCAAGGACATCCCTGGCTTTGTCATCCAGATCGACTTCTCTGCTGACAGCAAACATATCCAGGTTATAAAGACTAAAAACCTAGACTCCCTTAGAGTTATGACCAAATCGATTGCTGCCACTTGTCTTGGTGCTCTGACCTCTGGCCTTTTACCAAAGGCTCCTTGTAATGTGGTAGATGTAGCAGCTGATGCTTCTTCTATTGTTGGGCTTTGTGAAACTCTTTCATGGGAGAATTATACATCAGTGAACTGCCTGAAACGTTAAATCTCCTTCATTTCCATCCCAGGTGTCCACCAGCACCTACACTCGGCAGGTGCATGAAGTTCCCTCTGGGAAGATTGTCACAGAGCAGTCTGTCTTTGAGAGGATCACCTGGGCTACTTGGACCAGGTGAGGCTGGTTCAGCTGCTCTAATATACTGTTTGATGTGTTAAGCTTAGGGAATATGCTGAATGGTGAAGGAAACCTACTGTCGGTTCTATCAATCATACTGTAGAGTTTAGAGGTTATACAGAAGTGCTAAGGGAACACACAGCAGGACTTAGTGAAGATAAACACTGTTTTACTTACACACCACCAGCTCTGCCTATCTCACTACTGTAGCTAAGCTCTAGATAACGATTAATTTTCTTCAGAACACTGCAAGTTGAAACCAAGGACTCTTTACATACTCTAGGGCTTAGGGAATCTATTATAGAGATTTGTTAACATACTGTTGGACTTGCTCTAGAGCCCAGGGAACATAATCTGGAGACAAAGAACAGACCATCAACCAGTAGGAATATATAGTAGAACCTAAGAATCATAAAGAAGAGCCCAGGGTTCCACTGTAGAACCAGGGGAACATAATGTAGAGTCTAGGGAATAAACCTTAGAGTTCAGGGAACTGACTGTAGAGCTTAGGGAACTACCTATAAAGTTTAGGGAACATATGGTTGATCTTAAAGAATATACTGTGGGGTTTTGGATCATGCTGTTTTCTGTTTTGTATTCCTAGCATCCTGGGTGACGAGGTTCTCGGCGTTTGGCCTCGTAACGCTGAGAAAGCGGACGTTAACTGTGCCTGTGTTTCCCACGCTGGCCTCAACCTGGTGACCGGAGACGACTTCGGCCTCATCAAGCTCTTTGATTTCCCATGCCCAGAAAAATTTGTACGTGAATGTTGTGTGAAAACGAACTCTCAGAGAGAAAGTCTTCAACTGATAATTGTGTCTGTCTGTCGTCCAGGTCACTTCTTCACCTCTCTGTTCCCCCTTCTGGTCTTTTTCAGGCAAAACACAAGCGTTACTTCGGTCACTCTGCTCATGTGACAAACATTCGATTCTCCTGTGATGATAAGTATGTCATCAGCGCTGGTGGCAGCGACTGCAGGTGAGATCAAGTTAGACCAGATCGCTCAGGCTCATTTTATTTATTTACTCAGGCCAAGAATAAATTGACTTATATGCAAACAGATAAACAGACTTTTCACACATCAGTATTCCCTAATAAAACATTTCTAAATTGAACAAATGACAACTCACAAACAAGATTTAATTAATTTGCATATTCAGTCTGGAAAACTCACACGAAACATTCTGCAGGTTTTCACAGAGGGACATTCATCCATTCTTCATCATCCATCACAGAAAATATCCATGTTCCCCAAACATTTTCAAACGTCCTGTTTTCTGCATATGCCATAATTATCCGTTCCCTCTTAATACGATTGTGTTCTTCTGGATACCTTTTAAATAAAAAACTTAGGATCCAAAGAAATGCTTTTAGAAATACTCTTTTCCTCTTCACAGTGTACCAACGTTTTCCTCACCTGCTTTTTACTATTTATGCCTCTTTTCAGGAACTAATCTCTGGAGCTAAATCAGGAACGTAAAGTTCTCATAAGGACTCATTTCTCTCCATGTCCTCAAAAACATAGTGAACTGTTTTTCTCACTTACAGTGTGTATGAGGACTTTAAAAAGAATAGTTTTAAAGTAGAAAGACAAAATGATGACTTCTATTTAGTGTTTAATAAGCACAAAAAATCCCTTGTTTAATCTTCCCTTTTGTTTTTTTCTCTCTCCAAGTTTTATCCATAAAAACAAAGTGGACCTTTTTTAAATACTGCGACAGAAGGACCGTGTATTCCACTTAGATCTTTATTAAGATCTTTCCCATCAAGTTTAGTCCTGTTGGCGGATTTATTTGCAGCTTTTGTCGCCGTTTTTCATATTATCATTACTATTAGTCGGCGGTCCTCTGTCGTGGCTCTACCTTCCCCTGTACTAACAGTGATTTAACCAGATATCTGTGGCTTCCCGTCACACTGTCTCCAAGATGAAGAACTCGATGACTCTTAGGGATCTTGTTTCTCAGTAAATCCGTTCTGACAGTTGGAGTGACGGACATGAACTGATCCTCTCCAACATTTCAGACGTCTAACTGCTGAGAGAAACACATCAGATAGTTCCATGTCTGAACAGATGAATATTTAGTTTAGCGTAGAGAAAGTGAGCACTCACACTGATGCAGACTCACTTTATCTCCACATTCATTCTTCTGTCTCTTCCCTGCAGTTTATTTGTGTGGAAATGTCAGTGAGTCTCTCCACTGAGTCCTCCATCGGAGTCTCCTCTTCTTCCTCTTCTTCTTCTTCTTCTCCTGTGATGCTGCACTCACCTCTGCTCAGTCCTTTTACCTGAAGTCACACAGAACAGGAAGTCTGAAACAGACTTTGACTGAACAGACTCGGTTCACTGCTGCCGACAGATTCCAACCTGTGACGTTTCTGGACGCTCTGTCCCTCCGCCAGCTGACGGACGGTTCTGTCTTCTATTGTCAAGTAGTTCTTCTCGTACATGGAGATATGTTTAATGTGAAACTTTATATTTCAGGTGTCTGTGTGGTGAGAAACGTTTTCCTCTTTAAAAGAAGTGGTAGCTGTTCGATGTAGCAGTGTTTCTGTTTGTCAGTATGTGCCTTTTTCACAAACTCTGACCAAACATTTGATACAACTTTATTTATAATTGTGGTGCTATGAAATCATTCATTATCATTTAGGGCTTTTTACACATATGGATACTGTCGTCGTATTGTTTTGTATCTCGTACTGTCTGATGATGATGATGATGATGCAGTTATATTTTACTGCATTTAAATGAAGTACAAAACAAATAGAGGAAAGGTGGCTCTTTGTTTGATCCCAGCTATTAAAATTGAAGTTTTAAAAATAAAAAATAGTTTCTTAAAAATAAGGAAAGAATTCTACCTCAAAATACAAGAAAGTGAAACTAAATAATAGTAAATAATGTTTAAGGTAGAAAATAAATATTTACTAGAATCATGTGCTAGAGCCTGTTCTGTGTTTCCTGTTTATTTGCATAAAACTTGAACTGAACGAGGATTTGAAGGGAAAAACCGACCAGAAGGCTTTGAATTGTTTATGTGGTGACGTTCTGCTGAAACTGGAAAGAACTTGTGCAACAACACTCGTGTTCTTATTGTCACACTAACGTCGGTCGCAGCATGTGTTTAGTATTGTTTCAAGGTGCTTTTCCTGAGTGTCCTATCGGGACCCGGCGAGAGATCGCCCGATAAACATGATGAATAATGACATAAATATGAGGAAAAAAATGTTTCTGCTACACAAAATGTTTTTTCAGACTTTCCTTTTCTCTTTCTTTATCTGCTTTTTTCTTCCAAATGATTGAACTTGAACCAGATTTAACGATTCAGAGAACAAACGGGCGTTCTTTGGTTAACTGGTGTCAGTCTGTAGATTTATACAAGCAAAGATTGTATCGTAGATTGTTTTTAAGGGTCATTCTGGTGCTTTACTGACTTTTCACTCGCCACCTCCGTTGTGGAGAACCTGGAAACACGATTTTCGTCCCCACAAGTAGATTGTCCTGCATTTAGCTGCAGTAGCTAATCATGGAGGCTAATTTCTGTGTTTACTTTGAGCCGGACTCGGAGATTTAGTTCAGCTTCGTGTTTAACAAGTTTCTACAGCGGAGGTGGCGAGTGAAAAGTTAGCGTGTCGGAGTCCGAATGGGCAGAACTATGACCCAGACTGAACAATGGCGTCTGGGAGTCTAAAGATAAACGTGAGGGGTCACGAGATTATTATGGGACACATAATAAGACAATTTCCAATAAAAATGTATAATATAATAAATATATAAACCTGAAACCACTGGACCTGGTTGCAGAACTGTTGAGAGATGATAGGACACTGATGTCAGTACTTTATTAAAGACTCTGACCGACTCCTCTAGCAGCAGATATTGAGCAACTTTTCCTTTTAATTTCATTTAAAGTGAATCTTCAGTACTACAATACTTTGACTGAAGTCATTTTTTGAGATTCAATAGTTCTCAGAAGAAGCTGCAGAATGTTTGGTACCTCGTGGAGTTCCACAGAGTTCAATGTTGGGTCCCTTATTATTTGAATTCTTCATTATTTTACACATTAATCCTGCACATTACAAACATTTCTACATGTAAGTGTTTGCCTCAAACATAGTTCAAGACAGTTCAACCGCCGCTCTAGATCAGACCGACGGTAACCATAGCAACAGGGCTGATGCATCAGTTAACTGGGTGGCTAAACTAACTACATCCTCTTTGTCATCTCCTCTTGTCCGTCACTCTGTGGGACAACATTTATTGCAAGATGGCCGCTGATTATTTTAAGTCATTTCACCTGCAAATGTCAAACTTTGGTAAATCATCTCCAGAGTCAGATGCTTCAGCTGGATTTCAGTTTGATCTCTCCTCATCTTCATCTTCATTGTGCTAAGAGCTAGGCTAACAGTTTCCCTCTGCTTCCAGTCATTGTGCTAAGCTAGGCTAAACATGTCGTGCACCCACTGATATCCAGATTTCCCAAAACGTTGGACTGTTTGTTTAACAGGTTTTTATTCGGTCACTCATCACACGCTTCATGTTTCTCACCTGCTTCATCGTCCTGCTGCTGTTTCAGAGAACCAAAGAACAGGCGGCTCAGTTCAGCTCCATATTCTGTTTGCTGGTTGGATTTCTTTCTTTTTACATTTGTCAAATTTTGTCATCATACTGAAAAGGTTTAGTGTATTAAAATGATATATAACTGTGTTGAAAGTGGACAAATACATCTTTTACAATAAAAGTATAAGAAAAACTGAAAGATTACACTTTTTTAGATATTATGGATATTACGGAATCCAGCTGTTAATGATCACATGTTACATGTTCATTATTTGACCTGAATATACATAATTTTATGTTAATTTATTATTTAAAGATAGTCAGTATTAATCAGAAGAATAAATGTATTTCTTTGTATTTTAACTGCTTCATATCAATCTGTTTAGTTCAGTTTAAAACAAGGCTTCTGCTTTTTTTGTTGAACATTTTGAAATTCTCAGGTAAAGTACAAGTTGCTCAAACTGTCGTCAGTGGCAGATGAGTTCTGCAAGAAGATCTCTACATAAGAAGAGAAGAAGTAGTTCCGCTCACCAGGTGCTGAGGTCGTATTGATCTGGATTCCTGCTCATACAGGAGTGGATAAATCAGACAAACAAGCTCCAGTCCACCTCCAGGGCACTGCCGAGGTGCCCTGGAGGTGGACTGGAGCTGAAATGGCGGCGCCCTCACCCTATGCCGTCTCCACGCATGTCACGGGCCCCCTATCTGATATATATATATGTATCCATGCAAGCATGTATGTGTGTGAATATGCTTAGTGGGGCCTGTGTGTTTATATAGGATTTAAACGCAATTTCGTTGTGTGTGCGCTCTGGGTTCAGGTTGCACGCTCAATTGATAAACACAATCTCTCAAAATCCGGAGGAAAGGATCGTACTGAAGGAAGTCAATACAGAGTGGCAGCAGCACTGGGATCAGGAGACGAGGGGAAGACACAGTAACCTGAACCGGTTCATGTGATCATGTCCTGGTGAGCTGCAGGAGACATGAGTCACAGAGAAAGGACATGTCGGAGGACTGAGAGGACCAGGGAGGACAGGAGCAGGAATAAGGACCAGACTGGAGTGAGGTGGAAGCTGACCAGGTAAAGATACCTGATCACAACTGATGAGGACAGTGTCAGTCCGGACACTGTAGGAGGTAACTAACTCCAGGAGGGGGCAGTAGTGCAACGATATGGATGCAGGCTGCCGTTAAAACCCAAAGAAGAAGAAGTAGTTCCCCTCCAGAGCTGCAGGGGGCGCTGCGGGCTGTAGTGAAGTGTCATGGCGGCTCCCTGTCGCAGGTTGGGTTCACGGTGAGAGAGCCGACAGGTGAAGTGTTTATCTGAGGATGAGCTGAAGGAACAGACAGAAGCTCAGTTTACCGAGTGAAGCCAAACAAAGGTAACAACACCTGAACCGACTCAACCTGGTTTGTAGAAATGATTCTGTTGGTAAACTCGGCGTTGATAAAACCACCAAACACTTATTTCAGCCTTATATCCGGTTCTTCTTCAGGTTTCTCCTCTTCGGTGCGACCAGTTCTCGTTAATAGAAATGACTTTAAATGGTGCCTTGCATTGGTCTGATGTCCAACACAATGTTCATATTCTTCCGGATTGTTAAGTCTCTCTACTGAATCTTTATATTCAGCCAAGACCCTTTGGTTTCTGTTGTACTTGCCTCCTCAGGGAAGGATCAGCTCTCTGCTCGAGGGAAACTCTGGCTCCATTGTTTGACTCTGACTGATCCAACATTGAAATCCTTTATCCTGACAGACTTTCACTGCAGGAAATGATCAAATTCTCTACTTGTGGTCACAACAAGCACATTTCCTTCTGGATTGTTTTGCGGGTTGATCTGACTCTGAAGGTTAACTGTGCCTGAATGCAACAACCTGCTCTTACCTGTGTTGCCACACGATAACAAATACTGATAAAACCACGATGATGATAAAAGGAGGAAAAGTAAAGGAGGTTTGGAAATGATGAGCAGGAATGAGACTGATTTTAATCATCATGAACAGAGCAGATAAAAGATCTCCTGTTGATCTTTGTGTCACTTTCATGTCCACATTCAGATCATCATCACCTGTCTCTCTGCAGGTATGAATGTGATGTCATCAGTGATGCGGGGGGCCCGGCGGCTCGCCCACGCCGACCCGGCTCTGCTCGGCAACTTCCTGTCTCTGCCCCTCCCCTGTCCTGCTCGAAGCCCCGCCCCCCTGCTCACCTGTCAACAGAACAGGAAGTTCGCCTCCAAACAGGTGAGAGTCTGACTTCCTGTTTGTTTATTGTGACTGAACGACGCTAACGGGAAACGTCCACCTGCTATTGGCCGGTCTGAAATTAGTGGTGATGTCACTGTGACGTCACTGTGTTCACCTGCGTTCAATAAAGAACTGTAAATATGATGTGATGTCAGCAGGTCAAAGGTCAGAAGAAAGATCAGAAGAACCAGAAGGTCAAAGCTAAAGTGGACAGACAGGAAGTGGAGATCAGGCAGAGGATGACGGTGGCGGCTCTCGCCGAGGCCATGAACAAAGACTTTGGTGAGAAGCAACAAAGATCCTCCGTCTGTGTCGATAAAGCTCCGGTGTTTCTTCGCTCCTGTGATCACGTGTCTGAGGCTCTGCTGAATAAGTTTTCCTGAACTTCAGATCACGTGTTTGAGGCTCTGCTCAACACCTCGCTGGATCTGGACTCTCTGGAGCCGGACTCGGTTCTGGAGGAGAGGTGGATCAAGGAGGCGGTGACTCGATCAGGGATGAAGTTCAGATGGGCCAAACTGAGCGAGAGCAGAGAGAGACCCAACAGAGACGTCCACCGCAGGTACGAGACGGGAAGATGTCCCCTGATGTCCATTTATACTGTTTCTGCCACCGACCAATCAGAAAGTGATTGATGACATCACAGGGAGCCTCATAAATGTATAAAACTTGTATATTTGTAATAGAAACGTTTCCACTTTTAGTTTTTTTAGGATTGACTTGAGAATAAATTGATAATTACATTTGACCCCTGACCTCTGACCCTGTCAGACCACCAGCAGACCCGTCCAGCCTGGTGTCCCGCCCCCCCGTGGTCACCATCATGGGTCACGTGGATCACGGTAAGACCACCCTGCTGGACAGTCTGAGGGAGAGCCAGATCGTCTCCACGGAGGCCGGAGGGATCACCCAACACATCGGAGCTTTTCTAGGTAACACAACACCTGAGGATCCTCATCTGCTGTTTTATACAACTTTATCGACAACATACCGAACGCAGTACGACAAAACAACAAGAACTTCGTCACACAGGCAATAACGTGAAATCAAATCTAGTTTAAAGGGCAGAAACCAGTTTTTAAGGATTTACTTGAGATTGTCGAGAGTTTTTATCATTAACAGCAGTGCTGTTGTCACTCGCTTATTCAAGTCAATTCTTCTTCTACGTTTTTTTTATCGTCAAGGAAACAGAATGTGTCAAATTAAAACCCTTCAGCATCTCTGAAACCAAACCCTTTCCTTTTCCTGGGAGGCTTTTAATGTGAAACATCTGCAGGAAGTGTTTCAGTTAATGGTATCTTAACAGTGAATTAACATAAAAAACAGCAAAGTAGAATTACTAAGTGCTAAAGGGCTGCAACTAATAATCATTATCATTATCAATTAATCTGCTGATTATTTTCTTGATTAATTGATTAACTACAAAATGTTCAAAGATGGTTTAAAAAATGCTCTTTCAAAATCTAAAGGGCTATTTAACATTTTATTACAGCTAAAAGAAAACCAACAAATATTCATTCAGTCATTTTTCTGGTGTTTTTGCTAAAACATTAAATAATTTATGCGTTTAAAAAATTGTTGTTTAGCTTTCTGTCGATTAACAAATCGATTAATTGAGTAATGGATGGAATGGAATTAGTGCAATAAATCCTCCTCTGAATGTTTTTAGTTGTAGTTTTGTGTGGTAATGAGTTTGTTTATGTTTTACTGTTTTTTTTAAAGCGTTCTAAACCAACCAGACTGCTGGGTTTTTTCTTCCAGTCCAGCTGCCTACAGGTGAGAAGATCACCTTCCTGGACACTCCTGGTCACGCAGCCTTCTCTTCCATGAGAGCCCGCGGAGCCAACGCCACCGACATCGTCGTCCTGGTGGTGGCGGCCGACGACGGCGTCATGAACCAGACGGTCGAGTCCATCCAGCACGCCAAGAGAGCCAAAGGTAGGATGCTGCACCTGGCAGTCAAGCTCAGGGCTGAAAATACTACTTTTCCTACCGTTTCTGAAGTGTTTCTGAAGTGTTTCTGAAGTGTTTCTGAAGTGTTTCTGATGTGTTTCAGTGCCGGTTATCGTGGCGGTGAATAAGTGTGATAAGCCTCAGGCCGACCCTCAGAGAGTCAAACAGGAACTGCTGTCTCATGATGTCGTCTGTGAGGAGTTTGGAGGAGACGTTCAGGCGATCCATATCTCTGCCCTCAAGGTGAAGTCTAAAATCAGTCCACGGTGGCGCCCCCTGCAGGCTGTCAGCAGCAGCGCGTTGTAGTTACAGAGCAGGAAGAGGTGAGGTCACTGTCATTAAAGTTGATGACATCGTTGCTGTTGTTGTTGTCAGGGCGACAACCTGCTGGCTCTGGCCGAGGCCACGGTGGCGTTGGCGGAGGTTTTGGAACTGAAGGCGGATCCCAGCGGCCCCGTGGAGGGACTCATCATCGAGAGTCGTACCGACAAAGGCAAAGGGTGAGTCATCAGGGACCTCCAGAAACAGAATGTAGCTCTGGTTCTATGAGTTGTGACCTGTCTTGTGTCCCCTCAGTCCTGTAACTACGGCCATCGTCCAGCGGGGGACGCTGAAACGAGGTTGTGTCCTGGTGGCGGGGAAGAGTTGGGCCAAAGTCCGTTTCCTGTTTGATGAGAACGGGCGAGTGGTGACGGAGGCCGGGCCCAGCGAGGCGGTGGAGGTGGTCGGCTGGAAGGAGCTGCCGTCTGCTGGAGAGATGATCCTGGAGGTGGAGTCTGAGGTGAGAACAGCCATCAGGAGGAGAACCTGGTTCTCTCTGAGCTGCGGTAAATAAAGGTTTTGTTTCTTGGTGGTTGAGCAGCAGCGAGCGAGGGAGGTGGTGGAGTGGAGGAGTTATGAGGAGGAGCAGCAGAAGCTGCAGGAGGAGCTGAGCGTCATCGAGCTCAAACAGAAAGTACACCTGGAGGAGTACAGGAAGGAGAGGGCGGGGCTAAGTCACCTGAGCTGGAGGCAGAGGAAGTCGGTTCTGTATCGGGCCAACAAGACCAAGTTCGCCATGAGACCGAGTGAGAAGACGCAGAGCGATGAGCGGAGCCTGCCGCTCATCATCAAAGGTACCAAACGGCTGCTGGTTTATTTCATCACTATCGTCATGACAACAGGAAATCTTTAGTTAGAACAAGTATATGTTGAACTGAGCTGCATTAAAACAGTGATGGTTAACAGTTAATTTGCATAACTAAAGACGGTTTTGTCCGTTGACAATGACGTTCAGTCTTCTGAGACTCAAACTGTTTGTGTTCACTGAACATCAGAACGCGGTTCTGCCCCATCACATCCTCTCTCCACTGACTTTTGACCTCCAGGTGACGTGGACGGGTCGGTGGAGGCCATCTTGAACATCCTGGACAGTTACGACGCTCAGCAGCAGTGTCAGCTGGAGGTGCTTCATGTTGGCATCGGAGACGTCTCAGAGAACGACGTCAACATGGCCGACACGTTCACAGGTAACAACCCACGGCAGAGTCTGATGCAGGTGATCGATGGGTTTTAGGTTCCCGTCAGTTCCTTAACGATCAATAAAAACGGGATTGCAGGTCTGTGATCAGCCAGTCAGCAGTTTACTTACCTATCAGGCCCTTCGATGAAACCAGACAAACACCAGAAGATGACATTCTTCTGTCACTTTATAAAGATAATTAAGCTTTTCGTAGTTTTAAAGTTTGTGATTTGAGCTGTTTATTTAAGAAGAAATCAATAAACCGTGTTTAAAGGTGGAGCTGAAACTTTGTAACTAATATTAAATATTCCACTTCTGTGATATCTTTCTTAAACTGATGTTAAAGGTTTAACAGTCATTTACTATTTAAATTGGAATATTTAGAAAAAGTGATTCCCCCCCCCAAATGATTCAGACTTACGTCTATGAACTTTATTTATTTTACTTTCTGACTCACTGCAGCTTAACAATAAATGACCAACACAGAAACTGAAAAACATCGAACACATCAACAATTTAAAGAATCACATTTACATGGACACCGGAAGCAGTTCTTTCAAAGTAAAACTTATTTTATTGAACAAAGAATGAATTAAATATGAACTGTTGAACAAGAACTCAGTGAAACCGTCTGATTATTCCTTGGTTCAATAAAATGTTCAGCGCGACGTCTTTGGTTTACCGAGACAGAGGACAATCAATGAGTGAAATTGATTGAAATAGTGAACTATTCGCTGAATGGTCTGCTCAGTCAGACTTTCTTCTTCTTTCCTCCGGCTTCAGGTTCGATTTATGGCTTCAACGTCGAAGCCAGCAGGTCGATCCAGCAGCTGGCGGCGAAGCGTGGCGTCCCGCTGCGACTTCACAGCGTCATCTACAAACTGATCGACGAACTGAAGGACGAGCTGAGCGCCAGACTGCCTCCGCTCGTCTCCGAGAACATCATCGGTGAGGAAACATTCTGTGTGGAACCCAGAGTCTTTGTTTTAATGTAATACAATAGGAAATTATACCTGACAGGAAGTGGATGGTCTCACCTGCTCTCTGTCTGCTCATCCAGGTGAAGCGACGGTCCTCGCCATGTTTGACGTCACCGTGGGGAAGAAGAAAGTTCCTGTGGCCGGCTGTCGGGTTCAGAAAGGTCAGCTGGACCGTCGACTCAAGTTCAGACTGATCCGAGGCCGAGACCCCGTCTGGGAAGGTGAGTCAGACCTGTCGTGAGAGGCCTCCTGTCGCCGCTGACGTTCCTCTAATGTTCCCCTGACGTTCCCGCAGGTTCTCTGGTGGCATTGAAGCACCACAAAGACGACGTTCAGACGGTGAAGGTGGGGATGGACTGCGGCCTGTCGGCTGATGGCGAGGTCGACTTCAGACCCGGTGATTTCATCGTGTGCTTCGAGGAGCGGGACGCGCCGCAGGTCACTTCCTGGGATCCCGGTTTCTAATAAGGACTTCACTTCCCATCATCCTCTGCTGCTCAGAGGGGATGCTTCTGGTAAACAGGAAGTTGAACAACCTGCTTACGTACAGACTTCCTGTTTACGCTGACAATGGATGTAAAATGTAAATGATAATTTATCGATCTTTGTAAAATAAATCATGAGGATGACTTCCTGTTTGTTTCTTCCTGTTTAACTCAGGCCTGATTCTGGATTCAGGGTCTGAAGAAGCTGATAAACTCAGAAATGCCAACTGCCGGTTGGTTTAAGACACATTTTAATAAAAAGTTCCAACTCTTACAGAACAGAAGAAAATGGATTCATGAAACATTTGAACACAAATCAGGACTGAATATTATGAAAGTGAAGCCTTAAGAAAAAAAAAAAAAAAAAAATCCTGCTCTCTGATTGGACAAGTCCATAAACCCACAGTCAGTGGGTCTCAAACTTACGAGCTCTTTACAGGCTGCTTCTTCTTCTGTGGACTTTCTGTTAAACAAGAGGAAGTGTGGATGAAACCCTCAGCGAGTCAGACTGGCCCTTTATCGGTGACCTCAGACCTCTTCACTTCCTCTTAGTCTTGCCCGGTTTGGCGAGCAGCGCCGGGTCGATCTGATCCGAGTTCAGCCCTCTGACGGAGAAGAGTCGGGCGGCGCGCTCCGTCAGCGTTCCCCCGCACTTCAGACCTCGAGACATCAGTTCCTCCTTCAGGACGTCCAGACCCAGAGACTCCAGCTGAGAGACAGAGGACGCAGAGGACACGTTGACCGGAGACCCGCCCTGCTGGGGGGAGACAGACAGGTGTAACTGATTCAGTCTGAACAGGAGGAAATGTATCATTAAAGGATTAACGATCAACATGATCATCATGAATGAGACGCCATCTTTGAGCACTTTCTCCTTCAGACATTATGGGATGGACAGAGAGGACAAACTACTGACCTGGTCCCTGGAGGTCTGTGGGGGTCCCTGGTCCTCTGAGGGCCTGACGGTCTGGTCTCTGGAGGTCTGTGGGGGTCCCTGGTCCTGTGAGGGCCTGACGGTCTGGTCTCTGGAGGTCTGTGGGGGTCCCTGGTCCTCTGAGGGCCTGACGGTCTGGTCTCTGGAGGTCTGTGGGGGTCCCTGGTCCTCTGAGGGCCTGACGGTCTGGTCTCTGGAGGTCTGTGGGGGTCCCTGGTCCTCTGAGGGCCTGACGGTCTGGTCTCTGGAGGTCTGTGGGGGTCCCTGGTCCTGTGAGGGCCTGTCGGTCTGGTCTCTGGAGGTCTGTGGAGGTCCCTGGTCCTGTGAGGGCCTGACGGTCTGGTCTCTGGAGGTCTGTGGGGGTCTGAAGAGACAGAAAATTATTTTAATAAACATAAAAAAATAAAATCAGAACTGAAATGAATGGTCTCTGTGGATCAGTGTGGTCTGATCTCTACCTGCCGCTCTGCTCAGGCCCCGCCTCCTCTGCCTGTGTTGTCATGGTAACAGCAGCAGCTCCACAGCCGGAGGAGGACGTGGACGGAGACTCTTCCTCCTCATCTTCATCATCCTCTGAGCTCAGCAGCTCGCCCACACCGGTCCTGTAACCATGACGACAGATTTTCAACATCATCGTCGTCACGTTTACGTCAGCGTGTTTCCAGAACGACCAACTCACCAGAAACACGTCGCCGCCGCCGCCGTCTTCTTCTTCTTCTTGTGCGGCTGCTCGCTCTGATCGGAGTTCGGTCTCTTTGCTGCTGAGACGTCGTCCACCTTCACCTGACAGCTGGAGGACGCCTGCAGACCTGAAGACACAAACTACATTTAGATCACATGGTACAAGAGAAGCAGCAGCTTGGCCCTGATCAATAACCCCCCCCAACCTTTGATGACCGAGTCCTCGAGTCTCTCGGACAGGTCGTGACACTGTCGCTGGTACTCCGGGTCTGTGAACTGGTGTTTGGGTTCAGACAGTTTCCTCTGCAGCCGCTCCAGACGACGCTGCTCCTTCTCCGCCTCGCGCTCCGCCTGCTTCTTCAGCCACTCGGCCATCCTGCACACACCACAGAAGAAGAACTTGTTTAGACTAGGGCCCGGTGAGTGTGGACGGGTCGCCCCCCCCGGTGTGACCCAGTTTCTCCAAGTCTTACTCTTTCTCGTGGTTGACGTCTCGGAGGCGTCGGCCGCTCAGATCTCTGCAGGCTTCGCGGTTGGTCGTCTTCTCGATCTGAGCGCCCAGAGCTCGCAGCATGGACCCGAACCCTGAAACACACACGCGGCTTGAGTTTAACACCACAGAAGAAGACACAGATGTGGAGACAAAGTTACGACTGGCAGGGTTTCAGTGAGTTCGTGTCAGACCTCCTTTCCCTCCACAGAGGCGGGGCTCCAGGTGATAGACGGCCCCATGCTGCAGGGGGGCCTCCAGATCTGACAGTCGACCATTTCTGGTGACATAGAAATCCCCTGAAGAAGAAACTCCCTGCAGACACACACACACACACACACACACACACACACACACACACACACACAGCAGTTGATTTAAACACAAAGTCACATTTTAACAACTGAAATGTTTGACTGAAGAATTTCTGTTGGTGGAAACTTAGACTGAAGCCCCGCCTTCCTGACAGAAACATCCAATCAAAAATGACCACAGTCCAACTCTTCATCACGGCCCCCTGCAGCCTCCACACTCTTCATCACGGCCCCCTGCAGCCTCCACACTCTTCATCACGGCCCCCTGCAGCCTCCACACTCTTCATCACGGCCCCCTGCAGCCTCCACACTCTTCATCATGTCGCTGAACTTACTTCCGGTTTCTGGAAGCTTCGGCTAACGCTGTTCGCCTGTTTGTGTTTGTTAGCTACCGTTAGCACAGGAGCTAACTGGATTAAACCTTCAGCCCCGGGCTGTTTGTTTTCCCGCCTCGGTCTGATGTGAACTCTCACCTGCTGCTGGATGAACCGGTCCAGAACGTCTCGGACCACAGACCCGTCGGGAAACACCGAGTTAGAGACCCTGAAGCTCGGAGCGCTCACACAAACCTCCATGTTAGCTTCTCCGGTACTACTGCGCACTGCGCACGCGCAGCTCTTCTTCTTCGCTCGTCCCGAGACGTCAGCACGTTACGTCATTACGTTACGTCAGCACGTCAGCACGGCGCCACCTGCCGGCGGCTGTTGAACCTTTCATACAGTTTGTGTTGAACTAATAAATAAATTAAAATAAAATCTTTTTTATTACATTCTCTTGAGAAAGAATAAAATAAAAATAATAATTACAAAGGAAATGTCTTTAAAAACTACTTACGTGTTTTAATGATAGTTTATAACCGACCCGTAAGTAAATGTTTTATTAACCATTAATAAAGTTATAAATCCCTAGAGAAAGATCACGAGAGGTGGAAGGTTTGATTTTCTGTATATTTTTGATTTATCTGAATGATTGAACGGGATTAATAATGGGGGGGGGGGGGGGGGACCGACGGCCTGTATGGCAGCAGAGGTGGAGGAGGTGGAGGAGGAGGAGGAGGTGGAGGAGTTGGAGGTGGAGGACGTGGAGGAGGAGGTGGAGGAGTTGGAGGAGGACGTGGAGGAGGAGGAGGTGGAGGAGGAGGTGGAGGAGTTGGAGAAGGACGTGGAGGAGGAGGTGGAGGAGTTGGAGGAGGACGTGGAGGTGGAGGACGTGGAGGAGGAGGTGGAGGAGTTGGAGGAGGACGTGGAGGAGGAGGAGGTGGAGGAGGAGGTGGAGGAGTTGGAGAAGGACGTGGAGGAGGAGGAGGTGGTGGAGGAGGTGGAGGAGTTGGAGGAGTTGGAGGTGGAGTAGGAGGAGGAGGAGTTGGAGGAGGAGGAGGAGTTGGAGGTGGAGGAGGAGGTGGAGGAGTTGGAGGTGGAGTAGGAGGAGGAGGAGGTGGAGGAGTTGGAGGAGGAGGAGGAGTTGGAGGAGGTGGAGGAGTTGGAGGAGTTGGAGGACGTGGAGGAGGACGTGGAGGTGGAGGAGTTGGAGGAGGAGGAGGAGTTGGAGGAGGAGGAGGAGGTGGAGGAGTTGGAGGAGGAGGAGGAGTTGGAGGTGGAGGAGGAGGTGGAGGAGTTGGAGGTGGAGTAGGAGGAGGAGGAGGTGGAGGAGTTGGAGGAGGACGTGGAAGAGGAGGAGGAGGTGGAGGAGTTGGAGGAGGACGTGGAGGAGGAGGAGGAGGTGGAGGAGTTGGAGGAGGAGGAGGAGTTGGAGGTGGAGGAGTTGGAGGAGGAGGAGGAGGTGGAGGAGTTGGAGGTGGAGGACGTGGAGGAGGAGGTGGAGGAGTTGGAGGAGGACGTGGAGGAGGAGGAGGAGGTGGAGGAGTTGGAGGAGGACGTGGAGGAGTTGGAGGACGTGGAGGAGGAGGAGGAGGAGGAGGAGTTGGAGGAGTTGGAGGACGTGGAGGAGGACGTGGAGGAGGAGGAGTTGGAGGAGGAGGTGGAGGAGTTGGAGGAGTTGGAGGACGTGGAGGAGGACGTGGATGTGGAGGAGTTGGCGGAGGAGGAGGAGGAGGAGTTGGAGGTGGAGGACGTGGAGGAGGAGGAGGAGGAGTTGGAGGAGGAGGAGTTGGAGGAGGAGGAGGAGGAGGAGGACGTGGAGGAGGAGGAGGAGGAGTTGGAGGAGTTGGAGGACGTGGAGGAGGACGTGGAGGAGGAGGAGTTGGAGGAGTTGGAGGAGGATGTGGAGGAGTTGGCGGAGGAGGAGTTGGAGGAGGAGGTGGAGGAGGAGGAGTTGGAGGAGGAGTTGGAGGAGGAGGAGGAGGAGGTGGTGTCACGTTTGGAAGGCAGGAGACAGACAGCAGGAGACGTCATGGTTACAGACAGGACTCTGACGTCCACATCACAGGGAAGCATCCGGCCGCTTTATGTGATCATGTCAGGCAGCAGGAGCTGTAGAGACGAGCCGCTGAGCTGCAGGAGACATGAACCAGAGAGGAAGGACGTGACGGAAGCACCGAAAGATCCGGAGGAGAGAGGAGGAAGATGCTCGGCCAGCAGGAGAACAGAACAGCCCAGATACTGTAGGAGCTCACCGCTCCACAAGAGGGCGGTAGAGCTGCCGTTAAAACCCAAGAAGAAGAAGAGGAAGAAGAAGAGGAAGAAGAAGAAGAAGAAGAAGACGAGGAAGAAGAAGAAGAAGAAGAAGAGGAGCAAGAAGATGGCGGCGGCCTTGTGTAAGGTTGTGTCCAGCTTCAGGTGTGGAGTCCGGTTCACCTCCTGCAGGTTCAGCAGGAGCTCCTTCAGCTCGGACTCCGGCAGCGACCAGCCCGCCGCGGACAGACCCAGATCCGGCTTCGCTGCCGCCTTCGACCTGCAGTCGGAGCTCCGGCGGGAGGCGGAGAGCGCCGCGGCCGGCAGCAGCGGCCCCCGCTCCGGCCAGGAGGAGAGCTTCGCCTCGCTGCTCCGCCGGTCCCCGCTGATCCAGATGGGACCGGCCAGAGACAAGCTGGTGGTCGGGAGGATCTTCCACGTGGTCCAGGACGACCTGTACATCGACTTCGGCGGGAAGTTCCACTGCGTGTGTCGGCGGCCGGCGGCCGGAGAGAAGCTGCAGCGGGGCAGCAGGGTCCGTCTGCGGCTGCAGGACCTGGAGCTCACCGCCCGCTTCCTGGGAGCCAACACCGACACCACGCTGCTGGAGGCCCAGGCCGTGCTGCTGGGCCCGCTGGAGGGACGCGACGGGCGGGACCAGCAGAGCTAGGACGGACCCGGCTGCTGCTGTCTGGCCCTCAACCTGTCTGTCTGTCTGGCCCTCAACCTGTCTGTCTGTCTGGACCTCAACCTGTCTGTCTGGAGGAGAGAAAGCTGACTGATGTGTTTCTGTCTTTAAACCTCAGGATTGTGATCCGTCACTGAAATTAAAATAATAAATATCCATGTTTAAGATCAAAGTGGACATCTGACGCTCAGTGAATCAATAAAACCTTCTTCATCTGTTCAGGCCCATTTCTGCCTGGAACAAATAGATAAAATATTCATTCACTTTCTCTCTCACGATTAATTCATCTGCAGTTTGAACTGGTTTTATTTTGCACTGTTAAGTGTTTGAACATTCATGTTTCTATGTTACGTGAAGTTTTTATGAAAATAAATTATTAAATAACATTTCATAATAACTTGAGTAATTTGTTTCAGTTTACATATTTAATACAATTAATGAATTTAATATTGAACACTTTAGGGCTCCACAGTGTCCAATCATAGAGCGCTGCTGCAAAGACTCAATAATAGTAAATGAAAGTCAACATGGAAACAGAAATCTGAGCTTCAGGTGGAGGAGACAGCTCAGACACTGCTGTCACTTCCTGTCACATGATAGTTCTTCACTGAGGAACATTTCCATTCTTCTTCATTCTAAAAATAAAAGCAACATGAGGCCAGAAATAGACTTTAATGTATTTATTAGTGTAAACACGAGTCACATGACACAGAGCAACACAGAAATCAAACAGTCAGCTGTTCTGTTTCCTGTAATCACTTTCCATCCGGATCAGTGTTTGTCTGACCGAGCTGAACCTGAACGCCTCCACCTGCTGACGCCTTCACTGTCCTTCACCCTCCTTCAGGAGGACTCCTCACAGGGGGGGGGGTGTGATGGAGGCGACAGACAGCAGCTCTGTGTCATACATAGATAAATCAAAGCAGAGGTCATAATGTCTGCGTTGCAGCGCCCCCCACCTGCCGAAGGCTGTCGGTGCAGAAATAAAGCAGCAGAGATTCAGTGCATTAGGCTTCAGTACCTTGATAATGTAGTAATAATGTAGTACTGTAAATATGTAGTAGTGTAGTAAATATGTAGTAGTGTAGTGTTTCCACTGCAGGGTGTCACACTGTGTCTGACAGTACGGAGGCTCACTGCTGCCAAACTAACCTGCTGTTCATCACTGAGCACTTTCAAATTCTGCATCTCTTCTTTTTCCTTATGTTTTGTAGTTCAATTTAAATATACAGAGTCTGAATTATATTCTAATGAAAAATGCCCACGTTCATTTTTAAAGGTGTTGAACACAGTTTCTCAATAATTACGTTAATAAGAATATTTAGTTTATCCAAACGTTTCCTGGCAGGAGTGATGCTCCTACTGAGGATGGAAGACTTCGGTGATGTCGGTACAGAGCAGCACAATACTGCAGTAGTACTGTAGCAGCAGTATTGTACAGTATTGTACAGCACAGTGTGGTACTGCTGCAGTGTAAAAGTAGTTTGGTTTCCTGTTCTTCCTGTAGGAGGCACTTTGACTCTTCTTCTTCTTCTTCTTCAGCCACACATGGTCACATACAGCCACTGAGGAAGAGGGGATGAAGAACACATCCAAGGTTTATTAAAACTAAATAGTTTTTACTCATTTAAAAGGACCTTTACACTGAAAACATGAATGACTCCATTAACGGACTCACAAATAAAATCCCTTAAAAAGGAAACAATCTGATGACACATTTCATCCGACTGATCTCTGGTCCCTGCTGGACCGGGACCCCTACATCTGGTCACTGACTGCTTTCATTTCCTCCGATGATAACATTAGGTGCTTATTGATCAGGTGCATCTCAAATTGTTCTGACTTTATTTTGAAAATCTCAGATTTGTATCCCCAATGTGGCCTTAATGCTTTGTTGCCAAAAACATTCCCATACTTTTATTAAAGGACGTGTGACTTTGTCTGTTTCGTACCTCGATGATGTTCATCTCTGCACTTCCTGTCCCGTCTCGGTCCAGCTCCTGGAAGGCCTCTGACACAAACAGACACAAGGAGTCACTTTCAATTTTTTAACTAGCGTTATCAACAGTTTTTGTGTGTTGTGTATATTTGAAACCTGAGTATGAAACCAACAGAGGTAAAGTATAAGAAAAAGGTATTGTCGTTTTAAAGGTGATCACACTTAAGCTGTCAGATAAATGTAGCGGAGTAGAAGTACAAGTAACAGAAAAGAAAAGTGCAAGTGCTTCGAGATTGTACTTAAGTACAGTACTTGATTAAATGTACTTAGTTACTTTCCACCACGACTGACATTAAAATAAATCTAAACTCAACACTAATACAGTCAAAGGAAAAGGATGTGAAACAATAAAACAGTTTGTATTTGAGCAACAGGACATGTCTGTACGTACTGAACATGGCCTCCAGTTTGACCAGACAGCAGGTGAAGTTGTCGAAGTCGATGATCTCATTGTCGGCGTATCGAGCAACGAGCATCTGATACAGCTTGTTGTTCAGTTTGAACCCTGAAAACAGATCACAGCCTGGATCAATACGACTGAGCGGAATCATTTACGCTGTGACATCACCATCAACGTGGTTTACCTCCATTTTCCAATGCCAGACGCATCTCATAGGAGCTCATACATCCTGATTTATCCAGATCAAACTCCCTGAAGATCCCCTGCAGAAATAATCAGACTCAGCACCAATATTCAGATCACTTTCAACACCTCAGTGGAAAAATACTCAAATACAAGTCAAAGTGTTCAAAACAAACAACCACATTCAGGGATACAAAGTGTTTCATTCTGTGTTCTTAGTTTAAATGTTTCTTTAATGGAACTTCTGAATGTGATGGAACACAGAAACATCTCAGAGGTTTTATGTTCTGAACTCCAATTTCAATTATTTGCCCTTTTTTCTTTCTGTCTCTAAATACTAAAATACCCATGAGCCTCAACTGCTGTTTCTATTTAAACAGCTGAATGTTTGTTAAGGTTTCTAGAAAGTGTACAAGAGGGATTTTCACTCATTCAGAGCATCAGTGAAGTAACTCTTTCTTTATCACCCTCACTGACCTGATAGGATTCAAGCTGGTGCTCTCTGTGAAGGACGAAACTACAGAACTTGAGTTCACATATTTATTTAGGTTCCACCTTTGAAAACTTACCAACCACTTCCTGATCTTGTTCCAGAGAACCTGAAACTCCAGCAGACCAAGTCGAGCGCTGCCATTTTTCTGAGCTCAAGTCAAGTTCAACACTTTCTCATTTCAACAAGTGAAGAAGAAGTGAAGAAGAATGAACGGCACAACAAATACTTTTACTACCAACTACTCAGTAGTTTGTTCTAGAAGCAGTTATCACTCACACATCCCTTCTCTTAACAAAGTTATGTTCAAATGAATCCAGAAGCAGCCTTTGGTTTCGGTTCGGTCCTTTCTGAGAGACTTCCTGTTGGACTCTAACAAAAATAAACAGCAGAACCAACAGAACCTGCAGACAGCAGCAGGACCTGCAGAACAGAACCAGCAGAGAGCAGCAGAGTGAGGATACATCCATGAGGCTGACCATGGCTCTGCAGGACTCCATACCGAAACCATCAGTCTGCAGGTCTCTATCTGTAAACAACCACAGAAGAAGAAGTCATGTTACACTGTGTTGATTTTATGGATTTATTGATTTGTGTTTCAGATAGTTATTATTTTTCTAATTGTATCATGTGATAAAATACTTTGAATGTACTTGTATGGTTGTGGAAACATGTTGCACTAAAATCTTTTCAGCAACCACAGGAAGAGTTTCAAACTCCTCGAACGCTCTTTTATCGTTCTCTGTAAATCAGGAGTGAACTCAACTCCATATTTAAAAAAGTGAGAAGGTTGAAGATTCTTTATAATCTTATTATTAAAGCTGCAACACTTAAGAAAGTGATGAACTACATAAATAAATGACATGAAACACAATATGAGATAATCAATAAACTGCAAATGACCGATATGATATGGTATCCAGTTGTTGTGGTCTGATCCATGAGTGTTTGCATGTTTGTGCATGTTGCTCTGCTGTCATGTTCTGATGTTTGGTATCAAAATGAAAAAGATAAAATGTGAGTTGAATGTTGTGTTGATCCTGTTCTCCTCACAGGATGAACCTGTTTCCTCTGTCCCGTTACGGTTTATATTTATTGGTCAAGACTTACGTTTGGACACGACTCGGTTGAGGATGGTCCTGAGCTCTTGCACTGAGATCTCCATGTCCTGATGAGAGACCATTTTTATATTTGATCAAATATTAATTTATATATATATATATATATATATATATATATATATATATATATATATACACACTTTATATTATTCCTGATCATCCCATGGCTGTCCGACTTCAGGTTAAGTAAAGTTGAATCAAAATGTGTTTCACAGTGACACAATATGTAGTTTAGTATATTCAGTGTGCAACTCACGTCTCCCGACAGCTGAGCGAACATGGACCTGAAAGAATCATCCACGTCGCTCTCTGAGACTTCCTCCTGCAGAGAAGAAGAATGACAGGAAGCTCCTGAGGTCAAAGGTCGTCAATACACAAAGCCAGGAAGCAATGAGAGCAGGTAAGAAACACTTCATTAATTTCCTATTTAGATTAAAAATATTTATTTATTTGTTCGCACTTTAATAAATAAGACTACTGTATAAGATATGAACACAAAGACCGTTCACTATACTCAAACTTTTACAACATTTACTAAAATAAACGTGAATTTAAAGTAAACAGAAGCTAGAGGTGACATCCAGAAAAAAGAAGATGAGTCAGTGAACACGGAGAATTTATCAACGTTTGTTCAAGATGTTTTTTAACAGTAATCAAAGAATGAATGATGAAAGTTTCACCACATCACTGGAACATAAAGGAAGATGAAGATGTTAGTAATGGAGGAATCAGTCTTTAGTTGCAGAGCTGAAATAAACAGGCTGCAGTTTGTTGATACTGAAGAGTGAAAAGATGAAGAGGAGCTGATGATTCATGACACAGAGAAACTAATTCAACACGTTTCAACACGTTTTTTATTCACTGTTAATAGGAGGCGAGAACAAGCAGAGTAAATGTCATTTTCAAATGTGATCAAATGTGAATTATAGAAGAATTTTTTACCTCTTCATCAAAGTTTGCCACCACGTCGTCGTCCATCTCCCTGCAGACATTCACAGCGTCACCAGTCCAGACATGATTTATACACAAAGTTAAACATGTCTGAACTAATAAAGACTCACGTGCTCTCTGACTGTTTCTCGGTGAACACTCGCAGGACGAAGTCGGCCTCCTTGGAGGGTTCGAAGGTGGACGGGACGATCAGGTACTCGCCCGGTGGGAGGCGGAGCCTGGCGCTCACCTCTCGCAGGTTAATGAAGGTCTCGGAGCGAGCGCAGGAGGAGTGACGCAGGAAGAAGTCCTTCTTCATGTGGACGCTGGGACAGCCTCGGTACTGCCGGACACACGGACACCAGACTCGCAGTAAAATGAAACAGTTTGATCTGATGTACGAGTGGAATTTGTTCCACAGCAGACGAACTCACCTCCTCAGGAATCTGAAGGAGAACCAACAGGAGAAAAGTCACTACAGGCAAAGAGCTGGCTGTGCTGCTGCTACATTACTACGGCATCACCATACAACCATGAGCATTGGTTAGTGTTCAGGGTGGTTATATTAATAATAATAATAATTATAATTATGACGGCTTATTTAGAAAGCGCTGTTCAAGCAAGAGGCGTTACAGGCTGAAACATAAGGTCGGGACGTCCGCAGCATGAGATAAAACAGGTTGATATGTGGTTGCTAAGCTGATGCATTGCGGTAGTTCGGTGCTTGGTAGCGTGTTCTGGGTGTTTTTCAGTGTGTTCTTGGGTGGTTGCTATGTGGTTGGTAGGTGGCTGGTAGAGTCTTACAAGCTTGTTGCTATGTGGTTGCTATGGTAACTGGAGTGGTTTCTAGAGAGGCTGTAGGTGGTTGTTAGATGGTTGCTATGGCAATTCTTTATATGTGCAGCAGTCAAAGGGAGGGGGTATTACTGTGGTAGTGGTTACATCATATTATTACATGTCTTTGACCCCTGACCTCGTAGATGGCGAAGCCGATGGTGTGCACGTCCTGGCCGTGGCGGCGGAAGCGGCGGCGGTCTTTCTGCATCAGAGCCACCAGGAAGCTGCAGGCCGCCTCGTCGTCTTCGGGGTCATCGTCCTCCTCCAGCAGAGAGATCTTATACTGAGGGTTGATCCAGAAGGTGTCTGCAGGGAGGCAGCGACAGCCAGAGCATCATGGGAAATGCAGTTTTTATAGCAAAGAAGGTGGATTTCATGCAAGAAAAGGAGGAAGTGAATCCTCTATACTCAAATATTTAATGATGCAACGTTTTGACCTTAGAAAACAGACAAATAAAATGTGAGTAAATAAAGACCATCCCCCGTCCTCACTGGGATGGTTCCTGCAGCCTCCGGCGGTGCTTCCTCTCCTCCAGCCGCCCTCAAACATCGTCGTGGTCCAGAAATTGGTGGAGTCCTGACTGAGAGCGTCCGGGGTCAGATTACAGATCTCCAGCCTGGAGAACTGACGCAGAAACTCCTGGAGAGACATCCTGACAGACAGAAAGATGTTTTACCGTCTTCATCCTTTAAATGAAGTTTACTGACCCTGACGGTAGAAACCTACCAGAACTCTCCGTCCTCCATCTTACAGAGCAGCTCGTCCTTCTCTGCAGAGTCGATGGCGCTCCACTCCGACGAGCTGAGACACATCAGTCACATTAACACAGACAGATCACGTTTGCTCTGAAAATGGTTTTATGTGTAAAAGTGAAGCACTGACTTGTCGCTCCAGGCTCCCGTCCACTCCACCTGACCCCAGGGGTTCCTGATCCGGATCAGACGCTCCTGCCGGCCGCGGTACTCCACCTGCAGAGAAGAACATCCAGAGTCGGACACAAAGACTGGATCTTAATGCAGTGGGTCTGAGGTCGGAGGCTGAGCTCACCTGTCTGAGTGCGGTCACAGAGTAGGCGTGGCCTTTAACCAGCTTCTTGAAGGTCACCGCCTCCATGTCGAGAGCGCTGGTGATCTGAGGACGGAGCGGACAGGTAACACATCCAACCTGATGAGCAGCTGCAGCTCACCTGTTGTTACTGACTCTGAATATTCAATATGGACTCAATGAAGCGCGTGTGTGTGTGTGAGACTGACGTCTATAGAGCAGCCCAGCAGTGATCCTCTCTCCAGAGCTTTACTGATGATACGATGAAGATCTCTGGGAGCTTTCTTCAGCTCGTACATCTCTGCAACACCTCCTGTAAAGTCCTCAAAACCTTCAGTGGTGCTGCCGCCAGACAGAGCCTCGTACGAGCCGTTCAACCTCAAAACACACAGTGAAAGCACAGTGAACACACAGTGAACACAATAAACACACAGTGAACACACCGTGTGTCATGCAATTTTTCATTAAAACATGTGATGTGCTGAAGAAGATAGAATGCAAATGCAAAACTTTCCTTTCCTTTAACCTAAAGCTCTCAGGCTGTACCTCCACACCCGTCAGTGTCAGTCCTGCTACTGTGTCCCTCTCCAGTGAGAAAGGGCCTCAATTAAATGCCAAAAATGACTAAGCTTCCTGTAGGTTTTTACAACCCTTCATTTCTTTCATTTAACCTGTTAAGTTTTTATGATGTGTGTTAGTTAAGAAGTACAATAATGAGAGGTATATGTTAAAAAATAATCCATAAAAACATATCTCATGTGATTCTCACTGCACCTGCATGAACATATTATGTGATCCTCACTGACCCAGCCATGAACCCAGGTGCACCTGCTGGGGTGAACCGGTATGAACCAGTATGAACCAGTCACAGGCTGGTGGTGGCACTTGCAAAAAGAACTGATATAATGGTGAAAAAATGATGGGTTAATACACTGTTTTGAGGCTGAACATTAGGTGGGGACAAGTGTGGGCTCATGAGTATAAAACTAGAGGCACAGGCCAACATAAGTCAGAGCTCTTCAAGTGTAACTTGTGTGCACTCTGAACATCTCTCCTCTAATGTCGACATTAAAGTTTTGTTGCCCAGAACTCTGACTCCTGCTGAAGATTCTTAGACTGCACAATAAACACAGTGAACACAGTGAACGCGCAGTGAACGTACAATGAACATACAGTGAATGCAGTGAACACACAGTGAACACAGTGAACGCACAGTGAATGCACAGTGAACGCACAGTGAACATTTTGTTGTTTTGCGTTAACTGGACAGTTTTAAGTTCAAAGTTCAAACTGTAATCAGAGCTCCTAAACCTCCTGATTCATCTGAACACAGGATCTGAAGGTCAGCAGCTCGGCAGGTGGATGGTCTTACTTGGCGTAGGCCTTCTCCAGCAGGGCGCTCCAGAACTCGCTGCCTTCAGCCGAGTGGACAAACAGCAGCTCTCCGTCTTTGACCGGCAGGCGGTCGTCGATCACCACGTCCACCCACTCGCCAAACTGCCAGAACTACAAACAGATACACAGAAAAAAAAATAGTTTGTCATCTTAAAGTCCTATATGGATATAAAGGGATCTCAAAAATAAAAAATAAAAACTGTAAATATCATCAATGTATCAGAAAATCTGAACGTACAGATGCTCTGATAGAAGTGAGCCAATCAGAAACAGATATTAAATACAAACAATCAGTCCTGAAAGAATCAACCAGTAAGATAGGACTCTTTAAAGCCATCGACTGGTACAAACTCTTGATTTTCACATGAACGCATCGTGGGTGTGGCTTCTGAACAGCTGGAGTCTCACCTGGAAGTGGAAGATGCCGGCATATTGGTGGTCGAAGTTCTGACCGTGAGGAACAACACGATGCAGCAGCCGCTCATTCAGAGTCAGAGAGCCGATAGCAGCAAGCAGCCAGCAGTCGCCTGGAAAACATCCAGTTAATACAGATATACAGAGAGACTTCAACTGACACTTCAGCTACCATCAGACCTTACACTTCAACTGACACTTCAACTAGCTGGTGCATGTCAACTTAAACTTCCACTGCTTTCACATCTTACTCTTTAACTTACAGCAAAACTGCTTAATCTTCAGCTGACAGCACACCTACTTTCATCACTTAACTTTAACTGACTCTTCAGCTGCTTTCATTTCAAACTTGAGAGTTCAACTGCTTTCAGTGCTTACACATCAACTGACATTTCGTGCTGCTCTCAGTTATACTTCAACCAACAGTTCAATTGTTTTCAGCAGTTATACTTCAACTGAGACTTAATAAAAGTGAATAAATGTATAAATGTCATGTCTACTGCTTTATCTTACACATTAACTGACTCTTCAACTCCTTTCAATGCGTACACTTTAACTACAACACTCATACAGCATCTGCCATTTTAACTTGTTTTAGCTCCAGTCGGCTTGTCTAAAAGTTTTTTAGGTTATTTTTGGGTCGATGATCTAAAAGCGTTTTCCTGCGACTGTGATCCAATCGCTTCATCATCGGCTCTGACATCATGAGGGGACGTTGATCTGGACTCTGATTGGACGCACATGTTTACAGGAAACGGTTGCAGACCGAACATCAGCTGATTCTTTTATCCTGAACACTCTGATGGTCATTGGGGACACGTTAATGCTAAGCTAAACACTAACATCAACAACAACATTAGCTGCTTTCACATTAAGCTGCTAATGTTTCCGGCTAATGGAGTTTCCGTCCATCAGACATCCATTCACGGATCAATAACCTGATCAATACAAGGTCAGAAGTGATGGGCTGAGTGCTGCCTTCAGGTGCTCTTCGTGAGTTCTCATTATGCCTCGTCATGAAACGGACTGGAGGAAAACTTAACTTCTGCGCTATGTGGCCAGAAGTCTGCGGACGGCCGGGTGAGTCTGGACCTGTGTTTCCTGGTTTGGGCCTCATAGGAAAACTTAAAGCTCCAGAATATAAAGACAGAGTTCTTTCCAGGGTCACAAAGTCCAATTCAAACTATTCTTAAAACAACAACAAATAACAGAGAACCACAGGCGACAAAAGGAAACAACAGGAAACACAAGGCGACAACAGGAAACAACAGGAAACACAAGGCGATAACAGGAAACAACAGAGAACCACAGGCGACAACATAAAACACAAGGCAACAACATGAAACAACAGGAAACAACATGAAACACAAGGTGACGACAGGAAACTGGCCGTGGCTCAGTGGTAGAGCGAGGTCGTCCAATAACCCAAGGTTGGAGGTTCGATCCCCGCGACAACAGGAAACACAAGGCGAATACATGAAACAACAGGAAACACAAGGCGACAACAGGAAACAACAGGAGTCAGAAACAACAAGAAACACAAGGCGACAACAGGAAACACCAGGCGAATACATGAAACAACAGGAAACACAAGGCGACAACAGGAAACAACAGGAGTCAGAAACAACAAGAAACACAAGGCGACAACAGGAAACACAAGGCGAATACATGAAACAACAGGAAACACAAGGCGACAACAGGAAACACAAGGCGAATACATGAAACGACAGGAAACAACAAGAGACAACAAGAAACAACAGGAAACACAAGGCGACAACAGGAGTCAGAAACAACAAGAAACACAAGGTAACAACAGGAAACACAAGGCGACAACAGGAAACAACAGGAAACACAAGGCGACAACAGGAAACAACAGGAAACACAAGGCGACAACAGGAAACAACAGGAAACACAAGGCGATAACAGGAAACAACAGAGAACCACAGGCGACAACATAAAACACAAGGCAACAACATGAAACAACAGGAAACAACATGAAACACAAGGTGACGACAGGAAACTGGCCGTGGCTCAGTGGTAGAGCGAGGTCGTCCAATAACCCAAGGTTGGAGGTTCGATCCCCGCGACAACAGGAAACACAAGGCGAATACATGAAACAACAGGAAACACAAGGCGACAACAGGAAACAACAGGAGTCAGAAACAACAAGAAACACAAGGCGACAACAGGAAACACAAGGCGAATACATGAAACAACAGGAAACACAAGGCGACAACAGGAAACAACAGGAGTCAGAAACAACAAGAAACACAAGGCGACAACAGGAAACACAAGGCGAATACATGAAACGACAGGAAACAACAAGAGACAACAAGAAACAACAGGAAACACAAGGCGACAACAGGAAACAACAGGAAACACAAGGCGAATACATGAAACAACAGGAAACACAAGGCGACAACAGGAAACAACAGGAGTCAGAAACAACAAGAAACACAAGGCGACAACAGGAAACACAAGGCGAATACATGAAACAACAGGAAACACAAGGCGACAACAGGAAACAACAGGAGTCAGAAACAACAAGAAACACAAGGCGACAACAGGAAACACAAGGCGAATACATGAAACAACAGGAAACACAAGGCGACAACAGGAAACACAAGGCGAATACATGAAACGACAGGAAACAACAAGAGACAACAAGAAACAACAGGAAACACAAGGCGACAACAGGAAACAACAGGAAACACAAGGTGAATACATGAAACAACAGGAAACACAAGGCGACAACAGGAGTCAGAAACAACAAGAAACACAAGGTGACAACAGGAAACAACAGGAGACAGGGCCAATGTTTCCGTTTGTCATATTATTATATATCTTATTAATATATTGAATCACTTATCTATTGATTTCATTGTCAATTTATTTGTTGCATTGTCTGTTTTATTGACCAGATTATGATACAAAGCTGTCCAGCAGGCGGAGCTAAAGCAGCGAGAAACAGCTGAAGCTTTGCTCCCTTAGTAGGAGTTCTGGGACATACTGATCATTCCTGACCAATCCCGTGTTTACAACCACAGGTTACACAACCACACACACACACACATTACACAACCACACACACACACACTTTACACAACCACACACACACACACTTTACACAACCACACACATATTACACAACTACACACACAGAGTCAGGGCTCCACCCTGCTGCTGCTCGTAGCTGGTTGGAGATCAGACAGACTCTGTTCTGTGACTCACACACACACAAACACACTGGTGTTACCAGATATACTGTTGACATAGTTTTAGTTGCTGAGGACTCCATGGTGCCCCCCCCACCCAACTGTGTACCGTCTGACTCATACACTCAGCTGGTCTCTTAGCAACCGTCGTCAGGGAAGTTCCCTTCAAACTACAGACAGGCTGTGTGAGGTCACATGACCAGCTGACGGGACTCACCCAGCGCTCCCTGACAGACGTCCGTCCTGGTAGCTCCGCCCACGATGAACTGCGGGCTGTCCGTCAGCTCCTGGAACAGCCAATCACAAGCACCCGTCAGTGTTACATCACTTTACATTAGGCCACACCTTCTGCCCCCCCCAGCTTCAGCCTGTTGGCACGACATCATGACCTGGGGCCTGTTAGCTTAGCTTCAGTCGGTTCCTACCGTTGGTCTCTTCCATTCGACCCCTCTGGTTTTTGCAGTGAAGGGTCCGAGTTCCTTGAAGCCCAGTGAAGCCGGTTCTGCGGGGAACATTGAGTCCTGGAACAGGGATCCATTCTGCAGACAGTCCTCCTTCAGGGCCTGGAAGTCCTGGTTCAGGTAGCGTACGGCCTGCTGGACTGAGCCCAGACCTCCAGCCCTCTGCCGGTCCTTCTGGATTTGCCCGGACACACCCCCGAACATCCTGACCCACAACACAGCAGAAAACTCATCATCATGATGTCATCGACACATACTGATGACATCATGATGATGATGTCATCAGGCTCGTTGGAGATGCTCGTCGCCTGGAAAGAGGATCAGGTGGCAGCGGGGGGGGGGGACAGGAAGCTGCAGGCAGGTCGGATCAAACAGCTGATTGGCTCGAAGTTTTGTCCACAAACACCACGTGTTGTACAAAATCCTCATTTTCTGTGTAGATAGTTTAATTAGTATTTATTTAGATTTTTCCAGAATATAGTAAATGTTTCAGTCAGTGATTTATGAATTATGTTCTACTGAATGATGGTCGGAGGATTTGACTGTGAAAGATACTTTTGTTGTTTTTTATTTATGGACTTTCTTTATTGTTTAAATATGTTTGCACAGCTGATCCTGGTCTGTTTGAGTTCATGGTGTCTAAGCACAACTTGATGACTGTGTTTGTCAACCAGATAAGATGAATATTATAATTATTGTGAAGTGACAGAAAAGCTATTAAAAACCTGTTGGGAACTGAGTCTTATATATTCTGTGTCTCTCTGAAGGAAACTTGTGTGTTATCGTCCTCACTGCTGCTGTTCCTCTGTGATGCCTGTATGAAGCTGTGAGGACGTTGATTCAGTATTTACATTTCTTAAAGTTTGGGTCGTATGATTGTTTTTATGTAAACTCCACCAGAGACAGTTCATCTTTGGCTCTACTTAAACTACCATCAGCCTACAGGTGGATCAAACAGGACGTAAATATCTCCGTCACTTCCTGTATATTCTCTGAAGGCGGCTGGAAACTGTCCGACCTGACTGCAGCTTTCTGTCAGCGCCTCCTGCTGCTGCCGCCTGATCTCGTCCACTTTCCAGGCGACGAGCAGTTCATCTCCAACGAGCCTGTTTATCAGCCTCAGCTGTTGTTAGCAGTTAGCTCAGAGCAGCCTGGCTGCAGCTCGATTATAGAACGAAATCATGAACACGCAGATGTTCCTACCTGATTTCTGTCCGATGGGCTCGTAGGAAGCTGACAGGAAACACAAGTCTGGTTAGTTCACTGGATCCTGGAGACCAGTCAGAATCACAACATGTGACTAAACCATCAGGTCCTTCATTTGATCATTTAAAACAGTAACAGTCTCCGAATAATCAATTATTATTAACATCAGTCAGCAACTATTTTAATAATCAGTTTCTCCAGAGTGTCTCAGATCTTTTGTTAAGCTCACTAACTGAACGTCTTTGATATATATATATATACACACATTATATACACATATACTGTGTAAACATATATATATATATACACGTACTGTGTGTGTATATATATATATATATATATATATATGTATACACAGTATACATATATATATTACATTGTATAAACATGTACTGTGTATACTGCAGAAGTTTGAAGACTATACAGACACGAGGAGAACAAAGTATTTTGGGGAAACTTTGTGTTTTCTAAGAAACTTCCAGTCAGATCTATAGACTGAATAATGAATGGAGAAATAATGTGCAGACTAATCGATAGAGAATATTGATTATTTGCAGCCGGTCAGTGTGGCGGGCTGCAGCAGTTTACTGTCCTGTCATCACTGAGAGCAGATGAGCTGACTCATCGCTCTGAAAGCTCTCTGTTCTCTGGAGCTCCACCAAAACACCACACTGGTGTCGGACTGGGACGTGAGCACGGACCAGTTTGTTCCCAGTTCCACTCTGTGAGAACCAGCAGAACCAGCAGAACCAGCAGAACCTCCCTGAGAGGAGTTCTCGTCTGAACTCTCTACAGGAAAGCTTCAGATCGATAAAGTCAAACACTGAAAGGCTCTGCGGGTCAAAAGGTCCACACAGGATTGTTACAGAGATACAGGGCGGGGCCCAGACCCTCAGGGGCCCAGACCCTCTCCACTAAAGTCCAACACCAGCTTGTGGCCCCGGCCCCCAGAGGGAGCCAGTTATTCTCTGTAATAATCTCTGGCAGGACACAGCTTCAGTCCTGATCAGTTCTCTGGACACAACGTGTCCACGGGTTTACTGGAGGTTTACAAAATGAATCTGATGACAATAAAGACGAACATTTTACATGATGTCTGGAATAAACATTATTCCTTCCACATGGGTGGAAATTTATCCCTCGTTGTCTGGTCGGTGTGTGACGCTGCAGGAGGGCTTCTCTGATTGGTTAATAAACAGGATGACGGTAACGGTTCCGAGTTTCTGCTGAAAACCGTAAAACCAGCTGATCCCATTCACATGTTCCTGCAGAGTCCAGAAGCAGCCGTTTTACACACTCACCCCCCACGGAGAACACCAGTACAGACCACTACAGACCAGTTCACACCACTACAGACCAGTACAGACCACTACAGACCAGTTCACACCACTACAGACCAGTTCACACCACTATAGACCAGTTCACACCACTACAGACCAGTACAGACCACTACAGACCAGTTCACACCACTACAGACCAGTACAAACACTCACCGGCCGGTCGGTCCTCCGAGTCTCAGTCTGGATGCAGCTCCTGGATGCGGTCGGTCCTGCAGGACTGAGCGGGACTGGATGCTGTGTGTGTTTTGAGGTGTGTGTGTGTGTGTGTTTTGTGGTGTGTGTGTGTGTGTGTGTGTGTGTTTTGTGGTGTGTGTGTGTGTGTGTGTGTGTTTTGATGCAGTATCGAGCCCCGCCCGGTGGGAGGGGCGGGGCTCCATCATCATCATCATCCTCATCATCACAACATGGCGAGTTAAAAGAAACACCGGCTCCTTTTCTGATGGTTGTATCATCGGAACAAAATCACGAAACATCAGCGACAAAAAATATTTATATTTCTATATTTTATGTCAAGTGATTAAATATTCCAAGAAACATTCCTTGTAAGTGAAATCAATCAGATGATGAAATGATCTACTTGGCAATAAATCTCATTCTGATTCTGAATATGGAGAAAATATGGAGAATCACTGACTGTGTGTAACACAGGTACATGACCTGAGAAAGTGTGCAAGTGTTGTTGACTAAATCAAGACGTCAAGACCGAGAAGCTAACTCTAAGCTGTTTGACGTGTCCTGGTCCTGGTCCAGGACGTGTTTGACGTGTCCTGGTCCTGGTCTCTATGGTGGACAGAGATGAAACCATCCTTTAAGGACAAATCATGAGAATCACAGATCACACCCGCCCAGCCTGTTAAAGGGTTTGTGGATACATTTATTGACTTTACATGGACTCTGTCGGTCAGGTAGTGTTTCGAGTACAACAGAACTTATAAAACATTTGGAGTGACAGGAAGAGAAGCTGTGGCTGGAAACGGGAATATGGCGTCCTGCAGTAAGACTGAAGCTCTGGGCGAACACGGAGCGACGGCTCAGATCATGGCGAAGTTTATCCACTGCAGGAAGAAGAAGAGAACACCAGGTCCAAGTCAACACCTCAACTCAACCTAAAGACTGTGTGTATTCTGCTGACTCAGCTGGACCAGGTCCTGGTTCTGCAGACTGTTTTGTTCTCACCTGGTTGAAGTCGAGCTCGATGGAGCCGCTCTGGTGAGCGTCCAGCTTCTGAAAGATCTCTGAGGAGGAAGATGGATCACACGTCACAGTTTTATTGACAATCGGCTGCACGTCTTTATTAAATATTTGGTTCCACAGTCTTGGTGACGACTCACACGGTTAAGCTGGTTGTTGAATAAAAGTTGTTCATCATTTTATTCAATAAAGAATTACTGAAGAGGGAAAAAAGCTCTCCAACCTAACTAGGTTCATTGGCTCCTCAGCTAAGACGGCCATTTTGTTGTTAGACTGTGTGATGTTAGAAATGTGGAGGACTCACTGAACATCATCTCCAGCCTCATCAAGCAGCCTACAAAGTTGTCAAAGTCGATGGTCATGTCGGGGTCGGAGTATCGAGCCACCAGCAGCTGGTAGATGGTGTTGTTGAGGGTGAAACCTGGAAGACGAGACGCAGGGAGAACAAGCTCACGCTAAAACCTCTGAAAACATCTTCAACATTAATGCTGTGTTCAGACTACCGGTATTGCTCAAACGCTGGTTGTCGTGGTTATCGATCGTCAGTTGAGAGTCGCACTACCACAGCTAGCCATTGTGCGTTAAAAAATGTACGTTCCAAACTGCATTTTTTTGTTAGTGTCCTGGTAAATGAAAAGGGTTCAATAGCTCAGGAGACTGCAAGACTGAGTTTTTCTTCCATTTATGAAACAGAACAGGAATTGTGGGGAGAGAGAGGGGGAGTGGAAATGGTGAAACAAAAACATATGATTGGTTGATGCTTCACCGCATCATTGGAGCGCTGAAAAAAGTTGAGGCCAGTCAACTTTGCTTCGTAGCTACTTTGTCGCCGGTAGTCTGATCACAGCATAAGACACTATGAGTCTTAATACAGATTCTCATCAATCACTTTATGAGTTTGATGTTGAGCACCATAAAAACAAAAAACATCATTTTGTGAACATTGTTTAACTTCATTAACAAGATTAATGAAAAGAACATAAAACCAATGAATAATCCCTTCTGTTGAAGCTGCAACTAACACATGGAAATACAATAAAACAATAACTGAATGTAAGAAAAGAAAGAGATTTACTGCAACAAACAAAGGTAACACTGCTAACGAAGCTCCAGCAGGACGTAACGTACCGTCACCATCAGTCTACAGTATAGTGTGGAGAGTCCGCAGCAGCAGAGGGAAACAAACACATTGTCAGTTTAATACTGAAACACACCAGAGACGTTACAGGGGGAGGAGGCAAAGAAGAAGAATTGATATTAGTGAGCAGGAGAAGATCCAGGAAAGATTTTTATTTTGAAAGTTACACGAGTGAGTTTCTTGCCCTCCGCGGGCCTCACACAGCTGGGACGATCAAACTATCCCTTCTGCTACAAACAGAGGACGAGGTTTGTGCAGTGACTCTGCTGGGAATCACCATGACTCACATTCAGCCCTGAAGTTTAAACACAAACATGTTGAAGTGATTCTCTGGAAGAATATGATGGACTGAGTTTAATCTTGGTGGATGGAAGTAGAGAAAAGAAAAGAGAGATCTGATCAAACAGCAAATACAAGATGAAACAACGGTTTACATACAGTTCTTATGAATCTATGGAGAACCAGGAGGGAATGTGCAGAGTTACTGAAGTTACTTCTTCCCAGAGTCCTGACTCAAGGAAACGTGAACTGATAACATGAAACACATGTTGGATCCTTCAGGGGTGACTTCCCCTTCTAGATCATATCATTATCTATGCTGTCCCTCCAGAATAAAGCTCCAGAAATCAGCTGCAGAAAAGAATCTTCCTGTTTCTAAGTTTATCAGTGATGGTTGTCTGTCCGTCCATGGGGACACTGCAGACAGGAGCTGCTGTCTGCTGGTTCACTCTGTGATGGACACACCTGACTACAGGGACACTGATACAGGAAAAACACTCACAGCTAACTCACTGACTCCATGGAAACACATACACTTCCTGTTTATATCCCCCATAGCATTATGGGAACTGTAGTTTTAGAACTTGGATTTTCTCCCAAATAGAAGCAAGGAATACCAATTCCCTTTCTTTCTAAACAGTACTATAGGATAGAGGTGGGTTTTGTATCAAGGTAGGCCCACAGTCTCAGACTGATCCTCGTTTATGTTTCAAAGTCGCAGATTTCAAAGATTTCTCATACCTGTGATACTTCAAAAACATGCAAACAAAAGCTTTTAAGTTTCGGACTGAACATCGGACATTCATGTCTTCTCAGTTTTCTGATGAAGTGAACACGACAGGAATATTTGAATTGTCCATCACACATGATGTGAACGAATGAAGCATCACTGATTCACAAGAGACTTCATCTCTTCAACTCATCCCGTCTGCATGACCACAGGGAGGACCCCTTTAACTAACTCTGGAAACATCCCGACTTCACCCAACCAATCAGATCATTTCTGACTCCTCTCATACAAACTAGGAAGAAGGAAAAGAATATTTAAAGACATTTGTTTGTCCTGATGGAGCTCTGAATGTTTAAATGCTGTCAGTCAGCCTGAAGCTTCTGAACCAAACCACATAGAGAAAGTGAAGATCTTAACGAGCGCTCACAGTGAAAGCAGACAGGCAGGAAATAGTTTAGATGTGCTGGTTTTTCAACAGGACTGAGCAAAATTTACTGGCAATAAACAGTGTGGAGGTCAAAGGTCAATGCTGCTACAGATCAACAAACAGCTGCTGAGTCTGAATGTGGAGCTTCATGTAGGAGGCAACAGATGTGAACCTTTATCTTTGAATCAGTCTTTTCCGCCATATTAATATATATAGTGGACTAATCTGATCTGCTGCCATATTATTAAAGACAAATAAATTGTTTTCAGATGAATTATCCACAGTTCACAGTTCCGATGTTTGATGGTGAGAATTCCTCAGAAAAAAGTGAAATAAGTGAAATGTTTTAAACACTTCAGTCGGAGTGTGTTTGCTGCAGTAGAAGAAGAAGAATAGGGAAGAGAAAGAAGAAGAAAAAACAAAAGCTGACCTGCGTCCTTGAAGGCGACTCTCATCTCCGGAGTGCTCATCGTTCCCGAGTTATCAGAGTCGTTCTTCTTATAGATGGACTGCGGACACGAACAAACACAAAGCTGCGGTTGTAAAAGTTGTGGGGGGAACTGAGGTATTTGGATTTAAAGGTCAAATGTCACAAAGGTCTCACCAGGTATCTCTGCACCTTCTTCCACAGGGTGGCGAACTCTCCGAGGCCAAGCTTCCCGTTCCCGCTGTCCTGCTGCACAGTTAAAGATCCCTCAGAGTTTACTGTGATGCAACATTGTACCAAAGTGCAGTGTGACGTCGCTGACGTCACACATCTTTATAGCTCGAGTGAAGGTGTATAAACGTCTGCATTTATACTGAAGAATGTCGTCAGATTAAGTCTGAATTGTTTCATGTGTTTGTGACTGAGCAGGGGAAGAGTGACGGAGGTCTCCGTCCTGTCTGATTACATTCACAGACTCCATGTTTCTGTCGTCAGACGGCTAACTGGGATTTCAACACTACATGTCATCAACATAAATCCACTTTAATGAGAAATCGACTGTATTGACATTGAAAGTGACAATGTTTGAGGCAACAAAAGGTTCACAGAGCATCTGTACAATGAGCTTCTGTTATCATCTGTGTATTTGTGTAAAGTATTCAGACACCATCCAGAACCTTTTTATTCTTGTCCGTTCCTGTTGCCTCAAGGGGAAAATATATACTTGTTTTTTTTCTTTTCTGATCTTTTTTTCAGTTTGAATCCTGTAAAAGAAGACGATTATACATCTTATTGCCTCTGTAGAACAGCTTACAGCACACGAGTCACACCGAGCAGTTAACCTGCATGTGTTTGTCTGAAACTCTTCCTGCTGTCCGACAACACAGTGAACTAACTCATTTAGAAATGTACATCTCACACATTCAAGTGCCAGAGAAATACAAACAGAATTCCCAGGGTCACATGACTGAAGATGAAGACGACCTTAAACACTTTCAATCAGACTATTTTTCAAACTAATAATCAATAAAAGTTTCACTCTGAACCACCAGACAAAGAAACACTGTTAAATGTTAGCTGGCCGTTAGCCGATGATAGCTCTTCAGTGACTGAATGTGATGTGTTAACGTTAAAGGATACATCCATCAGGTTGACCATGATCCTGCACGTCTCCATACTGAAGCCGTCAGTCTTGATGTCAGTTCCTGTGAAGAAGAGACAGGAAGTTAACAGGGTGGACGGGCAAACGGGCGAGGCTTCAGCTTTAACTTACGTTTGGCGACAATCTTGTTCATGATGGTCCTGAGCTCCACCGCAGAGATCTCCATGTCCTGAAACACAACAGGAAACACTTCACAGCTGGACACCTGCAGGTCAGCGAACACCTGGTCGCCACTACTGCCGTCGCCCCATGTGTGATGATGTCAGAGGTGATCATGTGAGCTAATAAAAGGAAACTTACGGCTCCGGCGAGTTTGGAGAAGAGTCCTCTGAATCCTGCGTCCACCTCCTGATCGGACACCGACTCCTGAACACAGTCGCAAAATCAACAACAAACCTTTTTCACACCAGCACCTTCATCATCAACACAAGGCCTCCCAGTCAATCAGAGATCCCAGATCTGGTGGGAGGCGGGTATTTCTAGGCGGGTAGTGTTGATAAAAACAACAGGTTCACTTCTGAAACAAACAGCTGATTATCACTGAAGACACCAACAAAAGAGTCCTTTCAGCTGTGATTTTAATATGCAACCTTTATATTATAGAAATGTATTTAAATATTATGTAAGTGTAGGGGGCAACAGTAGGCCACAGAATGTCCTTTCAGTGGCCCCTGTGGAGGGAAAGCTCACTGAGAAGGTTAACTAAATACCTGGGGGCATTCTCGTTAATCTTTCCACTACTTTTAAGCAACATGGTGTTTGGTGAAAAAACTGAGGCTTGAAATTAAGTTTCACTTTTAGAAACATGTTGTGTTTTTCTTTGAATGTAAAAAAGAGACTTGTTGCTGCCACTGCTTTCTTTGTTGGACAGTGGGGCTCTTTCAGATGTGCATTTAGTCTTTACTCCCGGGTAGGATGGGCTGCTCTGGGAGCCTGTAGGATGACACACTGCTGTACCTTAATATTCAAGGCAATTCTAGGGCTGCTCCCATCCTTTCTATGTAGTTATATTTCACAGAAGGGAGATAGACGCAGGACTTATATGTTGTCTGTTCTAAATGTTTGTAAAAGGGATTTTAGGTATTGTGCCCCCCTCGGACCGGAATACAGTATATTATAATATTGTCTATTTTTTGTTTTGTGTCTGTTTTCCTGTCTTGGCCAGGACTCTCTTATAAAAGAGATTTTTAATCTCAATGGGACCTACAGTGGTTAAATAAAGGTTGCGTTATA
Source organism: Lateolabrax maculatus (assembly GCA_031216445.1). Taxonomy (NCBI): domain Eukaryota; kingdom Metazoa; phylum Chordata; class Actinopteri; order Acropomatiformes; family Lateolabracidae; genus Lateolabrax; species Lateolabrax maculatus. The sequence continues at coordinate 309,583 of CM062204.1, read as the reverse complement.
CTGGACACAAGGGGTTGATGGGAGTTCCCTCATGAATACCTTCAGTGTAGATTGGATTTGTAGTTCAGTGTCAGATCTCCTCCATAAACACTCTCCATGAGGATTCTCTGTCGCTGTAACCCGTTAACATATAACTATAAATCAAACTTTACTTACATCCTCTAACTCGGCACTGACTGGGTCGTCGCAGGGTCTGACAGGACAGATAGTCAAACAAATGTCAGAAAACACTGGATGCATTTATCACATTTTCAGTCTAAACGGAAATGTGTTGATGAAGCCCACCCACAAACACTGACACACTTCCTGTTTTCACAACTTTCCCAGTGCACAGACACGGCAAAGACTCCAGGTCTCAAGTCCTCCATTCAGACACATTTGTGGGACCACAAAACCCCTACAGACAAGTTTTTGTACAGACTGTGAAACCTGAATAGGGACCTTGACTAAAAAGTCTGGACAGGGTCAGGTCTTGGGATTTCTGCCCAGACTTGGGCCTTCAGACTGACCAAAGAAGACGAGGTTGCAGTCCCCCCCCCCCCCCCCCCCCCCCCCCACACACACACACACACACACACACACACACACACAAGCAGACCAGCAGCACCAGTTTGAAGGTCTTACAGGGTCTCTGTCTGCTTCTCGGAGAACACCCGGATGCAGAAGTCTCCGTTGAGGTGCGGTTCAAAGGTGGACGGGACGATCAGGTACTCTCCAGGCGGCAGTTTGAAGCGAGTGCTCACTTCGCGCAGGTTGATGAAGGTTTCTGACTTTGCTGTCTGAGCATGGGTCAGGAAGAAGTTCTTATCCAGGTGCACCTCCCTCTGACCGTAGAACTGAGGGGCAAACAGCCAATCAGGACGACGCACATGTAGGCAACTGGGCAGGTGGTACAGCCAATAAGCATCGTCTTTACATCTCTATCTAATGACCTGAATTAATAGGAACTGTTGCGTCCCAGCTGATCATTTTCCAAATCATTCTTCAGTTTAGAAATTTATTTATTTTCCTCTAAAAAATTAGCTTGCAGAATTATGAAACATTTTTTCTACCTTATTTTTCCAACATGTGGTATTTATTTTGTATGCACTTACGTAAAGGGACTATTTTGAAAATTCTCTCTGATGGTACTTTTAGGGACAGTCTGACACCTGAGCTTTGAAAGTCAGATAATAAAAAGAGCAACTTCCTTCAAGGAACAGTTTGACATTTAGTGAAATGTTCTTCCTCTCTTCCTCTCTGAGAGTCAGATGTTCAGATTGATATCACTCCACTCTCATGTCTGTACCCTAATTATGAAGCTACAGCCAGAAGCTGGTTAGCTTAACTTAGCATGAAGACTGGAAACAGAGGGAAACAGCTATCTTATCTTAGCATAAAGGCTAGAAATAGGTAACTAATTAACAGATCTTGCTTGTTTAATCTGTAAAAAAAAATTACAACTTGCCATTTTCCAGGGTATTACTTAGCCCATGTTTGCCTCTTCTTCAGTGTTAATTTTGTTAACTAAATATGTCCGTCAGCAACTTTTTTCCATGAAAATGCTGAGACTGCACGAAATGAAACATCAACTGTGACGATATCAACATGTATTGTTATATATATTGCTGAAAAAAAGAACAAGACTAAAATGTAATTTAAAAATTAAAAACTTTAAAAAGAGGAGGCACAATATGAAAATTAGATTTTCTGACGCAGAGCTCAACAAAACGATTTTCAATAGCAAACTCTCAAATATTGGATGTCTGAGTGAATTTTTCAACTTGTACTCAAATTAACTGAGAATAAAAGTTACGCGGGAGGCAGCGATCAATGCAAAACTGATGAATAATTTAGAAAATGGTCACAGTTTTCTGACATTATCACCACTGTGACACTACAAAACATTACTTCTTAAACAGATGAATGGAAAAAGTGTAAGGTGTTTTTCAGCTTTTGACCTTCAACCTGAAGGGGGGAGGGGGGGGGGTGGGTCCAGAGCTCACCTGTTTCGGAACCTAAAGCAAAACAACAGACAAGTAAAAGGGTTAGTAAAAGGAAAGTGGACTTTCTGTGTCCTTAGATCCTTTAGACCTTCTTCAGTTCTCACCTCGTAGATGGCAAACCCAACGGTGTGCATGTCCTCTCCTTGTTTCCGGAGCTTCCTGCGGTTCTTCTGGATCAGACCGACCACAAAACTGCAGCCCACTTCTCCATCATCTGGGTCATCATCTTCCTCATCCAGCTTGATCACAAACTGAGGATTCATCCAGAATGTGTCTGCAGGGGAAAAACAGTTTCCAGCTACATCAGGAACACCACCTCACACCGGCTCCATCAGACATCCCAAAATCTGTTCCAAATGTGCCACAGGTACACCCTACTGAACCTTCACAGGGGAAGAAAAGACCCTCCCCATATTCACATTAGGTCTAATTGGATGGGGTCAACCTTGATCAATGCTTGGGTGTTCCTTGCTTATATATATCTTTTTAACTTTGAAGAAAGTGTATGCACCTTTTATCACTAATTCATTGCCGCCAGAGACTTTTCAGTCAGTGAAACAAGTCTGTTGTAGTGTTCGTAGTTCCAGTACTTACAGGGGTGGTTCCTGCAGCCTCCAGCGGTGGATCCTCTCCTCCAGGTGCCGTCGAACTTGCTGACGCTCCAGTGTTTGACCGAGTCGTCTGTGATGGTGTCGGGGGTTAGAGTACACACCTCGATGCGGGAGTAATGACGCAAGAACTCATTGTAGGACATCCTGCAGAGATAGGACAGGGAGGAGCTCTTACTCTGCAGCTACAAACACCAACATCACTAAGACAACTGTTAGGACTTTGTGACCACTGACCTGATTGATCAATACAATATGTATCGATAGCAGTATGTGATGCAAATATTTCAGAGACCTACCAGAACTCTCCGTCCTCTGCGTTGGTATTTGGACAGTCTCCCTGCACGTAGTTCCACTCAGATGATCTGTATGAACATATTAACATTGTTAGAACAGACTTCATGCAGCATTTTACAAGTAAACATAAAAAAAGCTCAGTAAAATGTACATGAAAGGACATTAGAAGGTCACGCTTCATCTGCTGGTTACCAGTAAGACAGTGTAAGGAAACTGATCTATCTCTTCTCATCTGATCTAATCTTGTTTCATTTTACTCGTGTTAATATAACCTCATTTTGTCACATTTTATCTCCCTTGAATCTAATCTAATTCTAATCTCATTTCCTTTGGTTGTCATCTAATCTCATTTTGTCATCTCATGATGTCTCTTCTCATAGTCATCAGAAACATAATTGTTATAAAAGTGGTTTCTTATAAATAACAGCCACATTGCAGTTACACAACATGCTAATTCTACCTCTTCCTTATTCTATCAGCACTACAGGCCCAAAGCACTCAGCCAGTGAGATAGACTTATTTACAACTACCCAGCGTGGATCTGTGTCAGGCTGTATGTTAGTGTTGTGGTTGGTTTGGTTACCCATCGCTCCAGGCTCCGGTCCACTCCACCTGGCCCCAGGGGTTCCTCATCCTCACCAGCTTCTCCTGACGACCCCGGTAGTTCACCTGGAAACAAAGACAGCAATAACATTTCATTCTCATTTTGTTCATATCGATCTCATTCTCATCTCTTCATGCTTCATGATGAGGAAGTGGCGTCACCTCCACAGCGCCGGTCAGCGAGTAGGCATGGCCTTTCACCAGCTTCTGACGAGTGACGGCCTCAGAGTCTGCGGCGCTGGTGATCTGCACAGAAGCAACAAGCAGAAAAAACTGTACAAAAAATGTCTTCAGAGGTTCATCTTTAAAGATAAAGTTCAAACATTTACTACAGAGACGAACTCTTGTATCCTCTTCCTGGTTTTTATCTGTGTAGATGGTTTCCCCTCGGTTTACAGACTCTAGCTAGACATTGGCTATTGGCTGAATTTATGTTCATCAGGAAATTCTTATATTGAATTTGTAATGACCAGAAAAATGTAGTTTCAGCTGTTTTCTTTCAGCTCATCTAAAAGTTTCTGTTCTCTTATTATTATCATTAAACACTACTTACAGGGAAACTAAAAACCTCAAATGATGATTTAACAGAATTAGAGTGCATGTTACTGAACATAATAAAGATAGCTTCTAGTTTTTCCCTCCAGACTCACGTCAATGGAGCAGCCCAGCAGCGCTCCGGCCTCTAGGGCCTTCTTGAGGATCTGGAACAGATTGGCGGGGGGTCTTTGGAGGTCGTAGTTCTCAGCAATGCCCCCTGTGAAATCCTCAAAGCCCTCAGTGGTGGAACCACCAGACAGTGCTTCGTAGCAACCGTTCACTCTGTGACAGAGAAGAGCAGGCTGAATATTAAGGTGTTGTTGCATGTTCTGACTCCTCTCTGTACAGTACGACACTTCACAGTGTACTACAGTAAAACTACATCCCACCAGGGTGTGCTTTGTGTATAAATTACCTCCCAACAAGGACAACTAACTGCTGACTTGCTCAGTATGTATGCAGATGATACAGTTCTTTACTATCCAGCAAGAACACCAGAGGACTGTCAGCAGCTCTAATGGAGTGTGTGGAGTAAGCTGCCTCGTGGTTTAGAATTAACGAGCTATTCTTAAACCCTCTAAAACTAAATGATCTTTGGCTTCTTATTGTGTACTGTCCACATATTTGGACACATTTTAATTTGATGCTTGGCAACATTGTTCTCAAAACTTTCATGCCAATAAAACCCTTTGACTTGAATTGAATTGAGTTAGAGTTGCAGCAGCTGCTGTGAGACTGCTAATAGCTAATTCAGCACACTTTTAATGGTGCTGCCGAAATGTAAACAAACACAATACAGGCTAAAAACAGGTTGCAGGGCACAGCGTGGAATCCATGTCGACATTGTACTTCCTGAAGGGAACCCAAACCTCTTTGCTTTAATGTGTAATACCAGTTTCTACATCAGGCAGACAAGTCTTTGCTTCAGTTATAACCACTGAGTCAATTCACCAAAGACACAGAATACATTTTCTTTAATCGAGGCACTGGCCTCAGACCTGGAGCTGTCCCCAGACATCTGGCTGAAAACTGGCCAGTATTATCTCCGTATTAACCTTTAATTTAATTAATCATTCTCCACTAATGGAGAATAATTAATGGGAAGTCGAATGATCGAACAGGCTGGAAACAAGCCAACAGGTTTGTCAGATGTATTTGGAAGAGAAATCAAAGGCGATCAGTAAAATAACACCGTCTGACTGTTTTAGTGATGTTTCCGTGTTCCCAGATCTCAGATATAAACTCTGTGACTACAGTATTTTAGTGATGGAAGTTAAGGTAAGACCAAGAAGTCATCGCCCGCCCTGGGCCTGTTTGTGAACAGAAGGTTGTCGGGATGAATCCCTGTTTGGTCTTACTTGGCGTAGGCCTTCTCCAGCAGGGCGCTCCAGAACTCCCTCCCCTCTGCCGAGTGGACGAACAGCAGCTCTCCGTCTTTGACCGGCAGAAGGTCGTCGATCACCACGTCCACCCACTCGCCAAACTGCCAGAACTACAAACAGAAAGCAGAGGAAAGAGAACTGATACACAATCAAGACATTTATTTTGAAAGCCTCTCTTGATGGTCTGAATTCTTCCTCCTGCCTCCAGTGGTATGTGCAATGGTAGCTGATCCAGGACCAGAGCTATCAGATATATTCCAAAACAGCCGGTTCTGTTTATGGTAGACAGGGTGTCTGCATACAGGGACGTGTTTGTCAGGCCTAAGGTCCACGTGGCCCTACTGTTGGTCTGCACATGGACCCTCACAGACATGGAGAGATCACACAGCTTACATTATGTGGACCCTTGCAGACTCTTGCTGTGGAAGGGTCTGGGTTTCATTGAACCAGAACATTTCATTCACTCACTTAGCTTAGCTAGCTGCCGTGGCTCATTTGTTATGAAGCTCACAGTATCCAACATCCCTGCGGGTGGGCTGACATTGGAGTCAACTGAACACCACTGCATCCCAAAGGAAACTATGTTGTATTTAGGACTGTGAATGTGCCAGTGTTACCCAAAAGGCTGATTTTCAACTGCCTTCTCTTCGCCAGATGTCAAATTATCCTTTAAAACAAACGTCAGGAACCTTTCCCATTGATACTGAGATCCCAGGAGGGTCTGACAAAGCTATACTATTGGACGGATGGGGAATTAGAAGCTTCAGTTATAAAGAACTCTGTCACAAGGTTCTTCAGAGCTCTGATTGTTCTCTCTAAAACACCTGAAGGTTTATAAGACTGCAGGTAACCATAGCAACAGCACTGATGCTTCAGGCTACTAACTGACTACTGAAACGAATGCCTGGCGGTTGCTTTCATATAAAGTATGCTATCTTTAAGAAAAGTGGATACTGACTGTGTGTTAGGTTTAAATATTCGTTGATCACAGTTCATGTGGACTAAAAGCACTAATGTCACATTTCTGTTACCTGGAAGTGGAAGATCCCGGCGTAGTCGTCACCGAAGCCCTGGTCGGTGGGAACGACTCTGGCCATCACAAACTCATTGAGCGTCAGTGAGGCGATGGCCGCCAAAAGCCAGCAATCACCTGGACACACAGGAAGACACTCAGTAACAGTGGAACTGACTCACTACTGCCCCCACAGGCTGCAGCGGCCATTACAAACAACATCCTGATGATTTACCTGTGTCATGATTTGTCTGTCACTCCTGGACTCTTGCTCGGTTCCCCTCACCTGCCATTCCCTTACCTTCCACCAAATGCCCTCGGACTTTCCTTCCTTCCCCATCACCTGATTGCCCCACCCATCTACACACCTGTCTCCACTCTCCTCTCAGCCACTCCCTCCTCGTCAGCTTCACTCCGTTCACCTGTCTCTACTCAGCAATTAGCTGAGTATATATACTAGTTCATTTCCCTAGTCAGTTGTCAGATCCTTTTGTTTGTTTGTTTGTTTGTTTGCTTGCTTGCTTGCTTGTTCGGTGGTGTGTGTCTTGTTTCCCGGTTCTGGTTCTTGTTCCCCGTTCTTGTGTCGGTTCCAGCTACCCTTCTATGGATTATTCACCTGCCCGGTTATTGGATTTATCTGTTTGCCTGGTTTTCCATTTTTTGTTACCTGCCTGCTCTGGACTCTGCATCAAAAATAAACTCCAATCAGCAAACCTGCCGGTCTCCTCTCCTCTCTGCGCTTGGGTCCTGTATTTGCCAAACGGCTACCGCGCCGTGACAACCTGTTGTTACAGTCTGAACTGTAGTGGAGCTAAACACGTAACGTCTGTCCTGAAGATGGCGCTACAGGAAATATCATAGAGTCGTTCAAATCATCCTCCATGATCCAGGAAGGAGATCCGGACAATCTCTTAAGTTTAATATTCCTATACACAAAAAATATCCACCTGAGGGCTGAATGGTCAGAGGTCACTAACATCAGTGGTTTGATAGGCGGTATAGATAATGAATGCAGGAAGACAATTGCTCTAAACTCTGTTATATTGGAGACATCTCTTTTCAACATCTTTTTCAGTAGTTATTTTGTTTTTTTGTCTTCAACTTAATCAAAAATATTGATATTTTTGTAGGTCTCATCTGTTTAATGTATTTATATCAGTGGCGGACCTTGCATTTCACACCTAGGCCTTCAGTAGTGCTCGTCTGAATTAATCCACCTCTCAATAACTACTTTATTGCTATTTATACAATAAATAGATCCGATCGTGCAATCTGATTGGTCAATAAGACGTTTAGAGCATTATCAAATGAGCACAACATCAACGCATCACTAAAAATATCACTCCGACTACAGTGCCTGAGTCTGTGTGGTTTCCATGGCAACAATACACGCTTCCTGCATCGGAAGTTAGTAACGAACAAAACAAGATCCTCCATGAATTTTATGGAGCCGTGAGGAACAGCCAGAGCCAGCGTTACTCAGTCAGCAGCTACGTCAGATTGAGAGCCGCGATTAACCGTTATATTAATGATCCACACACAATAATGCAGCCCGGCCCGGACCACCGGCCCAGAGCGGCAGCAGCCGCGTGGAGTCAATCATTCCTCCAGAGTTACATATTGCCGCTTTAAAGAAACCGTTATGCAGAAATGCAGTATAAAGGGCCGTGGCATCACAGACAGATAACTCGTGTAGCCAGAATAAATGGGTTGTAAATCAACACAAGAATATTTCTGCTCGTTCAGCTCGCAGCAGATGCAGTTTGCTAGCTCTAGCTAGCACGCTCTCTGACTATCCAATCACAGGGCGGGAATACGCTGACGTCACCGTACGTCTGCTAGAAGGCCGCGGTGTCGTCAACTCATGATCTGATTGGTTAAAGCAACAGTCTGATCCACACTTATTTCATGCTACAGGGCCCGCAGGACTGACTGTGAAGCCTCCAGGCGAAGTTCTCTGACCCTAGCAACAAGTTATGGCTGAACTGTGATTGGATAAATGCTGTTATATGAATATACATGTTTGGAAGCAGCGCAACCAGGGGAAACACTATGAAAGGAGGCGAATACACCATTTGGAATTATTTATTAAGTATTAATGGAAAAAATAATAATAATGAATTTAAAAATTATAATTATAATTAAAATAAGTCTGTAATTCAGATATTCCTTAGGCCAGCAGAGAAGGCCTTGCAGGCCCTGACGGCCCACCACTGATTTATATAGTAATAAAATAACGAGGTGTATATGAAGGAGTCACTTGTACTGACAGAGACTGTAGCCTCTTTTAGCTGCTATTAAATATTAACCAAATAAGCAACTAAACTGAAATTAAACATTTATGAAGAGTTTAACACTCATCAGGACTGTGTGGACTACAATTGTCATTACATTTTGATTCAGATATTGCTCATCTCTGATTGGTGCACAGACATGTGACATCACATTTTCCTCCCACTTTGGGAGCAGTGAAAAGTGAAAAAAACAAGGGAGTCACACTGCCTCTTTATATGTTTGAAGAGTTGGCTGTAAATACGATCCAGCGAACACATTTCTTCTACAGGTGAAAAACTTACATATATATATATACACACATATACATATATATGTATAAATAACTTCAGTAACAGTCAGTCTTTATTTACCTTTAACTACACAGTGATATAAAATGGCTGCTTTGCAACAGGATTTCTCTTTAAAAGCATCATGTTCAGATCGAGAGATGCTTAGAAAGCAAAGAAACTCCGATACAAGCTGTCCTGGAGAAATACAGTGAAGTTGAAGAGTTTTGGAGGAAGATCAAACAGGCTGCAGCTGACTCTTCTTCACTTTCTGACCACAGATATTAACTGCAGATTTAATGAAAGAAGTCTCACTATGAAGAAAATTTCTGGACTGACTGACTTTAAATCTGAAAACAGAGAAATCTTTAGAGAATAGAGACAGGATTTGTTGTTAGATGAAAATGTTTCTACTTGTGGAAACAAATTTTTACAGTAAACTGTTTCACAACAGCAGCGCTGTGGTTTAATGAAGGCACGACACGCTGGTGAGTCATGCACCACAACACAGGGTGTGTGTGTGTGTGTGTGTGTGTGTGTGTGTGTGTGTGTGTGTGTGTGTGTGTGTGTGCGTGTGTGTGTGTGTGTGTGCGTGTGTGTGCGTGTGTGTTGGGGTGTGTCCTCATTGGTTGACAGCACATATCTTCACCCCCCCTCCCGATGTTTGAGTCGAAGTCTCTCGCCCTCTAACAATAGCTGGCAGGCCTCTTCCTGTCCTGCTCAGCCAATCAGGGCTCAGCGTGGCAGCGCCCTCTAATTACAGCAGGATCCATGTCCTCAGCTGGTATACATTAACTTCTCTGGTTTAAAAATATTCAAGCAGCGAGTCACCGGTTTGATCGCTGCAGGTCATTCCCCACAATTCCTGTCTGTCTCCACTATTACTTTCAGATAAAAAGCCCCAAAATGAAAGTATAATACATGTATAATAGTGTTGTGCTGTAAACATGTTTGGTGTGTCAGATCTGCAGAGCGACGATCAGCTTAAAGACGTATGAAAGAAGTAAAACATGCTGTGATACAGTTTATCTGCGTCATGTAAAACTCAGACTCTGATTCTGTGAACGTTTGTTTCCATGTCACACTTCCTGTTGTTTGGTGGGCAGGTCAGAGGTGTGACCAAATTAGAAGCCGGTTATAGCCGGTTGACATCAGCTTAGCATTTTTACTAGTGTTAGCCAGCACTCCGAAGGTCTTTTTTTATTTCAATTGTATAATTATGAGTAAACATTAAGAGAAGATCTGTTACACATAATTAGGAGACAGGATGTCAGCCGACGCTTCTTCTGTAGAGACACCTTTCATATAAAACTGTACGCTTTATCATTAATATTATTATCATTATTTATAGTTTATACCAAGTTTAATCTCCAGTCGCAGCATTATTTTTGTAGTTGCACCTAACAAATAGAATCACATATAGAAATGTATATATATTAAAACGTGAAAGGTGTTAAAGGTAAACATTACGAGAGTTACGATCAGTTAATCATGTGATGTCACATTAACTCTTTATATTTAAACATGTTTTCTCTCCACGACCTGTGACCTGCAGACAGGTTCAGACAACCCACCTGAGCCTAGCTGTCGGCAGGTACCTGTCTGCGCAGATTCTGACTCCCTGTTAAAATGACTCTGGTGCGTTCAGGGACAGTCTGACAGGCTGGGGGCTGTGGTGTGTTCAGAGACAATCAGGAAAACTCACCCAGAGCTCCCTGGCAGATGTCGGTCCTGGTGGCTCCGCCCACGATGAACTCAGGATTAGAGACCAGTTCCTGAAGGACGAGAGACCAGACGGACAAACGGACTCATTCCACTGATTACTGCTACTGTCCCTAATCAAATGTTTCACTTAATAACAAAAAGATGAGCAAAGTATCATTCCTCATCAAGTAACGTTAACTAACAGTTAGCTGTGGGTGTCCTCGCTCGGGCCAACATATCTGGCTGCTTGTAGTGAAAAACTATGTACAATGTCTCTTTGTCTCTGTGGTTGATTCAAGTCTCTTTTTGTTCATTTTGATCTGTTTTAGCTTCATTATTTATTTTCTGTACTAAATATTAGAGAAAACCAACAAAGATTCAGCCTCTTTTCTTTAAAGCAGTCGAACAGACATTAATCATTTGAATGTAGATTTCGGTTGTCACAGTATGGGCAGTCAATAATCGACTTTTAACTTTCTTAAAAGAAATGTTAATAACAGTTATTTTAAACAGAGGGGCCCCCCCGACCCCTGGGGTCCCAGGGCCTCAAACCAGTTTAGTGGTCCGTCCATCATCAGGTTGCCCATTCTGGTCTAAAGTTAGTCTCAGTCTTGTTTGAGTCCCAGAAGTTGGACGCACTTACTGGAGTCACTTTTTTTTTTTTAAAAACGGGTTTGCATGTTTAAAAAATTCCTGAAATAACTGAGAACTGAAACACTTTAAATACTTTGACCTTTTCAAACTGCCAGATGACCTGAGGTGTGGAACATCCAGCAGGTTTGAAGGTTTCTCACTTCAAACCTAACTACGGACTATGACCCCTCACATTAACACAGGATGATCCTTTATCGCCCCCTCAGAGGGGAAATCAGATCTACAGGCTGAGTTCTCTTTTAAACATTATGTAGTCGTGCCTCCACACGCTACTTCCTGTTTCTGAAAAAGTGACACATCTGCACGAGGACACTGAGCTCGGTAAAGAGCACAGTGAGCATCGCTCAGTTCTTTTTATTGTGTTTTTAACCCTTTAGAACAAATAGAGCAGCGACCAATCAAGCAGCAGGAAGGTGTGATATGACTGATCTGTGTGTGTGTGTGTGTGTGTGTGTTTCCTCCCTGTCTGTTTATGAGTGTGTGTAGTGACTCATCCCCCTGGCATGTATGATCTGTGACAGTCTGACTCATATTCAAACATTTCATGTAAATATGAATGAAACAAACAGACTAAAAATCATTACACACAATACTCACTGTGTGCTGCAGAGATCACTGGGACATACAGGACAGTAATATTATCAATATAAGACCATATGTCAACCAACGTCCCAGATACAGGAAATAAAGTGTGCCAGCGTCAACTGTGTTCAGAAATCAAAGTGTCCCCCGTAGGTCCA